>VWZF01003701.1:76577-157615 GCA_013396755.1 Sclerurus mexicanus | reverse complement strand
AAAAAAAAAAAAGAAAAGAACCCCAGATTCCAACACACAGAATCATAGAAGTAGGTTGGAAAAGACCTTTGAGATCATTGAGTCCAACTGTTCACCTGCCACTGTCAAGTCAAGCACTTAACCATGTTCCTAATTGGCACATCTACCTGTCTTTTAAATACCCTCAGGTGTGGTGCCTCTAGCACTTCCCTGGGCAACATGTTCCAATGTTTGACAACCCTTTTTGTGAGGAATTATTTTCTAAAAGTCTAATCTCAACTTCCCCTGGTGCAACTGAAAGCCCTTTCCTCCTGTTCTATCCCGTGTTTCTTGGTGTAAGGAACCAAGACCCACCCACTCAGGCACTTGTAGAGAGGGATAAGGTCCCCCTTGAGTCTCCTTTTCTCCAGGCTAAACACTCCCAGCTCCCTCAGCTGCTCCTCATCAGACCTGTGCTCCAGACCCTTCACATCATTTAACTAAAACCAAAACATATGAACTTTAATGTCTACAGAAGTTATTAGGAAGAGGGAAGGTGAAAATCTGTCTTCTGTATTTAAGCAAACTATGACCAAATATTTCTCAATGAAACTCACCAGATGTACTGTAATTGTAGGAGCTCACTACTTTATAGAAAATTTAATATGTGTTGAATTCAAAGATGCTAAAAAACAAATGTATTTTAATTCCAGGCCCTGCAGAACTCAGCATTGAATATTAAATTTTTGTTTGTGAACTTCTGAACTTTAGAATGGAGTAAAATTTTATGTTAGAGAAAATATTAATATCTTGTTTATAGTCAGTGTACTATCTTATATTGAGAAAATGTTAGCAGCAGATGAGTAATGACCAACTAGTTGTGTCTGAATGTAGCATTTGGAGGAGGTACAGATTTCAATATGTGATGTGAGTTTATGCTATTTTAATTTTTGTTGTAAACTGAGCACCAACACAGGAAAACCCTTCTATTGCATGCATACTCTTTAGAGCTATGTCTTGAATTTGTGAGGATGCTGTTGCTTACTTTGGATTTTACTACAAAAATGTTCATTTAATAAGGAGTGCAAGCAATGTTGCACTATATAGCAAAATTACTTGCCTTTGAGCTTATATTTAGATGTTTTAATTGAGGTCTTGTGATGGAAAAATTAGAGCATGTCACTGTCCTGGTTTTGGCTGGGACAAAACTAACTTTATTGTTAGTAGCTGGTACACTGCTGTGTTTTGGAATCAGCATCAGAATGATATTGATAACAAATTGATGCTTTGGCTGTTGCTGAATAGTGCTTACCTTAACTCATGGACTTTTTGGTTTTCCATCTCTGCCAATGAGGAAGTACAGAAAAAGCTGGAAGGACGCACAGGCAGGACAGCTGGCCCAAACTGGCCTAGGGGATATTTCGCGCCAGAGAAAGTCATGCCCAATATACAAACTGGAAGGGGGCTGATCACTGTTTAGGGACAGGCTGGGTATTGGTCAGTGGGTGGTGAGCAGTCACATTGGGTTCTGTTCTATCTTCCTGTCCTTATTACAATTATCATTATTAGTATTTTCAGCATGCTTAGTATTATTGACATCATTAGTATATTGGTGTTATTATTGTTGTTGTTGTTCTTATTTCAGTTATTAGATTGTTATTATCACAATCCACCTTTTTTTTCTAATTCTCCTTTCCATCTGGGGGAGGGAGGAAGATGGGGGAAATGAGTGAGGAATTCCATGGTGTTTAGTTGCCACCTGGGGTTAGACCACAACTACCACAGACCCATGAATTTACTGTCAGTCCAACTAATGTCTTAATAGGCTTGCAGTCAAAAGCACTTAATTAAATCAGAAAAAAAACCCTCATGGACAGTAGGGTTATATAATTCTCATACTGTTATATAATTCTTATAGGAAAAAATCCAGCTCTCAAATAACTATTTTCACTACTTTTGCTCTCAGTCTTACAGAACACTCTTGGACACTTTCAATTGACTGTTCCAGTCTTAAGAAAAGCAAGCCAGTGGTGTTCAACATCCTTCTGTCCTTGCCAGGAGGAGTGTGATATTCACAAGGGAGAGAGAGTATTCCTCCTCAGTCACGGGACTGTCAGGCAATGTTTTTATGAAATTTTTTCCCCCAGGCTGATCTGCTCTGCCAGGTGATGCACAGGACCCAGGGACTGTTTGCCTGGCTGGAACTGCCTTGGGCTGCCAGGCCCTCCTCCAGCAGCATTCCCAGAGCTGGAGCTCCGACAGGCTCTCAGTGGGAACCCAGCTCAGTCCTGATCAGGGCAAGGACAGCCCAAAGAGCCCCTGGGACCTGCTATGAGCTGTTGGAAAACCATATTTACTTATTTGCTTCACATCTGGAAGTAGCTTAAGGCTCACGCCTTCTTGACTTCCTGTTTTTATCTACTTTCCCCTGTTGAAATCAAGAACTGAGCATTAGTATTTGGGAATTCTATAATCTGTGTCTCATTGTACTGTTTCATTAGATCAAACACCCTCTGGTTCTTCATCCTCCTTGCACTTAAAGGGTAAGGCCAAGACCATTCACTCTGCAACGTTTAACTAAGTTTCAGATGATATATGCAGCATATAGAGCAGTTAAAGAATCTCAGAATGGCTAAAAACTGTCAGTCACAGATCCTTGACACAATTTGAGTGATATTTTTCCCATAAGTAAATGAAAAAATTAAGGCAATAAAGAAATTGCATCTCATAGACACGTTTTCAAACTTTCATTAAGGGACTTTCAGAGGTAAGAATACCATTCCCAGAGAAATTAAAAGCTGAGCATACTTTGTATTATATTGTAACGACCTTTTCAGATATTTTTGCAAGACACACATTTTGCATACATGCATGCTCAAATAAAAATGGAAAAAGTCTACTTGCCAAAATCAAGTGGAGCTCAAAATATTGATTTGTAATAATCTAAAAATTTTGTAATAAAAAAGGAAACCTGTTTATTTTTGTTAAACTTTTAATTTTTCCATCATATTTATTTAGACTGAAGAGAGTGAATAAAAATTACTTATAATGTAAGCAAACAAAAAATAAAAACAAAACCAAAAAACAGAAGAGAAAGGGGAAATTTTAATGTCAATAGTAATAGGACTTGGAGATCAATAATGAAATATTACTGACTTGAAATATATTAACAAAATTCATTTTACTGAGTTTAAAACAAAAATTAAGATTAAATGATTGACAAAAGAGATCCGTTTTTGATAGCAAGTAGTATATATCCTGCATTTCTAATTGTCCTTTACTTCATTTTCGAATGCACACTCTGGGGAGTCTTGTGATCCTATTCTTGCAGAGTTTCTATTTGCATAATTAAGTACTCAACATATAATTTGTCAAGTGTCAAATTATGTTATATAAGGCTCCATAAGGACTACTCTTTCTCCTCCCCTGACATAGTTATTAGTTCTATTGTGTCCATGCTGAATATCTAAGACATTTGCACTAAAGCACATGTTTAGACTCAACATGCAGAGTCTCTCTCTATACCCTTAAGGAAAAACATCCTGGAATATCTTTCTCTTGCAATGGCAAATGAAGAAGATGTTTAAGATGAAAATCAGTGCATACGTATTAGTCATATTAATTCACATTCCTGTGTGTAAATGTATATATGGGTTCAGACATTTCCATACACACATATTACCTACATAACCACCTGTCTTCAAAGGAGATGTTGCGGGTTCAAAGTGACCTTCCTCTTGTCCTGTTGAGAATGCTGTAGGTGTCTTACATATTTGAATGTTAAGAATGCACTTTTCTTTCAGGACAACCAATGACCCACCTCTCATAATGCAGTTATCCTCAGGTTGTTGCTGGTGTAGGAGAAGTACCACTCACTAGTCTTAATTTTGGATAAAATTATAAGAGCAAAGCATTTAGTTTAAACCAATTATATAGGGTCTCTCTAAGGCAGACAAAGAGAAGTGGGATGAAATTTGCTCTAGAGGGACATACTTTTCTCCTTCATTGACTATAAAGAGCTCTGGATCAACTACTTAGATTAAATATGTTCATTTTCAACAGTTATATTCAAGTGAGATGAATTCCACATTGACTACTAAGTACTGTTGAAAATTTAACCTAAGTAATTTATCTAAGGTCATATATGAATGGTAATATATTTAATTAAGTCTTATTTTCTTAAATTCATGACTAGTGTTCTAATTATTAGCTCGTTCTGTCTGTGAAAAGTGAGTCTGAAAGATTTTTATGATTTGTAATCTGTGTTTGGATTCAGCTGAGGATATCAGGCATTAGGTCAGCTCACAAGAACAGGTAACGATTATCTACCATATGTCAACAGTCAACCATCACATTTTTATCACCTCCTGATTTGTCTTCTAACGGTGTCAGTGGAGACAGTAAGAGACAGTCACAGACTACTGAAATAGCATGAAAAAACTCAGTCTCAACAAACAACTGGCTGTCCTGCAGAAGCAAGATAGTTCAGTAAATATTCCTTAATTTACCATGATTTTGTAATTCATGTCTGATCTGTTGATCTTATTGAGGTGGAGGGGAGTTTACAGTTTGCTGCTTATTTATGGAAACAAAAAGTTAGATAACCTATCTAATAAAAATATATATATAAAAAAAACCCCACCATGTAGCTTATCTTTGGAAAGAAAAGACTTAAAGAGTGGGACTGAGAAACCAAGGGAACAATTAAAACTGTAAAAGAGTAATAAACATTTTAATTTTTTTAAACTGTACTAGTAGCAAAATAATTTAAGCCTAATGTAGGTTAGGAAGTGTTTATAGAGGAAGTGTTCAAATGATAATAACCACTCGAAAAACTATCAAGAAAATTTTCCATAGGGAAACACCTTATTATCTAAATTTTATGAAATTCAGAAATAACCGTTCCAAGAGATTTTAATTCAGAGAAAGATTAGGAAACAATCTAATTTTCACCTTGCATAACTTTTTCAATTTGAAAGAGTATGGAAAGAGTAAAAACATGAACTTGTTTAGGGTTTCAAAGAATTTTTTCCTGGAAAACTTATCCACATTTTTTCCCTTTAACTTTGGTTCGTGATTCTTTCTTTTAAAACTCAGAATTATTTCTGGACAGGGTCATTAAAAAGTGATCAGATTTTAAATGAAAATGTAGCTATTACCAGCTCTTTGCAGTTGCTGTGTAAAACCTGGCAAATAATTAATTTTTAGGATAATCTGAATGGTTTTTTTAAGAAATATTATAAGAACCAAAGTTCTTGAAACAATAAAATTTCATTAAAACCTCTCTTAAAGAAAACAATTATATTAGAACCATCAACATTTTTAAAGTTGAAATTTACCATGTGCCATTTCAGAAATACTTTTTATGTGGAGGTATCAGCTAGGTAAAGCAAACTCTAAAAAGGGGAAATACTGGTTTCATCCAGAAAAATTCAATGTTGAACTTTTAAGTATCAAACAATTTTTGAGTTTTTTCAATGAAGTGTCCTAAGAATTGGTGTATCTTTCTGAACACCTGTCCCCGAAATCCAATAAAATAATACTGAGCAAAGTTTTTCACTAGACAGAAAACAGATGTTGCTATTTCTAAACTAGCTCCAGAGAAAGTTCTTATTTATAGGTCACACATCCCCAGATAATGATTTCAGTCATCTTAGATAAATATGTAAATAAGATAAAGAATAGGCGATTTACTATTAGTATTATAATGAACTTAAAGAAAAAAAATCTCCTCTCATGGAGCATTTGATTCCAAATTATTGTATTATTATAACTTCATTATATGCCTTACTTGCCAGAGCTGTGACTTATAACAAATCACAAAAAATCATTACTATTATTATTATTGTTAGAGTATTAAATTCCCATTATATGTTAGAATAATAAAATCTCTTAAAATAATACCAATATAGCTTCAAAGAAATCTGATCTTTTCTGCAAGCACAACAGCTCAAGTGACATTAAGAGAAAATAAACAAATCGGTAATATGGCAGTTCTAATTCCACATAGTTTAAATGCCTGGCTTCAGATATGAAATAACAAAATGACACAAACCCAAAAGCAATATAAAAAGACAAACACCCCTCTTTTTAATGAGAAAATTCAACACGATTCATTCTTGAGGCCTGTTCTGTGGAAGTCACATAATAAATAATCATCTTGAAGACACATTATGTTCTCTAAAGCATATTGTTTTGCTTGAATTTTGCATTATTACTATAAATTTAGTGAATGAAGGCTGAGGTTTTAATAATATGTACATGTTTTAGTAAGATTAGGAGCCCCTTGACTAACACTGTACACAATGCATTCTTCATATGTGCATGAGTAATTTTCTTCTCATGCCCTCAGTATTTACTCCGTAGATATCCCATGTGAAACATGTTAATTCTTGTTTTCACTGGGGAAAAAAAAAAGAATTGCAAATTTCTCAGTTTCTCAAAAAAAAGTAAAAAATCATTGCTTTTAGACAACGAATCCCATTGTTTAAAACATATATTTTCTGGGATTTTGAATGGTCCTATGTCAAAATCCAGTTCAAGCATTTATTTGACTGGTGTCTTCTGCTGGATTATTCTGACAGCCTGTTCTGCCAGTACAACCAGCGTGAGGACAAAGAAACAGCATCATCCACTCTGCTAGCCCAAGATGCTTCCTTCTCAAGGCAGTCCCAGTATACTCTCTTGGGTTTAATCTTATAGGTCTGTAAACAAAAACATTTCTATGTGCATGTCCTCCAGTTTATACAATTTGCTTTGTAACACTGAAAGGAAAGAAAAACTTGCCTGATGTGAAGAGTGATAAAAATACCAATGTTCAAAAGCAATCTTGTAAAAAAAAGGTGAAGCACTGATAAAGATGCTATGAAATGTATTTAAAAAAAATATTGATACATAATAAAGTCCTCCATGTATACTTCAGAATCATACATCTAAATAGAATAGCACCTGACTTCTGAAAACTAACTGAAAAGTTGAATAAATAAATCTATCTTTTACTGAAACATCAATTGTCATGTTTACCATGTTTCCTTATTTGCTCATTAAATGCAAGCTAATGGAACCTCAAATACAGTAACTCAGTGACTCATCCAGCCTTAGCTCACATTTTCATTTCTGTAGAAAAATCAGTAAGGCATGAGATAGAATTGCTGTGGTAGGGTATCTCAAACAGAGGTGTAGTAGCCTAATCCCCAGACACCAGTAGGATTTTACAACATAATACTTTGCATTTCACAGAAATATTACATCTCAAATTCAAGCCATTCTGATAAATGCTGTCAAAAACCCATAATTTTGTTAAAAAATTATTTCAGTGCCAACAGACAAAAAAATACATCATCCAATTAGAAGAAAATTTTTAATATTCCCCACCATCCCCCCAAAAAAGGCAAACTAAAAAAGAAAGGAGGTTTGACTTCCTTTAATTCTTCCAAGTCAGCAAATATTTGATTGGGAAAAAACCCAACAACTAAAAAGCAAAGAAATAATTATTTAGTTAAGCTAGGTACCTGATAGTATGATGTATTGGAAAATCTGGGAAGCATCAAATACTCCTGTGGCACAGAAACTCCCATGAGCCAGACTAGCAGAATTTTTGCTGTCTAGACTTATGTCACCCTCTGGGAATGTCTGTAATTGACACAAATCCTTCTTGCAACATGCACCAAGGGAAAATTAGACAAAAGGAATGCTTCAATTTTCCTCTTTTTTTGCACTCCTCTGAAATAAAAGGGTACTTTTCAGCCCTTTCTCTAAGCTTTACAAAACAACTGGTTTAGGATTTACTGTGCTGTTGAAACTAATATAGTTGGTTTCCTTGAAAAAAGTGACAAATATAATTATTTTTAAAGGCAAATAAACTATATTTTTGTCTAATTTTTCCTCAGAAAGCCCCATTACTTTTGGCTAAATGTCATGTATAAAATTGTATTAATAATAATAAAAAAGAATAAAAAGCTGTAGCTATGTCTTATGAGGATCGCAGTTTGATTAGCTTTACTGTTATCCTCCTCTTCAGGCTATTTCCTCAGATTTTATTGTATTTCCCAAAGGATGCTCTTGGATTTTCTCCTGGAAAGAAGGTTGCGGTAAATTATCAGAACTATACACTGCAGGAAATGTTATCCAAGTTGGGAAGCTAGCCCAAGGAAAAAACCTACATAAAGGATTCTGAATTAGAATTCCTATTAAAGTCTATACAATTCAAAATGAATTTATTCTGAAAAAAAAAATTTAGTTTGAAGTCTTTTTTTTTTTTTTGCAATGCAAACAGTAAATATTTGCTGGAGACAACAGGCACTACTCATTAAAAAATTCATTATATTAAACCCAAAATTTTCTACAAATCTTATTCCCACTTTTAATGGGAAGTCCTTACTGGCCTAACAGGTATTCACTGAAGTTAACTTACAAAATGAAGGAAATAAGCATATATAGAATTAAAGTTTAGTTGAATGTGTGGCAAAGACATCACAGAACAAAAAAATGAAAAGCTCTTACTAATAGCAAACAAACAAACTTGAGGCAAAAAAATAACATTGTGGAATGCCATACGATAATAACAATAAAAAACATGTGGAAGCATTTAATGCAGCTCCTGAAAATCAATAATCAGCATAAGGCATTGGATATTGCTAGACCAGATGTTGAGATTCAACTTTCACTTAGAGTAACCTCTGAAGTGATAGACCACAGTGACAAAGATTTCACAAAAGTATCATATTAATAATATAAAATTATAGATGTTTTCTTGTTTGGTTTTTTTTGGGGTTTTTTTTGTTTGGTTTGGTTTGGGTTTTTTTTTTTAGTTTGTTCATTTCCTTTGTAAATGCAAAAGCGGATAAGGGAATGGAGTCTGTGGGAAAGGCAGATCAGGAAAACAAGTCACTCTGTGCCCTCTGGAGTTCACAGACAGGCAGAGACAAGACATTTTGGAATCATAAAATTATAGAACCATAGACCTCTTAGGTCATCAGTCCAACCATTCTCCCAGCACTGCCAAGGCCACTCCTAAACCATGTCCCTCAGTGCCACATCTACATGTCTTCGAAATACCTCCAGGAATGGTGACTTCACCACTTCCCTGGGCAGTTTGTTCCAATGCTTGACAGCCCTTTTGGTGAACAAATTTTTCCTGACACCCAGTCTAAACATTCCCAGGCACAAATTGCTTATTCATGTTAATACTGAATAAGACAGAAATTTAATAATTTTGAAACATTCTTCATACTCAGATTTTTCAGAAAGTATACTTGTTCACAGGGTAAATTTACAGCTTTCACAAAATAATTATTTTAAAACTTCCATATGTCACTGGAAAATATTCAACCATCTGAATTCTACATATATATACTGGCATTAGCTTATATTCATATTTTCTTAATCCAGGGCTTCATTCTGTCCCTGTCACATGAACTGGCCAAATCTGGCCTGGCTGTTTGCCGTGCTTGCTGAATACTTTTTAGGTGTTTTTCTACTTCTTTTTTATTTTTTTTTATTTTTTTTTCCCTCCAAAAGTTCAAGTCCTCTCATGAAGGCTGGATGTAGAGTTTTTCATCTTCCATCTAACCATAAATATCTTCTTTTCACATGTTATTAAGTAACCTAATTTTAAAAAAGCAGATAAAAAGCTACTTAATACAATGTTATTAGAAGTAGTCTACTGAAATTGCCAACTTCATTTCAAAATGCTATTTTCTGGGGTCATTAAGAGTGAAAGATGTATGATTCTGCTATAAAATTCACTGTTGCTGAAGTACAGAGACACACAGACCAAAAAACGTTAATAAATGGAATCACTGTCAGGTGTCTGTTTATTTTGCAGTTATGTGTCTGTTATTCTTAACAGCTATTTTAAACCAAAATTTGGGGTTTTTTTCCAACCATTTTAGTGGAAATTTTAAGAAGATCATAAAGGTATAAATTTCCCTTTAGTTCTGAGATAAATCATTTTTTTATTTAATTGAATAGTTTTGCTGCCACAAGAGTAGCTTTTTATGAAGTAAAATTGCATTATTTTAATTTTTAAACCTTCCAAATGTTGGTTTTTTTCCCTGCTCATTGTCAACACTTTCCTATTGTTTTATAATATTAATTTTAAATTGCAGTTGGCAATGGGCTTTTTTAAATATCGTGTATTTTATAACCACCTAGGAAAATACAACTTGATAAAAGTACAGTGATTTAAGGTGATAATTTGCTAAAACTGATTAATATAAAACTGACTAATAATAAAAACAAGGCAATGACAAAGGCTAGGATGAGGTATTTCTGTGCTTTTCTGGTCTCATAGCTTAGCCAGAACAGGACTGGTTATTTAAGTTTCCAAGTACCTCAAAGTGTTTTACATATTTACATATATAGACTGGGGCAGAATGCTCACTCTTGTACGGCTTAACCTTAGAAATCACTGAAAATATCTCCTAGGATAGGAAAATATTAAGAGCATTAATTTTAAATAACAGATTGCCTAGAGTGAATTAATTCTGACAAATAAAAAGAGAGCTGAAAAACCTGATTCGGGGTGGGGGGGGGTAGGAAGGTATATAATTTTGAAATTTCTCACCAGTATCCTTATACAAGGAATTTATGGCACTGCAGAAAACCACACACAAGTGTCTCCTGAAGAGGGTTGCATGATTATGGGCACACAATTCAGTTTTCAGTGAGATCCCAGAAGAACCAACAGAAGAAAGCCAAAGTCTTTGTAACTGAGAAGTGGCAGAGCATCCTCATGCAAAGGGTCACCCATGGTCATGAACAGGATGCTCTTTTGGACTTCCCATGAAGGACAGATATATTCAAAGGGTATAGTTAGTGTCATGTGTCCACGGTGCTTTCACAGAAAGGAATGACAGCTGCTGCTGGTGCACTGGCAGAGGACACTGCATGGATTCAAAGTACAGCAAATGCTCCTACACACTTTGAAGAACAGCAATAAACAAACAAATAAAACATAGAGATCTAATAAATATTTCTTACACTAATTGTAGCTCCACAACCTTGCTATCACTTTGCTGTCTGCCCCCACTGTCTTTCTATCATGGACTTGAAGACCCCAGAACCAGCTGCCTGCTGACTGATGACAGGGATAGCAAAGTTCAAGAGGACAATGAAGACTCCCTTCTCCACAAGTAAGGAGGCCATGGAAGTGGTGCCCAGGGAGAAGGACTTTCTTGCAACTGATGTTCAGCACCAGGATGCCACATTTATAATTCAGTGTCTTCTCCCAGGAACACAGTTTTCAACATGGTCCTTAGCATCAACCTCATGGCCACAAGCTGGGGAAATGGAGTAGAAATCACTTTGCCTGAGAAATGTCACAGTGTGGTCATGAGCAGAAACTACAGGAAATCCAGAAGACTGAACATTCTATGAGGCACCAAAGGAGGGCAAATGGGATAGGAATGATGGCTGGAAAGGGCCCAATACCACACTCTGAAATTGTGCAGAGCTGAACCTCCTTATAAAACAGCTCCACGATGACATGCCCTATATAGAACAGAGAACATGGTGGTTCTATAGTGCCTGAGATACACAGTTGAGAGGATGAAAAGGCATGTTTTCTATGGTAAGGTCAGGGCCAACAGGTTGAAGCTGGCACATTCAATTCACTCAGAGCAACATCAACTGTATCAACACAGTCCAGCCCTTAGCACCAAAAAAATGATCCCACATGTATTTACATTACTGGAAAAGAAGTCACCTTTTGCCTCTCACTGTAATTACTAAGAAGTTAGTGCTCTTCTAAGTTTAATTACAGAAATCAAATGCCCCTTCAGATTAAATTCATGAAAATTAAAACTAGGCAATGACAAGATCCTTTCTGGAATAATGTTCAATTTTCCCCATTTTAGATACCAACAAATATGGACAATTTTAAACCAGAAATGCAAATGCAAATTTTGCAACAATAGTTGGCTGAAGAGCCTTTTCAGCTTCTAATACCTTTTCATTACTCGCAAATGACATTACACACTCTCAGTTCAGTACTTGACCTAGTCTAGCCAAATTTGAATATGTTTTCCCCTTAATCTTTGCAGTGCATGAATACAGGTTGACATGAATTTTAATCCATAATTTTGGAACTTGCTCATGTTGCAAAGAAACATGCAAATAAATGCCAGTTTCTTGCTGAAATACTTTATCAGCAGCAATAAATAAAGCAATGCTTCAAGCTTTATTTGAAGTTATCGTTTGAATGCATATCATATACATTCACTTTATTTTTTCCAGACTTATAGTGGCATAAATTCTACATCAAATATAAAGCTTTCCTTGGGTCTTGAGGTTCAGCACCTTTTTACATTAATGGAAAAGTCTCTCGACTTAATTAATATCTAGTTAGGAAACAAAATAATTGTTGAGGTCAAGTTCATCATTGTATGCCTATGTAAATTAAGTGATTCACCACTTCCACAACAGAATTAAGAATAAGCAACATACTGTACATACAGAAGCCCATCTCAGCATCAGAGTAATATGCAGCTATAAAATTTCATGTGGCTATAAAAGAATATATATATATATATACACACACCACTTAAACCCATCCAACAAATTTATTTAATTCAGAGCTTTTTGTGAGGCAATTCAAAACTGTAGCCCTAATCACTTTTTATTTGACAGAAAGGCCTCAAACTCAGTCTTAGTATAAAACTTATTCAGAAGGGCAAAAAAAAATATATGGATATGGCAAGAATGTAGAATTAGTTTTTCTTTTTATCATTAACAAATTTATAAAAAAAATCTCTTCTTTTCTCTTTTGCTTTGAAAATACCAGTTCTTTGTAGGTTCTTCCTTCTTAGTCCATGGATTGGTTTTCCCTGAAGTTATAAAGGTATTTTTCATTTGCTAAAGCTCACCAACTGAGAAAGTGTTCCTACAGGAAATTCTTATGAGCCTAAGCATGAACAAGTGTTCGAGAACAGGTTAAATGTGTACAGAACATGAATTCAAATGAAAGTATTTTTTGATGCTTCGAAACCAACCTTCTGAGATCAGCTGGACAGTTGAGAGACTTCTTTTTCCAAGTAAAACAGACTATTTGAATCCAAAGAAATAAAAACTGAGGTCACTTAAATTTAGTAGTATGTGACTATTTTGCCTATGTAACAGTGAAGTGTATATAATTCATACCCTCCAAGGATTAAATGAGACATTTAGATTTTTTTTTTCTTTTAAAATCTGTACAGAATCAAATTTACTTTGAATTAATTAAATTCTAAATTAATAGATGGCCATTAGATGAATGCTGCTAATTTTAATGGATCTTTGATGACTCGTACAGGTATTTGTTAGAATACAGACATTTTTTTTAAGTGTACAAGATTACTTTGTTTATTTTTCAGTGTTCATTTCTGCAGTGGGAACAAATTTGTTTTAAAAAAATTGATTTACATTAGCAACTGTTGTATTAACTATGTTACAATAGTTGTAAGCAAAATGCAAGTTTCTATATGTACACATTGCAAAAGTTTAGGCTTTATAGCACAACTTAAAGCCTGATTTTTAACTATCATTAGCCACTTAAGAGCAGCACATATAACAAACTGCTGTTGCTAAACTGGTAATTGTTAATTAGTGTGGCTTCCAAAATGGGAATTCTTAGCATTGCCAAAGAAAAGTCCTTATCGGATATAATAAAGGACTAAGAAAACGTAGATTTGAGGACGATTGTGTGTAAGTGATTCCAGGTATGAATACCAAAGAATGACATCTACAGGAATTTTGAGAAAGTTTTTGACAAATAAACTATTACAAAAAAAAAATAAATTAAGAAACAGTGCACAATTTATCATTTGTGAAGTAAAGTGCAGTTTCTTATCCTTTAGTGTTGTAGTAGGCAATATTGCAATAGAGTAAATAAGCCATCCGTTTTAGATGCCTGCCAAGTAGTAAGACTTTTTGAGGTCAGCAGAGACATGAACACAGACATTAAGTGTGACATTAAGAATTGTTGGTGTCTTATCTGTTTCATGTTGCTAATGAAGCTAAGGTAGAGGAAAAGAGTTCTCACACTTTTCAGGATTCTGCCTTCTGGAATGTACAATCACAGAATAATGAGCTAAAGAGGCCTAAACAGTAGACTTGCAGAGGTCTTCCAGATTTTATCTAGTCCAATCACCAGTCAAATTTTAAAAATCTTGAAGAACAGAGATCTCATAATCTCTCTGAACAACTCACTCTAGAGACCCTCAGAGTGACCAAGTTTTTGTTCATATTCAACTGAAATCTTTAGTAAAAGTCTGAATTAACCTTCTGTCTTCCCAGTAGATACAATTAGGTCCTCTCCATCCTCCATCTTCACTTGAGAATGGACAAACTGCTTCAGCCCCTCTATATATGCCATGTTCTCTATCCCTCTGACAATCTTAGTGGTCTTCTAAATGACTTGTTCCAGTATATCCCTGTCTGTCTTATAATGAAAAACCCAAAATCAGATACAGCTGTGTTGACACCCTGATCCTACTGTTATGAGTTTAATCTATCCCATCTGCAAGACTTCACCTTTGTTTTGTTCAGGTTCATGGGGTTTTCCTCAGCCCATATCTCCAGCCTCTTGAATGCCCTCTGAGCAGAAATTCTGCCCCTCCACTTGGCAGAGTTCACAGACTTGCTTAGTGGGCACTCTTTTCCATCATCTAGGTCATTAATAAAGACATTAAGCTACTGCCTCCTGTATTAATATCTGAGGGACACCACTTGTCAAAACCTGGATTTTGTGCCAGTGACCTAACCTTTTAAATCTGATGGTACAGTCACTTTTCCACCCACCCGACTGTCCACTTAACCAGGATCTCCTATTTGGCTATAAGAATATTGTGGGAGACCCTGTGGATGGTCTTGCTAAAGTCTAGATATAAACTGTCCACCACTCTGCCCTTATCCACAAAACTAGTCATCTCTCTAAAACAGGCAACTGGATTGCCCAGACATAATTTGTCTTTGAGAAAGCCATCTGGCTGTACTCAGACACCTTCTTGTCCTTCCTCTGTCTGGAGATACACCGGGAAAAAAAAAAAAAAAGTGGCCAGTTATGAAATGTTAAATAGTAGCAATAATGAGCAAAGATACACATCCTTTTTACTGTTGGTGACATGCAATTTAAAAATATTAATTTTCAACTTTTTGTGGTAGAAAGGAGCAAATGATTTATCTGGTATTTAACATTCAGCATGGAGAATTGATGATGGGTATCAGGGATCAGAAAGGCAAATAGTCCAATCAACCACCACATTCTACATGTACAAATAAATACTACTTAATTAATAATTCTTAATCAGTTTTATACTACTTAATTAATAATTCTTAATCAGTATTTCCTCTTAACTCCTCATCTCTTTTTGACAATACAAAATTGAAAAATTGTACTAAAGTCAGCCTTTTTAATATTTCTCTAGAAAGTGTCACACTNACTCATCTCTTTTTGACAATACAAAATTGAAAAATTGTACTAAAGTCAGCCTTTTTAATATTTCTCTAGAAAGTGTCACACTTGTTTTTTTTCTTGTATCTTAAAGCAGTATAAATTGTTTTAGTGGGTTAGTTTAATATTTTTAGATATCATGCCTTGCCAGCATTGGATGACTAATCTCTCCAATATATAATTTTAAT
This sequence comes from Sclerurus mexicanus, assembly GCA_013396755.1. Taxonomy (NCBI): domain Eukaryota; kingdom Metazoa; phylum Chordata; class Aves; order Passeriformes; family Furnariidae; genus Sclerurus; species Sclerurus mexicanus. Next base: position 142,039 of record VWZF01003701.1, on the reverse strand, counting down.
GGAAAAATGCAACATATTTATCAGTATCTGTATGTGTCCACTTGTTTTATCCTACGATAGAACATATAGGCAATGACAGTGGAGCATGGACAGCCTTTGGACAAGATCCAAGAGGCACAGATGGATTGCAACAGCACAAGCTTATTCATAAAAACAGGAAAAGAAAGAAAAGCATATGGTAATATTTTGGCTCCAAAGATTTTGCAGGTATCATGGAAACAACTGTGCATCTTATACATATCAGTAAGCCTTGGCTATTACATTAATCAGACTATTTTTCAAACAATTAAAATGTATTTTGAGTATATTATTCAACCTTATTGTACCAAATATAAACTTCCTAAAATATGTAAACAAGCATGCTCTATATTATTAGGAAATCAGATTCCATCTAGAATAGTGTGGTGTGCTCTGCACAGCTTACACTGAATCCTTTCAAATTATGAAGTAAGCGGAGCCTGCCTCGATCACCATGTAAAATGCTTTGGAAGAGAACAATTCAGTATACAGGAGGTTGCTTTGCATGAGCTGTTTTTCCTCCTGAGCTTCATTATCTTTATTTGAAGATTTAAAAATCAACAGCCTACAGCTAGTTGAAAAAAAATATTTAAATGATCTCTCCACATATATCCAGGAAGCTGTCACTCTCTGCTATATGTCTCAGAGCAGACTGAGGACTCTGGACATCGTGCTTCCAGCACCCTGAACCCCTGTGTGCTGAGGACAACCTAAGCCTTCTTTAGCCCTTCTTCCCATCTTTGTTGAGTCTTCAGCCTTGACATGGAAACTCTTTCACCATTACCTGACATTTTTCAAGAAAATATTCCTGTTATTTTCTGTTGGTGGAATCACAGTTCCCTTATTTGCATTAGGTAAGTGTTAAGCATGGGACTTACAGAGTTAGAATTATAACATTAGAAATTCTGTAAACTGTTTTGGCCATTCTTCTTACACATATTCACATGGTAGGGGACTTGGTCTCCAGGAAAAGTGTTTTTTTCATGTCTTTATGAGAGTCAGGCTTTCTGCCCTAGGACTTTTGTCTTAATGGATTTATTTTGCATTATTATGCCCTGAATTATTTATAACTTCTCCTAATAACTGACAAAATAATTGCCTTCGAAGTAGCTATGAGACATAGTGCATATACCATTAAATCTGAGATACTGATGCAAAGTCTAAATGTAACCTCTAGTGTACATTTACCTAATTAGTAGAGAGTTGACACCAGGACTTTGCCCTTGTGGCAGTCTGTTCCTGAGCATGGCATTGTTAGGTTTTTCTTCAGAATGCTCTAGGGAAGTGTCAGAGCAGCTGCAAATGCCAACTTTTCTTTTTTTTTTTCTAGTGATCAAAATGAGAAAAAATTATACTGGAAATGTGTTGTGTCCTTATATCAAGAGTAACTAAACTCTTAAAATAGCTGCATTTTTTTGTGAGTGTGAGAGCAAGTAATAAACAGAAGAAATAATCATTACACTATGAAGACATCCTACAGAAATTTTTTGGCAGAAAGAATCTTTTTAAACTTCTCCTCTATTTCCTTTCTTATTTAGAATATTTTAAACATCTTGATGAGAGGAATTAATGTTGCCAACTGAAAAAGACTGCTAGTTTGTTTATTAGGGTTTGTGGGGTTTTTTTGCAAGAAATGGAGATACTTTAAGAACTTGCTATCTACTGAAGAAAACTAAACCTTTTAATGTCTCCTGTGCCCTGCTTTATCACCTCACAAAGTTTTTTTCTCTGTTCTTGCAACTAAATCTTCCTTTCCTTCCAAGGAAAATCTTGTTCATGTTCTACAACTTCTGTTGTGGTTTAGCCCCAACCAGCAGCTAAGAACCACATAGGACCTTGCTTACTTCTCCCGTTAGCAGATGGGGAGAAAGAGAACTGGAAGAAAACTCATGGCTTGAAATAAGAACAGTTTAATAACTGAAATTATATCTATATGTATCTAGATATAGATATAGATATATAATCACAGAATCAAAGAATGGCTGGGGTTGGAAGAGAGCTCTGAAGGTCATCTAGTCCAACTCCCTACTAAAGCAGGTTCACCTAGAGCAGGTTGCAAAGGATCACGTCCAGTTGGGTTTGAAGTATCTCCAGAGGAAAAAACTCCACGACATCTCTGGGCAGCCTGTTCCAGTGTTCTGTCATCCCCAAAGCAGAGTTCTTCCTCATATTTGTATAGAATTTCTTATGTTTCAGGTTGTGCCTGTTGTCCCTTGTCCTGTCCCTGGGAATCACTGAAAAGAGTCTGGCCCCACACTCTTGACTCAGCCTTAAGGTATTTATAGGCTCTCCACGACATCTCTGGCATTGATACTATTTGTAGGCATTGACAATGTTTGTAGGCATTGATAAGATCATCTCTCAGTCATCTCTTCTCCAGACCAAACAGGCCCATCTTCCTCAGCCTTTCCTCGTGAGAGAGATGCTCCAGTGCTCTAATCACGTTCATAGCCCAGCCCCTGGATCCTCTCTAGTAGCTCCTTTTCTTTCTTGAACTGAGGAGCCCAGAACTGGACACTGTACTTCAGATGTGCCTCACCAGGACAGAACAGAGCAGGAGGATAACTTCCCTTGATCTGATGGCCACACTCTTCCTAATGTACCCCATGATCTCATTGGCCTTTTTGACTCATGGACTTCTTGTCCACCAGGACTCTCAGGTCCTACTCTGCAGAACTGCTTTCCAGAATGTGAGTCCCAAGCTTGTACTGGTGCATGAGTTTAACCCTCTCCATGTGGAGCATCTCACAACTGCCTTTGTTGAGATCCATTCAGTTCCTCCCTGACTTCTTCTCCAGAATGCCCAGGTCTGGCTGAACAGCAGCAAAGCCTTTTGCTGTAGCAGCCACTTCTAGTTGTATCATCAGCAAACTTGCTGAGGGTACACTCTGTCCCCTCATCCAGGTCATTGATTAATAATAATAATATGAAGAATGGTAACAATAAATTGAAATGAAAAGGAAGATATCAGAGAGAGGGAAAACCACAAAGACAGATAAGTGATGCGAATGGAAACAATTGTTCATCCCCAAGCAATCAATGCCCTTCCCCCCTAATTTATTGCTGACTATGACACTTTGGTCAGTTGGGGTCCTGTCCTGGCTGTCTCCCTTCCCACCCCCAACTCCTTGTGCATCCCCCAGCCCACTCTCCGGTGGAGTGGTGTGAGAGGCAGAAAATACCTTGATGCTGTACAAAAACGGCTCAGCAATAACAAAGACATCTCTGTTTCCATCACAAACCCAAAGCATAGCCCACTTAGCTCCAGTGAAGAAAATTAAGTTTACCTCAGCCAAGACCAGAATAGGCTCCCTGATTTTTCTCTAATAACCAGAAAGGCATGAAATGATTTCCTCCTTCTGCACTTTTCTTACATCACACATAGGCCGTTTTCAGTCATAACTATACAAAAGCGAAGAAAAACTTTTTGGGATGTACAAATAGCTGCAGCAAGCCAGACAGAAGCAAGTAGTAGTAGTAAATAGTAATGAAAGGCTGTGGTGGTTTAAGACCAGCTGGCAAGTAACAAATTAATTCTATCACAGCTGAAACCAGAACAAAGGGTGAATTAAGGATGCCACTGTCTAAGAAAGACTTCTTTCAGACAAACAATTTCTACTGGAGACGTAGAAAAAAATCGTTGTGTACTTTAATGTCAAGGGAATTTTTATTTTTTTTTCTGATAATGAAAAGATCAGAGGTGGCAAGGAAGGGAAGGAGAAGTGCAAAAAAAAGGGTCAAGAAGATGAGAATGATATATTAATCTCAGTTCAGTAAAAGTAGAATCATGTGTTCATTATCCTAAACCATGAAAGTGAGATGTTAAAGGTATCTATCAATACTGTCAAGCTAAAGATAGACAAGACAAGAAGGAAAAAGTCATTCCACTGTTAGAAATGAGGTTTCTTCCTTGCTGTTATCCCCAAATGAAAATATTTCCATTATGCTAATTTACATTTGGCTTACTGGAATAAAGTGGGTATTATGAAAGCACCTGCTATTTGGGATATCGTTATTGACATTGTTACTTGTCCATTTTAAAAAAACAGAACACCCTCTGCAAACTCTATTATGATCACTGTTCACACATACCAAGTAAGGGTCAAAGAAACAATCATTCCTCCTCTCATGAGACAGGAAATGAGAAATTAGCTTCAAAGATGACTCAGAATTCTGTGCTATAGTACTTAACTGCACTATGAAGTAAAATTAATTGAGTACTTTAAGTGATAAAAGAGAATCTCCTAAAGCAATTCAGCACATGGATAACTTCTCCAGGTTATATATTTCCTTTTGAAACTGTTAGAAGGAAATCAAGGCAAAGTGCAGAATATATTTTTAAGGTTAGTCTCAACTGTCTCTACTGCTCCAGAATGTTAGAAGACTTAGTTTGTCTTAAGTAAATCTAAACTTCTAAAAGAAAGCAATAGAAATATTAATAAGAAAGCAGAATTAATTAATAATTATATGAATTAAAATAAGCTTATTTTTAAAGAATGCATACTGTTAATGATACATTTGAAAAACAACTGGAATACAATGATGTTTCTTTGTTAAGGATTTTAAAAAGCAACCTAAGACAAAGGAGTGGCTCAGATTACAGCAAGATTTCTATTCAACTAATCAAAAGTATTGAAAATATGTTCTAACATTATTCTCTGTTTGAGCTCATTTAGGCACCTTACTTCCCAGACAAAAAAAAAAAAGCTATTTTTGTATTCAGAATATATTCCTGAGCTGAGCTGAAATTCAGTATCTTCACAAAGAAAAAAAACAAACCAAGGCAAAACACAGCAACAAAAACTTATCAAACATGCAATCTGGTACCTTAAATACCTCTATATACATATATAACACACTGGGTTTTAGCACCTCTTTGTTACCTAAAAGGTAACAAAGAGCCTTGCTGAAGGACTTCTTGTTTTTCTTCAGAGCTTTATCGAAAATATACCAGAACTATAACATAAAAATCTCAGGTGTTTTAACAGCTTGAGGGAGAAATCACCAGACTGCTCCAAGATCAGGGAATAAAATGAAAAAGGAGAAAAATGAAAAATATAGGATAGAAGAATCCACCTCAATGCATCATGTACTAATGTAATATTCTTCAAGTTAAGTGAATACCTTAATACCACTCGTGCAATTTTCCAGGCAATAATGGAGACAGGCATAATTCAGCCTAGAGGGATAAAAAGCAAAATTTGAACCATTTGGGAAAGAAAATAGACATTTGGATTTCTCTGAGAAAATTCACATTTTACCATGTTCTTTTAAAAAAATAGTTTAGGGATAGTTCTCAAAACAATAATTTAAAGCATAATAGCACAGAGGGAATTGCGAACATAAGAAATACAAACAAACAAGACATGCTGAAAGAAATTCAGTACATGTCCAAATTATTTTCTCAGCAGTGAGAATCACAAATGCCATGAAGAACTTTAAGGAATTGTTTCTAATGAACTGGCTCCCAATGTAAGGGTACAGGACACCCAGTTAAACAGTCAGGCAATAAATCAAAGCTATCAGTAAGAACACATTTCCCCAGGCACCACATAGGTAAACTGTCAAACTTGTTATAATAGGATGTGAAAACTAGAAACATAAGTATGTTAAAAAAAAGAATGAGAAAAAATTACTGACGACTGTTTCATAAGTTTTCCTAAATTCTTTTGATCATCTTTGCCCTTCTCTATCCACTTTTTATTTAAACCAGAAAATATAAAGTTCTATTATTCTTATTTTGATTTTGTTGAGATAGTTGATAGTTGTTGATAGAATTTTGACACTGAGTCTTGTGAGAAACTGGAATAATTTGTAAAGCTAAAAGTAATTAAAAAAGCCCAGTCTATAAAAATTTATTTCCCTAAGCATCTATAGTGCATACCCAGAAACAGGGTAACGAGTAAGCTTGATCCTTACATTCATGCAGTATAGTCTTCCATATGTTTTAAGCAGTTATCCAAGGTATTTCAAACTTCTGAATTGAGAAATGTAACTGTTACTGTAAATTCTGAAAAACAGTAGTTTCTTGATTGAGACCTACAATAGCAGGCAAGACCCTTGCTTGGGTTAAATAATGCATAATTTTCCAATTTTCCAAAGAAATATGCCGATATAAGCCATGGGTTATAGTCTACTTGAGAAACAAGACTCATGAGAGATTTGGACATCCTACAATCATGATTCCAGAGAAAAAAGATGACACTGTTTCAGTCTTACCTGACAGGGAACTGCAAGAGCAGGGCTGGTGATGGGACCAGACCTGCAATGGGGCTCCTGAGAAGGGGGGCACTGGGGCAGAGGGTGTCCCAGGTGGAACTCTTCAGTGCAGCAATGCAGGTTTGACAGTGCCCTTGTGGCAGCAACATTAAATATCTGCAACTCCCACTATTTCATGTGAGACCAAGACCTGAGCAGTTCTAAACCTTTAGTAGTTTGGAATATTTAAGAGAGTATATATGCAATAACACATTCTGCAATATGCAGGACAAGGGATCCTTTAGGATCTCAAATTGGATGTGGAGGGAGAAATGCTTTGGAGCAGGCTAAGAGGCACCAGACAGTGGAACACCCCTTTCCCACCACAGGGGGCTAGATATCATAGCACAGAATGGGGCCTCTTGGTTTTACACCCCACAGAGCTAAGTTTCTTGTGAAAAGTTTTTGCAGTACTTTTCACTCCCTTGTCTTGCAAGAAACAAACAGCATTTTGGCAGATTTCTTCAGTGATATAAGTTTTGATGTACAACTTCCTGGAGCTAAATGGATTAGCACTGTCTGCAGAGCTCTCATACATTGCTGCTGCTCCCCTGGAATGCACCATGTGCACCCTGCCAGGCTTCTATCTGTAGCAAAATTGAAACTAGTTCAGAAAACCATTCAACCGCTCACTTTATTTTATTATATTTTAATTAATACGTTTGAAAACTCCTGTGAGAAAAGAATCTGAAAATTTTCAGCATTGAGTTTAAAGCTAAAATTAAAGCAATGAATCAGACTGTGGGAAGTTGGAAGCTAATGTTCTAAAAGTATTTGCCACACAGCACTACAGAATTGGAAGCTCTGCACATTTATTTTGAATGTTGACATATAGTACATGTTTTTTTCCCAAAAAACTATGGCTTGTTTCTGTCTAGGTTAAGAATCTTCTCCCATTTTCTACTACAAGCAGAAAATTCCCCTACCCTTCAATGTCACAGTAATAACACTTATGAAAATTAGTCATCTTATTAAAAAAAAAAAAAAAAAAAAAGAAACAAGCCCTTATGTTTAAGGTTGAAAAACTCTTTTTTTTCTGTTTTTTTCCCCCTATTTTAAAGGTATTTTGTTAATCATAAGAACACAAATTACTCTCTCCTTTTCCTATGTAATACACAAAAACTACCATTTGAACAAAGTGTCAGAGTGACCAGATATTTTTAAATTCAATTGCTACTAGTTTCCAATGGATACATTATAGTTTCCCCCATTATCATGAATGTCATTTTAACTTTGCAGCAAATGACTGAATCCCCATAGATTTGAATCACCTTAGGGCACATGCAACCAAATGTGATTTGTTCCACAATTTTCAGTGGACAACACATTTTGGGAAAATTTTTCCCATTCTCAAGCTAGGTATTACATCAAGAGTATGGAAGAGGAATTGCAGCAGGATAAGCAGGTCAAATAGCCCTTATATCAAATCACTAAGAATAGTCACCTTTTAGTGAAGACCAACTTGGCTCCTACATTGAAATGCAAAATAAACAGGTATAAAGCCCCACTAACCAGAATAGCTGAGCCTGTACTAAATGGGCAGCTCTCTGACAATGTTGAGCTTGGCATCTTTGTGGGCATTTAGCAGTCAGGACACTTGACTGAAAGGGGTAACTTGATCCATACATTTTGTGACAACACAAAATCAAAATCTGGCTTATCGCACATCCCCAAAATCATATGATTTTGATGCTAATTATATTGTTGTTTTTTTCTTTGTTATTTTGAAGTTAGAGAAGAAATGTTATATTTCAAATAAAAGTCTCAGGTCTCAGAATTATTAGCTGATACTACAGCCAGTTGAGACTCCAATTTTGTGCCCCAGACACAGAGGCAGAGGAATTTAACTCTTGACAACTGAAACAAAGTGCCAAGAGTAAATAATTGAGTGCAAGTCTGTGCTACTCAAGAGGTTGCAATATAATATGTCCTATAGACAAAACCAATGTGAAGATATTTAAAACACCTTAGTCTGTTAGAAAGAAAAATAGAGACACTAAGTTTAGATAGAAGTAGTAGTTCACGGTTGTGGAATACTAGTAAAAGCAAAATAAGAAAAACACTTTTTTTTTTTTATTGATATTGTTTCACCAATTTTTCTCTGTGTCTATATTCTGACAGGTATTTAGTTTTGAAAAGAATCTCCCTAGTCACCATGATTTTAACATCTCAGATACTGCAAATGGAAAATCTATAAAAGCAGCCAAAGAGCTTTGAATGAGAGGATGTGATACAGTTTTCTAAAGAGTACTATTGTCACTTGCGGACAGAGAAGAAAAAGGGAAATGCATTGTAGAATGTGATCCAGAGATCCAGAGGCAGACACAGATGCTGATATTAGCAAAGTAATTAATGTGGGCAAAGGACCTATGGCTGCAAAAAAGCTCATCTTGAAGCTTAACATTATCTCAAGTCCTTTTTGTCTTTTTTATTCTTTTTTTTTTCTTTTGAAGGTATACTGTTTTTCTATTTTTCAGAGAATGAGGGATACTTAATTTCCTTTTTTCTTACTTCTATATAAATTTTTTTCACTGTTTACTATTGTTAATTCTTACTCACTTTAATACTTTAGAGGAACATAATTAGAGTGTTTCTAGAGTAAATCCCTGAAAATTATCATAACATCACCAAATGAAAAATAAATTATGAGTTTAAATATTTTTAGAGGACTCAATTATTTAGTAAGACATAAGTTAAGGGCAGACACCCTAGAATTGTATACCTTATTTAGATACACAAACCAGTTCTAAGACCCTTTAAATATCAGAGGCAGGAGTTGAGTAAACTTTGGTAACTGCGATGTAGCTATTATCTCATACTTTTAAGGGTTATTGGTTTTTGGTTTGTGTTCTTTTTAATAATGATTGTTGAGAAGGTAAAAGAAAGTAGCATTTGACAAATCTTGTTGCTTGTACAATTCGGACTCCTCAGAACTGGGAAAATGCTTATCTAATAGAAAATGAACCTCAAGCACATGATTTAACTAAATACTCGGTTAAATTTCTTACTTATGTGGCTGTTTTGAGAAAGAGTAGAAAGAATAGTCACCTCAGAAAATTGTAGAAGCTTCAGAAATGTGCACTGCATTTGTCAAGCTCCAGCTGTGAAGAGTGGAGACAGTTGCAGAGACAATACCCAATACCTTTCCCCCAGAGGGGCCAAGGGAGGGCAGAAGAGGATACCCTAAAAAAAGAAAACACGGCAACTAAGTTGGTACTTGTGTTCCAAAGAGAAGAAAGTAAGATGAGGAAGTTCAAAGGATACTTCCTAGCTTGCCCTCTTTGTCTTTACATTTCTTCCAAGACAATTCTCTGCTGGCAGTGTGCTGACTTGCCAATCCTTATCACTCACACAGAGGTCAGTGACCACTGGGGGCATATCCTGGCCTCCCTGCCAATCACCCTTGCAAAAATTACACAAGATGAGAGGATGCCTTTCAAAAACAATGTAGACACAGCACAAATAGAAAACGGGAAATGCTTTTTATGGAAAGATGGCATTTAAAAGAGTAATCACATGAAATGTCATATTTGATAGACAAGGCTTCACTTTTTCACCTGCCAGAGCTCTGTCAGAAAAATAACTTCTGGAAACATGGTTGGATAGCCAACAGTGATGCCAAAAATATCTGGATCCCTAAAAGAATGACTACTCTAAAGAAATTGTCAATTATTTTCACTTGATGCTGTTATTATAATTTTTATGATTTTATGCGTTTTAAACTGCCATACAGTTATATCTCTGTGGAAAATTCCAAAATGGAATTCCTGATATAGAAAGATAAATTTCATGGTATGTCTGTTTGTCCTAACTTATCATGAAATAAACTAATGAAATCATTTACTCATTATAATAAATAAATAAATAAATAAAATTAGGAGACAGAAAAGGAAAAGGAAGAGGTGATTCAAGTGCCATAGCAGAGTTCTCCCCTGCAGGCCAATGAGGAGCAGGTAGTGCCTTGCAACCCATGGAGAGGTTGATGCTGGAGCAGGTATCTACAGTGCAGCCCATGGAGGACATCACTCTGGTGCAGGTGGGTATTTCCTGAGGGAAACTGCATGGGAAGGATTCATGCTAGAGCAGGGCAAAAGTGTGAAGAGGAAGCAATGGCAGAGAAAACCTTTTATGACCTCATCACAGCCTTCTCATTCCTTATTCTCCTCCACCACTCAAGGAAAGGAGGTAGAAGAGTTGTGAACAAAGGCCTGAAGTTGGACCTCAGAAAAGGAAAGAGCAATGAAAAGATCTTTTCGGGTTTGTCTTTGTTTCTTACCATCCAAATCTGTTTTACATGGCAGTAAATTCAATTAATCTTCCCCAAGTGGAGTCTGTTCTGCCCATGATGAGAGTTGATAAGTTGAGAGTTGATAATACCTCCCACTTTATCTCTGTCCACAAGCTTTTCCATCTTAATCTCTTCTTCTGTTCTGCTGAGCATGGGGAATGAGAGCATCTGAATGGGCAGCTGGACGAGGTCAATTTACCATACTTTGTAGAATAGAATAGAATAGAATAGAATAGAATATCCTGATTTGGAAGGGACTCACAAGGATCATTGAGTCCAACCCTTAACCCTGCACAGGATCTTCCCTGAGAGCATGTGCCTGAGAGCATTGTGTAAACACTTGAACTCTGTCAGGTTCGGTGTTGTGACCACTTCCCTGGGAGGCCTGTTCCAGTGCCAAACAAGCCTCTGGGCAAAGAACCTTTTTCTTTCTACCCATCCTAGACCTTCCCTGATGCAACTTCAGGCCATTCCCTCAGGTCCTGTTGCCACAGAGCAAAAATCAGTGCCTGCCCCTCCTCTTTCCCTCACGAGGAAGTTGTAACAGCAATGAGGTCTCCTCTCAGTCTCCTCTTCTCCAGACTGAACACACAAAATGCCCTCAGCTGCTCCTCATATGGCTTCCCCTCAAGGCTCTTCGCCATCTTTGTAGCCCAGAACACAGTTCACAGTCAGAACACAATTCCCACCTCTGTTCCCTGTATTGGTACTGCCCCCAGCTGCTCTCAATTTTTTCTGTCTTTTATCCCTTCTAAGAAAACATAAACTACACTCTTTCCCCTCAAGTTGTTTTAAAAATACCTTCAATAAATTAAATAATTGTGGCTACTAGTAAAGAGGCAGCAAATAGTATCTGTAATAGGCAATAAAAGCAAACACAGAATGCTTTTATTAATTTGTAGACTTCTGTTCATGGACATAGTTTAGAAGAATCTAGCCTCCTATAAGCAATAAAAGTGAGACAGATCAATTGAAAGTTTGACTTTTGGGAAAATAGATTAATCTTATCTTGTTCAGAAGTTGAGCCACTTGCTCATTTAAATGGATCTCTTAGAAGTCCAGTGATTTTTCAATTTGTTGCACAGTGTGCAAATATTCAGTATAAATCTCAGAGATCACAGTTAATACCTTTTAGTTACATTCGAAATTGGCAGAGAAAACAAAGCAGTCTCAGTTAATCTAATTACAATATGATTGAAAAACATTTCTATTTTAAGACAGGATTAAGGTATTTAACATAATCAGCATACAGGAATCTGAAATCTTTAAACTAGAGGCTAAAAAACCCTCCTTCAGCTTTCTTTCTATGCTCTGGAATCTTTAATGTTTGACTGAAATCACTAATGGTTTCTAAAATGCAAAATATGGAACCCTTACATAATCCTAATATTTCTTTGATAATTTCTCACTAATAGATAATTTTCTGTCAGTTTTAAAGCAAACAAATCTAGTTTTTTGAATACCTGTGTAGATATTGAAAAAGCAAAATTCTCAGCTACATTTCAAAGGAGTCCTAAACCTACAGGAGATAAGGGATTTGGGGGATTTTACCAGATATTCAGTTTATTTTTAGTATCACCAGTGATCCTCAGGCCAAAAAGTGCCACAGCTGAAGCCAAACTTCAAATCCTCAAAGACAAGTGTCATCCAAACCAGTCTTTCACCAGTAAACATCAGCAAAAGAAGACTGAAATTGATACAGATTTTACCTCTATAAGGGTGGCACAACTGCTTTTTTTTTTCCCCCCACTCCCCATTCCCAATAATTTATGGTCTTTTTGATATAGTTTCTTCATTATATCACAGTGTTTTGAAAAGTGATAAAACCTATGCTACCAAATATAGAATTTGTCAAGAATCAGGATTTAGTTGAATCCAGCTTCCATTTTTTAAATATTAATAAGAAATTATTAATCCTTTACCAAAGATGGGCTGTTAATTAGAAACATATTTTACCTAGTTATACAGAAAATTACTACAACAACTTCTACCTAACTCGTGCAAGTTTTTTCTCTATCTATTTTCTCCTGTGTTTGATGTTCAGGCAAACATTTTGCCAAAGAACACTGACTATCTCAAAAAGGTTAAACACTTCATGGATACCTATATGTAGAAATCCTTAATATGGATTTAAGGTCTTTTGCAAAGAAACAAAAATTCACAGGATCAAGAAAATACCTTCTATTAAAATCAGTCACATTTCAAGAGAGAAAGAAACAACATTAGAAAGAAATAATATTAAAACTACTCCACTGCAGGTCTAGGTGACAAATGATTTGAAACTTCATTGGAATATTATTGAAAGAAGTACTGCCAGTATCTTTGTTCAAAATAAGGATTAATTTGAGAAAAAACAGAAGGGAAGGAAGTTGAAACAGCCTTATGTTGTCACATCTGAGTTTTCTTGGGAAGTCTCTTATTTAAATACTAACAAGACCATCTGGCTTCAAGATTTTAGCAGAAAGGTTTCAGGCTAAATTTAACACAACACAGGAGACAAGCTTGCTAGTATTTTAGTCAGATCACATTAAAAATGTAAGAATATCATCTAAAAAAAAAACATATTGGAAGCCCACAGGCAAATCTTGTGTATCTTTACCTACTTGTTGCCTCTTTATTCCACTCATTGAGTAGGTTTCCTAAAAAAAAAATAAATATTGTGAGAATTCAGAACCCTCATGCAGTGGCGTATTTCCTTGACCTGACATTCATACTACATAAAAATCATGATGGGCTTCTATGCCTAAGTGTTAAATAGAAGTAAAGATTAGGAAGGAGAGGGGAAAAAAAGAAAAAAAGAAAAGAAAAAGAAAAGGGGATTTTTCTAGAAATAGTACATTTTGTATTTTTATTTCAAATACTATAAAAACTTTTAATTAGTGACAAAAAACTTTGACTTTGAAAGTGCAAGCATGTTCTAAATTTGCAAAGAATCTAAGAGATTTATGTACAAATAAATTGTTTAAAATAGGATTTTTTCTGCAATTAAATTTAAAAAATGAAAAGCACTTAACATTCATGTTTTGCAGTCACAGTCTAATTATAATGGATTTACAAATGTTCAGAGGTAGAATATAAGCTTATATATCATACATAGTTGTGATCACATATATATGACTCCCTCTTAGGTATAGTTTTCTACTTTAGAGAGGCAGAGATCAAATTTGCTCTTCCTAATTCAGAGGAGTATAAAAATTACTATCCCAAATAATCTCATAATGGAATTGTAATTGTTACATTTTGCATTTATGTTCATTTAATTTTTTTTTTTGCAAACTTTCAGAGAAAAGCTGTAATTCTACATATTAGAATGGAAAATACTTTGAAGTGGTAAACAGCAGATATTGTACTGCCCTTTTTTTGCAAGGGGTCTCACAGCAGCTTCAAACAACCAACCAATTAATGCAACTGTTGATGTTGGAGAGGTGAGGAAACTTAATTTTCCGATGTACTTGACTTTGAATAGGATAAATTAGTCTGTCAAATTTAATAAAAGCATTGTCACCTGCTGAACATCAGGTATTTTCAGAGATTAGAGACTCTAAACTGTACAGAATCAAAGCATATTTTAGTGCAATTACAGAGACAAATTCTGCTCCTAACTCCAATAATCTACTCGCTGAAAGAAGTTATGTAAGAGCAGTAAGTGACCTAATATATCAATATCCCCCTCCTTCCAAAGTACTTCCTTTGTAATCAAGACAATTACAAAGCAGCACCTTCCACTTAAGCGATCAAACTAATTGTCATTAATGAGCTATGTCTGTCTCTTGCTGTGGACATACTGCAAAGGTTAAGTCATTATCCCTTATCTTCCAGTGATGTTACACTTGTACCCATAACCATACAATCTAAATTGTTTATGGTCACCCACAAAGCACACAGTTTTCTAATATTTCCACATTTTTCATTAGTTGGGCAAAAAAAGAAAATAAGAGGGAAAAAATCCTTTCTCTTCCTATTAACAGCTGAACTTGGTTATGACAATAATGAACATAAATAATAATTACATTACAACCTTTTCTGGTTTTCACACTAACTCTAAGCTTAAGTTGAGCTGCTTTCACAGTAGGGCTAGCTGTTTTTCAGTTCTTCACCATCCATGCGGACAATATTGCTGAGAGAATCCTTCTGTCACAAGGCTCTCATAAACCTTATTTACTTTAGCTTCCTGTTTTGGGTGTTCTGTGGGGTTTTTCTGATCAATTGAATATCTAGATGATGACATAAGCTTCTAGGAGACCTAGAGATGCAGAAGGTTCAGTTTTGCACCCAAAGCGCAAATATGAAAGTATGGGAATTTTCTCAGTCTCACTGACATTATCAGGACTTAGCACCCATGTTTTGCTAGAAAAACAGTGGAGGTCATCTAAGTATTATTTTCTAGGTTTTCTCTTGTAGTTTCAAATTGCCAAAACTCCAAAGGGTTTAGCTGGCAAAAGGTATTTCAAGGAAAAGCAACAAAGGAAGTATAGCAATTGTCCACAAGCTATGAAACATCAGCTTTCCACACAACACTGACATTTCTGTCATTAAAAGGAAGACTGATATCTGCTACAGAAAAATTAAAAATAAAACAACCCAACCCAAAGCAGCCAAAACCAAACGAGGTGTAAAATTCATAGATGTTAATTAGCTGTTATTTGCTTCTGTGTCAGATCTGTATTTGAGTACAAAGTCAAAAAGGTTAACTGAGGGAGCTTGAAATATTGCATCTGTTGAGGTAAAGGCCAGGAAAGTGTAACTCAGTGTTAACAGAATTACAAAAGCAAGCTTTTTGGAGATCTTTCTTAAAATAATACACTAGATGACATAACAGCTTGTAGGATAAAATATAAGATTTAGTTAGCTGGCAGTAAGACTTATTCTAGTAGGAGTCTCAAGAGACAAAGAAGTTCATAAACTCCATTATCAAAACCATTCCAAATAGAAAAAGGGAAACATTAAATCTCATAATCACTTTTAGTTTTTGTTATTACAAACTTGATGTGCCACAGTAGGTGGTAAAAAAGTTATTAAGATTTATATGCTTCCTCTGTTAAAACATAAGAAAGCCCGAACAAAGTAGTAAGGCTGTAATGCCAATTTTTGAAGATACATCATCTTTAATATCCTCATCTTGATGCTGAACAAGATTAAAAACCAACAACAAAGGTTTTATTCTGTTCATAATCTGTTCAGGTAGATCCCCGAGTTTTCAAGATTTTTCAGCATACATGACTGATAGATCCATTTTTAGGGAATAGGTCACACCTATATTTTGTAATAATCCAAATTAATTTTTGCCTAATATTCAGCATTTGTAAACCTGCATAACTTGAAATAAAAACTAAATGTATGCAGAGCCACTTAATCAGAAATCTATTCTAGTACTCACTTCCTGAAATTTGACCTTGCACAGAGTAGTGTAACAAGCCAGAGATATTCAGAGTTAACCATCAGAAAAATAGCAGTTGCTAGAAATATGACTATTTCATGCAAATCTGCCCATCGGCTTGTATACACTCCATAGGTCCTTCCCGTAGGAGAACTGAAGCCCATGTAACTTGTAGGTACAAGGACAGTTCATCCAAGACACATCTTCAAGTTCTGGGCTTGCATTTTCTAGGTAAATTTAATCTGAAACCATGTTCAAGAATAATTGAACAATACTTCCATGAGATTAGGGATGAATACGTATAAAGAAAGCAAATATTTGAGTGATAAAAATATGCTTAAAACCCAGATCCTCTAGACAGTGTAAGTTCTAACTACAAATAATCTCACCAGTGAAAACTGATGTGAAAATTCTGAAGTTTATGAATAGGTGAACAAATATAATAACCTTGATGGTTCCAAATACAGAGATGTTTGTTCTTCAACAGTTAACAGAGGAAAAGTGTTGTTTTTGGGGGTTTTGTGTGGGATTTTTTTTGGGGGGGGGAGTTGTTTGTTTCTTTGTTTGTTTTTGTTTCTTTCTTTTGTTTTCTTTTTGTGGAGCAGGGAATAAAAGCAGGGAGATGGGAAACAAAAGGTACACAGAGAGTTTTCCACATTGCTGTCCACCTGATATTGTTTTCTGAAGAACTGGGTGAGTATGGACAATACTTCTACTTATTTATTTAATTTTGTGTTAGTTTAATTTATTATTTATTACTCTGTTAGGCCTTTGCTCTCATTATTATCTGCTAACCATTGTCTTTTTTGAAGGCATTTTGACTTTAAGATGTTAAAAAAACCTCCATGCCTTGATCATGTGCATCTAACTCTGTACCTGCTGCAGGAAGGGTCAATCAATCAATCATAAAATGTGAGTGATTTCTAAATTAAATAGTACGTTTATCTGTTTAATAATTTCTGACCAGAGTAGATGGAGAAAATTTAGAAGCTACAGGCGTAAGAGGAGAGGGAAAGGACATGTGTTTTTTCTTCAAGAAATTAACCACAATGTCTTTTACTTATTATTAACAAAATAAAAAGCGTAAGGTATTTTAAAAGTGCATTTGTCACTGTAGTGGAGATGTTCTAAAATATTGTTTTTAATGTTTTTTTCAGTAAAAGAAATGGATCAATGTTTGATGTAAAAATAGAACTTAAAAACAAGGGTAATCCTTTAATTATGTGATATCCATAAAATTCAGGGCAGGATAATAAATAGGGCAAAACTAATGAAAAATGTACTATTGACATGTTATTTCTGTAGCTATGCATAAAATACCCTCTTATGTGCAAGTTTCCACCTTATTATCTATAACAGTTTGTTTTCTTAGAAAAGACTAAAATCTTTCAATCTCCTTAATTCAGTACTTTTATCTGTAATATAAGTAATTTATAATCAGCTCCTAGTAAAATTGTTTGATGTAATTCAAATAATTAATAGATTGGCACATTAACCAGGCAATCCATCAACCTTGTCACCTTCAGCCACTCTTTTCTTCAGAATATCTTCTAAAAAATATGCAGTTGATAATATGTTTACCTTGAATACAAGCAGCTATTACAATACTCTAAGAAATGCAGTAATATGATAGAAAAAATGAAGTGTAACTAGAAGAAATGGTACTAGAATACGGAAATAAGAATTCATTCTGAGCAAAGTACTTCACAACTCTATGACATGGCATTAAAGTTAGTAGCTAATTGTAACTTTACTGTCTTACAGCGATTCTTGTGTAAAGTACAATTTTACATATTTGCATTAAGTAGTTATTGCTTCTTCAGACCTCAAAAGCTCTTAATGGAGCTGGAGGTCACGGACACCATCAAACACCCTAAACAAACTTATATGACCATTGTTCAAGGCCAGGCTGGACAGGGCTGTGAGCAACCCGGTCTAGTGAAAGGTGTCCCTGTCCATGGTGGGGAGGTTGGAACAAGATGATCTCTAAGATCCTTTCCAACCAAACAATTCCACAGTTCTATGATTCTACGACTGGATATTTACCACGAAATCTTTCAGCTCAGGAGCCAAAGACAAATCCAGCAGATGACGAATATCCTTTCCAACAATGCCTTCAGTGTTCATTACTCACACACTTGAGGACACTGAAGAAAAAGTCCCTTAGCCATATAAATGGGCCTAAATATTTATGATCTACTAAGAAAAAAAAAGTTAATACATTTAAGGTAGTTCTGATCTAACAGGTGATTTTAATTGGTTTGTACTCAGTGAACTTTGCCTGCTGCTCCTCTTATAGATGATTTTTTTTTTTAAAACAGCTTTCACGTTTTTCCCCCAGTTTCTATGTAAATATTTTTTTTGTATTGACACCAGGAATAGCAAACAAGAAAAACATACCAAAAGCAGTTTTAGTTTGAATTTTCTCTACCACCAACTACATTTATTTCTTACATTATAAGATGTTAGACTCTATTAAGGCCTCAAACATTACTAGAAAGAAGATTCCTGTTGTGCATGGCTCAAAATGGATCCCTAATAATTCTTGCTACATCACGGATTATTTATTTGTCATATATAGCTCACCACCCTTTTTTAAACAAGTTTACCATCTTTTATCAAAGATATAGGGCAGTCTAACAGACTGTTAGACTAAACATTATGGCTTAGTATAAAAGTAGTTTTTCTCATGCTCTGTGCATTTTTACAGATAAGATTCATCTGTATATGCTCTACTTCCTTGACTGACACATCAAGATATGACATGAGATAAATCATTGCATCAATCTTTTCAGGATAGTATTGTATAACTTAATACAATATGACATGACTATTAAGAACCAGATGCAGTGTTTCATAAGTCAATCCGAGGTACAAGAAAAGACAGATCACCTTCAACTATGATCAGAGAACTTTTCCTTAAGAATTAATTAGCCCCCAGTCTGTTGAAAAGGTTACAAAGCAGCAAACTTTGAAGATATATGTACAACTAAGTTGCTGCTGTGAAGTAATAAAAAGTTCCAAATTGTTTCTTTTCCCCTACAATGATTTTGAATGATGAATTCAAAATTGCTGTGCATAAATAACAATTTATTTCTTACACAAACATACACATGGCATTCACATCATGAAACTCAGTTATTCACAGAATCACTGAATCATTTAGGTTGGAAAAGATCATTGACTCTAACCCTTGATTGATCTCCACCTTGTCAATTAGACCATGGCACAAAGTGCCATGTCCAGCAGTTTCTTGAGCACCTCCAGGGTTGGTGACTCTATCACCTCCCTGAGCAGCCATTTCTGGTGCTTAACAACCCTTTCCATGGAGAAATTCTTCCTGATGAAGGATTCCTGACGAAAAAAGAGTAATGACTAAGTCTAAAATAAGTACATCAATCTCATTCCCATTGTCCATGTTTGGGCTCATAGCCTTAATTCTATATCAGCTGGACAGTGAACCACTCAGAGAAGAGATGGAAGAGATCTTGCAAAAAAAAATAATTGTACTGTTTAATGACAAAGAAAATGCTCTGATTGCTAATACTGATTTAAAAATTAAAACAAAAACAAAAAGAGGAAAAAAAAAAAAACACAACAGTTTTCCTTAGGGAGGGCTGCTCACCTGGTGGGAAGAGCTACACAAATGATAGTGAAGAAATAAAAGAGTTGTTTTCATATGACCATGAAAATACCAGAAGATTTCCCTGAAGATTTTCTGTGCAGAGGCAGCCAAGCTGTAACTCACAGTTCATGCGCAGATTGGGGCCCAAAACAGTCCTGTTCTGAGTTCAACAACAAGGAACATGCATGTAAAAGCAAATTAGTACAAAAATGTTTGCCTTGCACAGGGGCAAGCTTTCCAGCTGACACATGTCTATGTCGGCTCAACATTTTTCCTTTTAGTTATTTCTCCAGAAATTCAAGCATTTCCAGGACCTCTCTCTGTGCAGAGCTTGTTTCTGTCATCAGTGATATATAGCATAAGACACAGGTTAGGAGAACAGCAAAATAGGACATTAAAGAGTTGGAAGAAATTAGTTAAGATAAAAGAATAAGGGTTAAGAAACAGAAACTGCAAAAAGAGTTTGTGATGCAAGAAGTCTAGGATTTTAGCTCCCAATAATTGCACTGCTGGACAAGGAAAGTAGACACTGCATAGACATTCAGAAATTTGCAGGCTGATTAAAGTCTTGTTTCAATGTCTTTATCCTATGCACATCCCCAATAAATAAATAAATAAATAAATTTATAATTGTCAGGTTCCATAGATTATTAAAATCCTTAGATTAAAAGGAAAGTCAAAGGCTTTCCAAACCTAAACCACCTCAGAAAAAAAAAAAAATCCCACGTGGTTAACAGAACAGTTCATCTCAATCTTCTTTGGACTTTTATAGTGACAACCTTACTGCCACTGGAGAAAGGAGTCTGTCCTTTGCAGGATCAGCTATTGACTCTACTTCTTCTGCCTTCCCTCCCTGTCCAGTCCCACAGCAAACTCAAAGGCAGCAGGGACTAACAATAGAGCAGTGTTTCAGCAAAGTTAGGATTCAATACCTGTGATAACTTCGGTTAGAGAATAGTGTATAACATACCTGTGCCCCATTAAGGCCCACAACACTCCTTTCCTGTTCAGAGTTGAAATTATATGTATTCCCACCTTCAAAATTACAGCTTGCATCTCCTGAGCTTTTTGTCTCCTATCTGTTCCAAACCCACTGAACATAAGACTGAATTTTACCCACTCTGTTGACAAGCCTTGAATGAGCTCTGTCTGGCTTCAAGCACTGAGTGACTGCACTAAGTGTGTCATTTCTCTGATAAAGATATTTGTCTGAGATTGGCAAACTTCAAGTTTTAAAGGCATAGGGAAAGGATACTCCCATCAGAATGTCATAAAAAAATCAAACAATTCGCATTGAGCTAATCCAAGTTTTTCTGAAAGATTACAAAGGACATAGATTTAAACAACTCTGACCAATCATGATTAATAAAGAACACTTTGTTTCTGTTTTCTGGTTTGTGCAGTGCCATACACACCATTCATTTCTCTTCAGTGATTCTGGAAAGTACATATGTATGAAATATTTAAACAGGAGGCTGCTACCTATTCCCTTCTAATATCAATGTGAAAAATTGAAGAAATTAATAAGTAGATTTTTTTTTTAATTTTATTTCACTGTAATTGGAAAGTACACAAAGGAATGAGATTGTGGGATTTGATAACTAAGAGGTTATACTAGCAGGTTTTCTGATCTATGTATTCTTGTCAGCCTGTCTGGAAGGAGGCAAGAGAGAATTAATGAAAACATGACATCAGAAAATAACCAGCAAAGATTTCTGTCAGTAGCTCAGTTAAGACTCAGAACAGCAGGAGAACAAATTTGAGTCAAATTTAACTGGCAAAGTATGAAGTACAGTGTTCAGACAAAAGCCCAGAGATAATAAGATTACTCCTGACAGGTTGATTCCAGATAACTGGAATATGGCAAATAAAATACTAATATTTAATATTTTCTTTGCCTGGAATGTGCAGGTCACCTTTTCAAAAAAAACCAAACAAACAAAAAAAAAAAAAACACAAAAAAAAAAACCAAACACCAGCAAAGCAAAATCAAACTAAAACCACCAAACTCACAACAACAAACCAATCAAACCAAACCAACCAACCAACCAAACAAAAAAAGAATGTGTAAATTTGCAGCTTAAAAATAACTTGCAACTTTCTAAAAATATTATGCAAAATGGTCCTAAGATAATTGAATCTACATCCCAGCTCTAGAAAAAAATTCAAAATACCTTTATGAAAAGGTATAAATAGAAGTTTTAAAATTTACTCATTGTTTTAAACCTTCATTTTATTTTTCTGTAGATGAATTATAACTAAAAACAAGAGCATTTAGTTTCTCCACTGCTTTGAAAACAGAAAGCAGTGGCAGCATTCTAAAGCTATACAATCATACTAAAATAAGTATTCATTGCATATCATCTTGGTTTTGACAAACTGCTGGAATTAAATCCAGTTGTCAAAATACAACCCTGGTGAAAGGTGGAAAGAATTGGTACAACACTTGCATTGGAGAAGAGTTTCTGCTGCTGATGGTGACAATAGGTGGGAATTTCAATGAACCAGTGCTACAAGACTTGTGAGATAATGACTACACTAAGTGAGCCAATTTATGGCTCACTGCGGCTGAATTCCTTTTTTATCTCCCTCAATACCACACTTCCAGACTATGCTTTTAAGTGTCAGAATGCTCATACACCAGACCTCTGCTTCTGATGACAAATGAAGAGAAGACCTCTCTAATCACATTTTATATGTTGTTAGAGTGATCTCCTTTTCATTTGCCCTCAGCAGTAGTTAAAATAAGACACTAGATAAAGGTATGTGTGAGAAGTACCAAATTGCAAAATAGATAGTACTTAACATACTGAGTTCACAATTGCTGCTACCATTGGAAGCTTGTTATACATGAATACTTGCAGCTAATAAACATTCAGGAAAAAATACAAAAATATTTACATTTGAAATTACACACACTGTCTGCAATGGAACAAGAACCTCTGCAGGAAATAGATTCAATGACTGTGTCCAGTTCTGGGTCTCTTCACTCAAAGAAAGACATTGATGTGCTGGACAAGTCCAGAGAAGGACAACATAGATGGTGAAGTTCTACAAGGAGTGGCTGAGGGAGATGGAAACGTTCAGCCTGGAGAAAAGGAGATGTCACCCTCTAAAACAATCTGAAAGGAGATTTTAGCCAGTTGGAAGTTGGGTTCTTCTCCCAGACAACCAGTGACAGAATAAGAGGACATGGCCTCAAGCTGTGCCAGTGGAGATTCATGCTGGACATCAAGAATTTCTTTATGGAAATGGTTGTCAGGCATTGGTACAGGCTACCCAGGGAGGTGGTGGAGTCATCATCCCTAGAGGTGTTCAAGAAACGACTGGACATGGCACTTAGTGCTGTGGTCTAATTGACAAGGCAGTGATTGATCAAAGGTTGGATTCGATGATCTAGGAGGTCTTTTCCAAGCTATACGATTCAGTGATCAATGGATGTCTTCCACATGGCTTGGAACAAAATGGATTTTTTGATCTGAATACAGATTAAATTGCTCAATCTGATGATGGTACACAGACCAGAATGAATACTACTCAGTGCATATTAGCTGCAGCGGTCACAACAGAAGCACAACCCACAGGAAAAAATTTTGCATTTATTTACTAAAACTGACTGCAACTATTCATTAGAACCCTAATAAAGAAGTAATTAACTGAGCCAGCCATTTCTTAGTGAATCCAATGTGATTAGAATACATGCAATTTTGTGTGACCATATCAGCATTTGAACACTACATGCAGACAATGCATTTCACAGTAGTACATTATTGGTATGAAAGAAACAAATAATCAGGCAAATCTTCAGCAAAATCTATATATCTCACTAAGTATTTCTTTACATAGATTTAAAGAAAAATTAGTTTTGGAAGGGATTTCTGAAAGTCACCTCATGTATGACTATGTTTTCTGCTCAAATCTTAAAATTAAACTTACTGAAACTTAGGTTTTCTTGCTGAGGTCTAACAAGTTTTGAAAACTGCAAGAATATATATTCCCCAACACTCTCCAAACAGTCTGTTTCAGTACTTAATGACCCTTTTTAGAATTTTATTACCTTCAGGTTTCTCTTGCAACCACTTGTGAGCATTGTGTTATGTCCTCTCACTGTTCACCTCTAAGAAGAGTCTTTTCTTTTCTAACACCATCTTTTCTAACAGATACTGAGAGGCTGCAAACTAGTTCCCTCTCAGGCCTTCTCTTCCTCAGGCTAATGAAAAAGCCCAGGTCCAGCTTTAGTGATGTCAAATATAGACCCTCAGAATCAACGACAACCCAAGAGATGTCCAGTCTTGAAAGGTTTCTAGAATATTTGCTCAAATGCCTATTCCATCCACCACACATAGCAAAAGAACATATTTTAATTCCCTATGGAAAAAAAAAATACAAAGTTTTGTAGGAAAGATCAAAATCCTATAAATGGATGTAACGTCTAAAAAGAGTAGAAAATGACAAGAATTAATTTTCTCTGCAACATATTTTTCCTCTGCTTTGATAAGTGTGTTGCCTAAATAGCAGGCAAAAGAGACATCTCTCTAAATTACGAAGAAAGAAAAATAAATCAACCCAAGGTATTCTCTAGACAGACTCAATTTACACCTGACTCAGTTCTCATCTTCAAATCCTATCAGAAATAGAAAAAAAAATCGCCAACCTGATTCCTCTCTTTTTAAGTAGCCATAAAAAAAGGAGTGCAATCTGCTCTACCTCTTATGTCCAGGTATGGTTAATTTCTATTCGGAAGCATATAAAAGCACATCAGCCAAGTTCTTTTTGCTCTTTATTTGAATTATTGGATTCTGATCCCTGCAAACAGACAGCAGTCTGCCTGAAGTATGAGATTAATAAACATAAATTTGTTGCAAAAACTTTGGTCACGGAAAATAAGGCTTTCAAAATTACGACTCTGTTTTACTGGTATAGAGCTCATTAATGAAGCTTTGCTAGCTTTTTTTTTATTTTTTTTTTTTATTTTGTAATGAGGTTATTCCATACAATCTTAAAAGTTTTCAGAACTGAAAATTATTTTGCTGAGTGTATAAATGGCACAAGGAAAAATCCATATATTACTGCAGGAACAGTTTTATTCTTTAATAAGATTCCTTGCTAAATATGTTAACTCTATGTAGTAAAGTTGTTGGATGCCTTCACATAGCTGTTAAGGAAAATTAGAAATATGGCCCTGTATCTGAAATACTATAATATACACTGCTAACTTAAAACTACTGTTCTGATCCTAAAAAATATGTCTAATGGTGACTGACTGGAGCAAGGTAAACTATATTAATGTCAGAACTAAATAAAATGGAAACTCTAATTTATTATGCTTTTATAGAGTAGTCCATCATAATTTCTTAGGAGCAATTCTATCCATATTTTTCATGAAATGTGTAAAAATGTAATTGCTTTGATTAATGTTCTCAGGGTATCCATAAGTGTTATTGATTTTGCAGGAGGCACAATGCAAAAGTGATTTTTCTGGGTCACTCAAAGGAACATAATTTACACAAGAACATTCAAGTTTCATTTATTTAAAAATATTAAAAGAAAAACAAGTTCAAGAACTTGGTAATTTCTCCTTGTTTATAAATTTAAGTGTAAGTCTAAAACTGAAAAACTTTTCTGTCTGTAATCCCCCAAAGTTGTTTTTTGTTTGTTTTTGTTTGTTTGGGTTTTTTTCTGGAAATACCAAAGTAATTTTATACAGAAAAAAAAGAAAAACAACCAAACCAAACAAAACAACAAACAAAATCAAGCATTCCTTCTTTGTTTAGGAATGATATTTGGATAATTTTACAGATGTATGTCAAAGCTTAGTCGCTCAGAAAAATGAATTAATTTAGTTATTACTGGCAATACAACCTTTTTTCATTTGTTACAACTGCTCTGTTATTTGAGTTACTTGAGCCCAGCCTTCAAAGAAAGTGCATTTTGTAGGCCTAACTACGAAAATATCATAAAGATTAATAAACAGACATTGTTGGAAACAGGAGATTTGGTCCTCAGAGGGAGTTAATCCCACATATATTCTCTGTTCTCTCTCTTCTCACATTATTGTTTAACAAAAAAATTGCTCAATAAGATGTAAGGTACCGAACCTTGATATAAGAGAAAAGAGACAAAACTCAAGGAGAAATCTTTAGTCTTAAAACAGACATGCATTCAAATCCATGTATATTTTACATGCAAAGAAAAGCTAAAATTAAAAAGTGAGGGTTTCACCAGAATTGCAGAATGTTAATATTCTTCCCCTGAGAAAAGGCTCCCTGTTTACTTGGCCATTGTCCCCAAACATAATATCAACAACTCAACTGAAATCAGTGAATGAAATGGGGATGCTGTTCAGCTGAAGTCAAACACATTTATAAAAATTCCTTTTCAAAAGGATAATGAGAGGCAATAATAGATTCAAATTCTCTATTTTGCAGGCATTTTGCAAATTGTCTAAGAAAGTCACAAAGCCACTTAAAACAATAACACTTGTCAACTAGAATTCTAAGCAATTTTACAGAATTTTTCTCAAACACAATTGTAAGGGTCTTGGCAAATATGGATTAATTATATACCCAAATGGGAGATTATACTTATGAATCATCTTATTAAAGAAAACAAACAAACAACAGCAACAAACAAAAAACACACAAAACCCCCTGGATTTGTATTTATTTATTGATGCCTTTTTTTTTTTAAATGGTTTCTTTTATTCATTTCCTAAGTAACAAGTTACACAGGGGTCATTTGAAGTAGATATTTGTTTATGTCCTTATTCCATTAACAATTAGCAAATATTTACCGTTCTTGCTTCTCACCAGGTAATGCTTTGGATACACAAGAATTATTGTATTCGAGTCTTGGGACTTAAACATTATCTCCCTGCTGTCACCAACTATATTTAACTAACTCAGATTGTTTCACAAAAATAATTGCAGTTCCCAGCTAATAACTTCAGCTTCCAAATCCATTAATATAAAATCACATTGCTAGCTCCAAAGTCAAACCTTTCCAGTGTCATTACAAAAGAGTTTGTACTTTACCCTGATACTGAGTTATACTGTACTGTGCAAGAGGATTACAAAACTGGTTCATACAAGCTCTCTTAGTTTTAGGTACTCACCTGAATTTTTTTTGCCTTTTTATTCTTGTATTCAGCATCTGCTTCAGTGAGTCATATCTCTCTACCAATTCCTTAGCCTTCTCCAGAAGCCTTTCCTTTTGCTCTTTGTTTATTTGTTAATTTCTTTCAGTTCATACTGTGTTCTATCTTGGCAATGGTAGCTTTATAAGGTGAAAGTTTTCTATTTTGCTATTATGGACCAGTTTAGTTAACAGCCTAAAATGATGGGAAAATGTTATCAAAAAAAAGACCAACCAATCAACCAAACAAACAAAACAACAAAACCAAAGAAAGTGCAAAAGCAGCCACACTTAAAAACAAGGGAGGAAACAAGCAAGTGGTGTCACTAAGCCTGTAAACTACATAAAGAGCATATTTGCACATAAATATGAATGGCAGTAAGTACCAACTACTCTCAGTTAACTGGCTCTCAGTTTATGGCCAAATAATGCTATAGTTATGAATCTACTTTTAATATGTCATTAGTATTTTTCTCTTATAATTGGATCCCAAGAGTTGTTATTTTTAGAACTAAACCTCACATAATTTTTATCTAGTTATTTCCCTAGCTTTCATTAAAAGTAGCCTCAATAGTGCATCTCCATTCTCCAGACTAAGAACATGAAATTCTATAGTAATTCTATTTGTTATTAGGACATTATCTTCTCTATTGTTCATAAAAATCCCATCCCCACACCTTCCAAAAAGAGAGCCTTACCATGCACATCCTTGATCTTTATTTTCTCTTAAGGCACTTTTCGTTCAGTAATGGCAATGATAGGGTACAAATTCAGTTAAAGTGTTCCTGAAAGACACAAACACTGTTGTATTTGTGGAGGAGAAAAGCTTTTATCTTTCTTCATCTTCCACTAGGAAACTAAACACATATCATTTGTTTTTGTTTTGTTTGTTAGTTTGTTTTGTGGTGGGTTTTTGTTGTTTTGGTTTGGTTGTTTTTTTTTTAATTAAAAAAAAAGGGTTGTGAAGTTGTCCTTACCTTTGGAACTGAAATCATTACAATCATCATCAGCTACCCAGAATTACTCTTCACTACTGAAATGAGCTACATACACCTGTAAGAGGTTGTCTAGATTATAGTACTTGGACGTACATACAGCATCGTCCCCAACATTTAATATTAAAAATATGTGGAATGTAAATCATGACGGCATATTCCCTTTAGAACTTTATCATTGAAAAGTGGAATTATTCATGAACACTTTATGCACACAAATTCAAACAATTTAGATTCTTAGGGAAATGGGGCAAAATGGCCTTAATGGGGTCACTTGAATTTGTAAATATTCCATCATGTAGTCTTTTTGGTCAAAAGGCCAAACATAATAGATACTCAAAACAGCACTAATTTGTATCTAAACTCAAAAGTTAGAAGATGTACCTTGGCTGAAACATTTTGTTCTTGTCTCTGCAAGTGTTTGCAAGTAGAAATGTGTCTCAAGTGAAATATTTTATCCACCCTGACACAATTTTTGGCATTTTCTCTTATTAAGATTTGTTTGTGTATGTGTGTTTGTGTGTGTTCCTGATTGATCTAAAGAAAAGACTTTGAACAAGAACAATTTTCAATGATTACATTCATTGATGAAAAGCCTTAATCTGAGTGTAGTCTTGACCAAATCTAGATTTCTATGTTTAAGAACAGAAAATCCATAAAATAAAGATGAAAACTGATATTTTACTCACTATTTCTTAACCCTCCAAACACAAAAAATTGTTTCCAAGAGCACATATGCTGCCCCCACCACAGTGGTCATTACAGGCTGCTATAAAAAGTGTTTTATAAACCAAAATTATTTTGTTTCTAAGTTGAAAAATGATGAGATGAAGAGCTGAAAAATAATACATAGCTGACAAAATAGAAAAGAAATAGTTAGAGTTTCTTATTAAAGATGAAATTAGAAATGTTTAAACTAAAAAGGACTTTTTATCTCTGTAATAGAGGTAAGTAATACGTTACAAGAAATACTAATTTATAAAAATATTGGGCAATAAACAAACATTTGATGATGTCTGTTGCATGAAATGCTAATCTTGCATACATAACCATCCAGGATTGTCTAATGTTTTGCAAAACATAGCAAAAGTTGTAAATGTTTTTAACTTTATATTCAAAAACACCAGATATTAGAAACTAGGCCCCTTCTGTACAATAAAAGCAGTTTGAATACGCATATATAGGGTAGAAAATTGTTTAACAGTTTCTGGTTGTTTCAAACTAATGGAAACCTTAGAGAAAATGCAATTTTTTTTTTATTTAATAAGCTTAAATAATTTGCAGCCTAAATTTGAAGCTTCTGTGTTATGTTAGATACAGCTAGGCCCGTATCTGTTTCAGGAGATAAATTATGTGCCTTTTTAAATCTTTCTTTCTCAGAAATTAAGAGCTGAATGCCTTGCAAAGGTCATTTAAAAATCCAAGGGTTCTTCTGCCAGGCACGATCAATTATTAGAAAGAATCAGCACTTAAAAATTAATTATTCTAAACCACAAGATGGTGTCATCTTTTTTCATTAAGAGAGAGAAATAGCTGAAATTGATTATGAAGGTTTATTTCTTCCTGCTGATTTTATTAGTTCTTTTGTAATCCTTCAAAGTTTACTTTCCTGGAAATAGAATTTGGTTCATCATTTTGCAATTTTTTCTTAGAAGTTTTAGATATTGGCCTCTGTCAGAGAGACTCCAGGCAAGATGTTCCTCTAATCTGATCTAATGAAGGAACTATTTTTTATGTTCTTGATGTTACTGCTAGACAGTAAAATTTGTTAGATACTGAAGGAAGCATAGAGAAGAAAAAGAAAAAAAAAGAAAAAAAAGAAAACAAAACAAAAAAAAAGATTGCAGCTGGCTTAAATATCTGCAATCAATAAACTAGCAAAAGAACTATAGACCAACATATTCAAGGACAAGATAATGGGGAAGTACATCTTGCAGCTATGGAAAATCATAAGTGGGAAGATCAGTCTACAAGGATTTCACTTTAGTATTTCAAAATCCAGGGCTAAATTATTAGCTGGGATGCTAAACCAGAAGGGAACAAAGCACTGCTTGGATTATAACAAAGCAATTAAAAAACCTTCCACAAAAGTTAACTTTGTTAAAGATCGTGCTGTACCTGACGAATGTGAAGAGTGAAGGAACCACAGAAAGTAGTAGAGTATGGAATAAATTTGTGGGCCTTTAGTGCCAATAAGTTGCAATCTAAAAATATAAAAATGTGAAAGAGAAAGCGATGTTAGCACCTAATATCATTCACATAAGTGTATTTGCTAATGATTGGAGCTGCTATTGGGAAAAGAGTGGAATCATTTGCAAAATAGAATCATAAATGTATCCATAGCAACTGAATGTCCCAAGTTATCTTGATCACTTTTCTGGTGTTGATACAACTGCAGAACTATGAGAAAGACATGCAGAAGACCTGCCTGGATTTCTCAGAATGTATTTGATGCTATGTCACAGCATATCCTATGGGGAAATTAAATCAAATTGGTTTGAAGAGAAATACAATTATATGAGTCAAAAGCTGTCTGTCTAACTCAGAAGAGGGTAATTATAAATAGTACTTCCATCTAGATGAGGAAATAATGTCCAGCACTACTTCCCACAGATGCCCTTGGGGTCTTATTATATCCAATATCTTTATCTTGAAAATTTATAGAAGCAGGGATTGATGGTTGCATTCACAGCTACCTCCTCACTGAAGAAGTCTCACACTATTATTCAAACCTTGACAACACCAGCTGTATGCACTGCAGGTCCTTGGAACAATGCTGGAATGCCTCTCTGAAGATGCAGTGCACATATAACAGCAGTGACCCCATCTACCTTGCTAGAGGCCAAGCAGGTTCTTGCATGCCCTGCCCCACATAACTCTGTGACAAAAATTACTTTACCTGTGTCACAACAACCTTCGAAAAACACAAGGTACTTCTCCTGACCCGGAAAACTTAGATGAGCCATGGTATGATCCAACCAAGCAACAAACATTATTATCCCCACATACCACTGTACATACCTCATTGTCTTGCAGGTCAGTAACTATAGGAATATTTTGCAATTCCTGGGCTGAGGTGTCTCCTGCTGGCAAAGCCTTCAGGATGCATGCTAATGTGTCCCCCCTCCTTCTTTCTTCTTGAGGAAAGCTGGGTCCACCCTGCAGCTGATTCTGCTACATAAAAAGTTTCACAGATGTTAAGCAAGTGGAAACACTTAAATCTTCAGTAATAAGACAAATGTTTCTCTTTGTGGATAATGTATCATCATGACTATCACAAGGCAGGCAATGACAATTAAATATGCATAGGAAGGACAGCAAATTCTGCTGGTCCATCCAGATAGAAAGATTTTTAAACAAGTTTTATACAGTGTTCTGCAAAATGTAACTATTTTTCGAGATTGTCTAAAATGTAATTTTGTATTTTCTACATGTTTTATTATTTTTTTCCCCAAAGAAATTAAACTATTCATTAAATTTTCACCCTAAATTCCAAACATGAATAGAACAGAATATTGCTTCATGGTGAATTTGCACATTTGTAAGCATATGAAAAGTTTAGCTCTAAATTTGTTTGAAATAAAACTAGCACATGTTCTTTACAAAATAGCTCACATCTCTTCCAATCTGAATTTAATCTCTGTCTCATATTCTGTGTTATTTCTCAGTTCCAACTCACTTCTAATATCCCAATTTCAGTCATTCTGAGTTGTTCAAAACTGTATAAAATAGGAGATGAATGTATTGTCTACTCATGTTTATTATAAGGAATTTATCTAATTTCCTTTTGAACAAATACAGTTTGACCTAATAGGGAATTTTAGCCTTACTGAGGCCAAATTTGGTTTGTCCACAGTGAGGATCCAAAGGTTTATTGTTGAGGGTCTCACAACAGGGTAGAAGAGAAAGACTGTTTTTCTAAAATTTTGTTTAGTCTATCTATATTTACTATATTTACTTTCTAATTAGCAATTTTCAGACTTTTTTGTACTTAGATATGTAATTATGTAAATTTATGTGCTTCAAGCATTAGACAATGGATTATTATACCTTCTAAATTATAAACCTAATACCTTAAATGTCTTACAGCACTATCTGCTCATTATAGATCTGCACAATATTATATTTAAATTCTATCACTACTTCTTATTTTAATTATATATATTCAGCTTTAGAGAAGCCCAATTTCTTTTTTCTTCTTTCCTTCAGGATATATTTAATTAGTTTAATTCAAACTCATGCCCTTCTGGCATTATCATTAACACAGACTTAGTATAATTATCATTTTAATGTACAATAAATAATCCTGTACCAGTCAGTTTTTTACACTACTCCTTCCTTTTTAAAAACAAACCTATAAACCTGTTTTCCTTTTATGTGCTGTGGCTTTGTTGTTTTTGTTTGTTTGTTTGTTTGTTTGTTTTCACAGGAATAACTGAGCAGAGAGCAGAACACAGAAATTATAATTAAATATTCTTTCACCTATCAACTCATTTTGACCTTACTGCCCTTAGTACTTCACAGTGTTTTATACTGTGTTTGATAGCATCTATCAAAGCAGTTGATTGAAGCATCTATTTGTAGCTGAGCCATTCCAGGTCTCCTAAAGGACTTTTAGGGTTCTTGGATTCCAAATTACTATCTTACTTCTAAAACTTATGCAGCTTCAAAAGTTTAGATTGCAAAAAACTGGATGAACAAGTTTAAGAAGAGATAATGAAATTGCTATGAAATTCAGAAAAATAATATTACTGAACTTTTATTTAAATTTACTTTTTTGTAAAAGCAATATCTTTAGTTCATAGAAGTATAAAAGTTTGAAAGCTTATATTTTTTCAAAAACATAAGTATACTGTTACCTCTGTGTTTCTACCTCCAAATCTACATACAGCAAATGTTCAGACTCAAAGAACTACTCAATCTTTTAGCAGCATTATGCCCTAATTCACAAATCTCACCAAAAATCTAACAAAATTAATAAAAACAAAAAAAAGCCTTTTGAAATAAAATTAGAAGACAAGGCAAGTATAATTTCATCGTCTCTCTAAGCATAAATTTTCCAACAAGAAGAGTCTATTGAAGAAAAAAAGAAGACAACAAATTCAAACAGAATTTCTACCCTGAAAAAATGTCCCTAATGACAACAGATTTCAGAATGATGTAAACGTTTTACAGTTAATATCAAATTATACTCTGAAGTTCAAATCCCTTAAATTAACATCAAATTTCACAGAAAAATTACTACCAAAATTGTTTTACTTAAATAGGACAAATTAATTTTCATGTTATGATGACCTGTAACCTTTCAGAAATGAGTTAAGTGGGAAGTCCAGCTCCCAGCAGATAAGCAATCAAGGAAAGAAAGAAAGGGGTGGGGGAGAAAAGGCCACCAGAGCTAAATAAACGACTAGTATCTTTTGTTGAGTGAACACATTAAAATATAGAAAGTATGTTGGAGACTTCACAGCAATTTATATTTTAAAAACTTAAAGAACTATTTTATTTTTCTGTATGATTGTATGTTGGTTTGTTTTTTCTTCTTGGTGTGTTTTTTTGTTTGTTTTTGATTTTTTTGTTTTGAGGGTTTTTTTTTATTTGTTTGTTTGTTTTGGTTCTGTTGTTTTCTTTCAGGAAAGGATTAATTCAAGGTATTCCTTTCCATTCAGGTTAATTTCTAGCTCTGCGTTGCTTTTCCTCCTCTTTTTTTTTTGTGCTTTCTGCAAATTTGCCTTTGACACATACAATTCAGTGAATGTATAAATAATTCAATAATAATTAAGCTTCTTGAAATTTAGAATACAGAGCTATGCCATTTTTCCCTGATAATTCACTTTGTGGAACTGCTGTCACATAATTGTCATTTAATATATTTCTGGCAATTCTATCCATTGATAGTTTTAGTTACTTTATATTGCAAATAAGTCAAGGATGTTTATAACAGAGACTTTGCTATACGATTAGCTATGCAGAAAAATTAACTTATGAACAGTATCCATTTGAAAGTTGAAAACCAACCCAATATGTGAAAAATCTTTCTTCATGGAGAAAATAACTTGATGTAGCTTCTTCTTCAGTAAGTTGGACACACCATTACTGTTCTTTCAATATTCTCTTTTATATATGCATCTATTAATTCCAATGTGCTTTTACACTTTAGCAATTAAATAAATGAAAAAGAGGAAGTTTTAATATTTTTTTAACTAGACTGATAGTTTGTGAAATTATCTGTAAGTCAGTTTAAAATACATATTAAGAGATTTTTATGATTTAAAAAGTTTCAAATATTGAATTACAGGAGATGAGCTGTCTGCAGTTTAAGTGTCTACTTTCTAGGCCAACCTTAATTAAACTCCATTCAATCACAGAATCATAGAATCACAGAATTATTTGGGTTGGAAGGGACCTTAAAAATCATTTGGTCCCATCCCCCCTGCCGTGGGCAGGGACACCTTTCACTAGACCAGGTTGCTCAAAGCCCCATCCAACCTGTCCTTGAACACTTCCAGCTACCCTTGAACAGCTTCTCTGGGCAGCCTGTGCCAGTGCCTCACTACCCTCATAGTCAAGAATTTCTTCCTAATATCTAACCTAACCCTACTCTCTGTCAGTTTTAAGCCATTCCCCCTTGTTCTGTCACTACTTGCCCTTGTAAATAGTCTCTCTCCAACTTTCTTATAGGATCTCTTCAGATACTATGTAGCTATAAAATCTGGATTATATAGGTTTCAGTATAACTCGCTAGGACCTTTATACAAGATTTCTAAAAATGTAGTTTATCATTCTTTCTTAGTAATTTCAACAGACATGGATTTTAATGAGGTAAAGGGTTTTTTCTATCTGTAAAAACTGTACTGAGAAAGAGGCATAACACCTCATAGCCAGTCAAAGCTACTCAGGAGCCTTGAAACCACAGGAGATGAAGAGGAGGACGAGATGAAGATAGGGGTCTTCTGGAACCTCCAACTCAAATTCAGGAGGCATGTAAGGGGTGTGGTGACAGCAGTACTGTGGGAAGGATGGTTTTGAAAGTGGGTGTAACAAATGAGGTAATGTCCATATACAGTAAATAGAATCTATATATTGTAATTATACTTTATAGTATAAAGTTTTAAAAGCCTATGCAGTTCAGTGTGTGCAAAATATTCCTGTGCACCTTGGCACTGTACTAAAGGAGTGCTTTTTGCTTTTTAATACTCAAAAATAGGCCAGAGAATTAGTTCTCTGGATTTAGGGCACCAGCTTGAAGGCCACAATTAGGTCACCCCAAAATCTTCCCATTTCCCTCAGCCTTTCCTCATAGGAGAGCTGTTCCATCCCTCTGACCCATTTGGTTGTCTTGTCTGAACTCGCTCCAACAGGTTAATGTGTCAAACTATTGGATGTGTTACATATGCGATAAAGATCCAATTTTTGCATAATCTGTAATGCCCTATATACATTCTCTAACTTTGAAAGGTGAAAAAAGAAAAAGAATTATCTGCAGAAAGGAAAAAAAAAAAAAAGCAAAACACCAAGACTGTACTGCTTTCCTTCAGTCAGCAGGGTGAATTATTTGAAAATGAAGCTGGGGAGGAAGATGTGCTGAAAGAAAAAAGTATATATTGTTCCATCTTTTATATAAACAGAAGGAGAGATCTTCAATTTGTAAAGAAATAGACTTACATTCTGAACACAATTTGATCAGTCTGACTGAAAAATATGTCTGATAACACCCAGAGCAGATGCAGTAGAAGGAAAAGTATAATAAAAACCTTGCCATACAAGCATATGGATTGGAGACACAATAAAAACCTTCAAGTATTGGGAATATTTCAGTGTGTAGGATAATAAAAAAGGGTTTACACATCAATACCTTAACTGTGTTTTATATTTTTGTTGGACAGAGAGATCATCATCATGAAAAAGAAACAAACCCAAACAAAAAAAACAGAGTAAAATATGTAATGATAACATTGACTGTAGGAGAAAACAGCCATAACTAATTTTTCTTTAGTTTGTCTAATATGCAGAGACATTCTCTGATGCAGTAGAATTGCATACATACACACAAAATACATGCTAACAAATTTAAGCTTTGTTGTTTTATTTCAAAATATGTTCACTACTTTCCAGAGGTGACCTTTTCACATCATTTCAGTGGATTGTTTATACAAGAGAGTTTATTTTCTTTGGACTTATGCATTTCTAAATGGGGGGGGTGGGGGTGGAAAGGTGGCAGAAAACAAAAAAAGAAGGCTGTTTTTATTTTGAGCTAACAATATTGCACGTCTTCCGTTCCTTACAATTGGACAAAGAAGCAGTGCTACTTCCCTTTTTCCACTTTATCACCTCCTCAGCCTCATCTCATTTGAGAAATCAATTGCTGAATACACATCATGGATTTTTATTCCTCCCTCTTCACCACTCCAACTACCTGAGAAGATTACTGAAAACTACCTGTCCGATATGGATGCCCTGGCCAGCAGACTATAAACTCTTATAACAAGGTATCATTATTCCTGTCCAAATTCCCTTTGCATAAAGGAGTTAATGATTCATTGAACCAGAAAGGACAAACAGATTACAAAAGAACCAATCTAATCAGTTAGATAAACGGAGACCTTGGTTTCAGTTTCGGTTTTGAAGACCTTCATAAAACTTCAGTGAACAATATCAAGTACAGATACAGTCCTTAAATAAATGTCTACAAGAGACTGTGATGATGGTGGGAACTGTAGAAACATTTTAAAAGAGGAGGGTTAATAATAATAATTATCAGCATTTTTAGTTAAAATACTAATTTCTGTGGTTTTCATTTTGTTCCTACTTTAAAATACCACAAAGTCGAGAGAGAAACTTGATTTATTTATTCTTGATTCTAGCCCTGAACAACATGTTGGTGGTTTTTTGCATAACATTTGTAAGAAGTTTAAAAAAGTGACAAGTGAAGGACTGTAACTTTAGCATTGCTGACTTTACCAAACTATGTCTTAAAATTCAGGTTTACAGAAATCCCAAGAAAACACAAAACTTATTTAATGACACCTGTGCGTACAAAATCTACAGGAGACAGGTTCAGAAAACACTTAACATACGAAAAAATACCTCCATATTTTAAAGTATCTCTACCCACTCATTTAAACTCATTGCCTTTTACAGTTGTGACAGTTTATTTAGATCTCAGCAATATTTGACATCACTGGAGGCTGCACTGATTCTCCAAATCACAATATCACAGCAATATCAATCACAGGTGTGGGCTTCAAACTTTAAAAATTCTATGTGATGCCTATAGTATAATTACCAGTGAAATCTACATTTACATGAAGATTTAATATTACTGCTTGAAAACCAAGTCAGTTGCAGAAGAATTAAATTTCTATAATTTTTTTATATAATACATAATAGAGTTACTCTTTAGGTTGGCAAGTCAAGATGCATATAATTTTTATATGGTTGGATTATAGAGTAGCTAAAGTTGATTTTTTATAACTGCTACATTGCTATATCATAACCATATATATCTATACAATGAGAAAAATACTCTTACAGCTGATGTTTAAATCTATTTTTAAATGTCTTTCAATTTATGTTCAGCCTCTGGACTCCCTTAGCATTCCATTTTGCACTGCCAGAACATTAAATCTTCTTTTTTTTTTTTTTTTTTTTACCCTGAAGTCAGCTGATATTTAAAAAAACCGAAGAAAATGGAATCCTTACCTTGCTGTTATCAGTATAGAAAGCAGAAAAAAAAATCTTTCAGTATTAAATTCTCTTACCTGGATTGTTTGGCATTACTTATGCTAGATATGGAGGCACTTTAGAATATTCCTGATAGTTGGTGAAGAGCAGATCCCAGCTAATTTTTACAAGTGAACAACAGTGAAGAACAACATTTCCATTGCTTACAAAAATACTTTTCTTGGAAAAAAAGGCCAGATAACCTTCCAGGAAAATAAAGCCATTATTGCACCAGTGCAGGTTTAGATTATATATTAGGAAAAAAAATTGTCACTGAAAGACTGGTCAGACATTGGAACAGGCTGCCCAGGGAAGTGGTGGAATCACCATCCACAGGAGTGTTAATGAATCACATGGATGTGGCACTTCGCTAAGTTTAAACCACCACATGGTTTAGTGGTGAACATGGCAGTGCTGGCTTAAGGGGTGGACTCAATCTTAGTGGTCTTTTCCAACAGTAACAATTCTATAGTTATTGAGATTTGTGAAAAAGCTTACATTAAATTTTGAAAACTTCTCCAAATACCTTCTGCTTTCAAAGTCTCTTGAACATAGTGAAAAGCAAATTGATACTGTATCCTACAAATATTGTCTTTATTTTGTAGTGTGAACTCAGCCTCAAAGAGCTATTTTCAGTGTGGTTGATTAAAAACAAAAACTGTGAATATTTTATTTTCAAAAGCATATTTTCTGTATTCTGTAAATTCTAACCTTCATTTACAAATGTTCTATTTATTTTTCCCTCTGACGCTCACTGAAACATAAAGTCATATAGTCTATTGTTCTTCTAACTCAACCCATTTTCACTCAAATTGGGTGCTTTAAAAAGAGAAAACATTTTTATTTGGTTTCATGTTTTTGAATTAAAGTAAAACAAAAAAAATCAGTACTTGTGATGGTTTAGTTTTCTTGGTTTTGATCTAAGCCTTCCCTAGTAACCAGGTCATAGCTAAGGAAGTATTCCACACCATTCCTTTTACGTAACCACAGGCATATAGGACAAGGGAAAGTTTCTTCTCTCTCTCTCTCCCTTTCGTGTCCTTGGAGGACATCAGGTCTCTGTGTCAGCTTAGCTCTTATCTATATGAGCTGAGACCTATTGGAGAAACTGTCGTCTCAGCTGCACAGATGGGAAGGACCTGCTTCTCTTAAGAAGAGTTTTGGTGAGAATTTATTGTATTAGTTACTTATTGAGTTTTCCCCTGAGTTTATGAGTGTGTGTATCTGTTGCTGGTTTTACCCATTTTTGTCCCATTTCCCTTTCCCCCTTTTGGAGTTGTTTGGGGTTCTTGTTCTATAGATTCATAGTGTTTGATTGTACATAATTGTAATATATGTGAATATATATATATTTTTACTGCAATTCTCTTTTCGTACATTTTTTCTTCTCTCTTGGGAGAGGGGGAATATGTGTGGCTTGCAGTTGGGTTTGGCAGGGAGCCAACCCAAACCTCCACAGTACTCTACGTGACATTAATTAAGCCAGTCTATGCATTTGAAGGTAATTGTTTATCAGCATGATAAATTCCTTTCTCATGAATTCTAACTGCTAATACTGAATTTCATGTTAAATAGATCAGTTAATGAAGAGACTTGTCCCAGTTACAGCAGCCGGAACCAATTTATCACTGCGTGGGTGTAACCAAAACTGTGTATTCTACACTCTCTGTGTCATTTCTCATGAACAATTAAAAATGGATCATTTGAAGCAGCTACCAGGGCACACCTGACACCTCAGACTACAAACTAGGTGCTAGAGAACCATGTGAGACAGGGGAGTGTTTCTTTGTTTTTACACCAGTGTGTGATAACTCCCCTCTTGCGAGGCATTTGCACCTTCACATCCAGCCTGAGGGGTCACATCTGCTAATGGGCCATCAAAGATTCAAAAAATATCCTGTGACTCACAGAGTCAAATCACCCCTTGTGAAACTCCTCGCCCTGGGAGGAGGTACTGGGCATTCCCACCTGAACCTGAGCATATATAATCCTGGGGTTTGGGGAATTCTGGTACCACTCATTGGATCCAGAAGAGGACCAGAAACTCAACACAATTGCGACTGCCACTCTTAACAAGACTGTGACCATCATCCTCACCTACAGATTTTCCTTTCCTCAGGGGGACCATGTGGCTCTCAGCACAGGGGCTAACAAACACCATTCTGTTTGTGCCTCAGGGTGCTGTGTTATACATCTGTTTTTTTGTGGGTTGAAACCAATTTTTCTTTGTATCATTGTATTTATTGTAATCTTTTTAGTAAATGGTAACTCTGACTTATAATATCTTTTCAGTTATGTTAATTTCTCCCACCAGTTTACCTTTAAACCAGCACAAGGCTAAATTAAGATCTGTGGAAAACAATCTGGGAAAAGAACAATAAAACATCTAATATTTACTATAATCTTGAATTCTCACAGACCACTTCCACTGTTTGTTCTAGGCTTATTCACTGTTGTTATGTATTACCAAATGATACACTGAAAAAAATGAAAAATATTGGGGAAAAAAAAAAAGATATGAAAGTTTAACAGTGCAAATTAAACACTGAAAAAGACAAGAAGATATTTTCATTATTTCTGTCCTGAGTGCATGAGTTAACCTTAATTTCAAACCTAATAAGGAATAGGTTCTTGATCTCATTAACACAACCTTAGCATTAAATAATCTGTTCAAGAATCCATTGTTAAAAATCACTGCTTAGGAACTTCTGCAAAGAGTTAAGCAGTTCCTCAACTCCTTTCCTAAATTTTTTGAGAATATACCCTTCTATGCAGAGACATAAACTCTAAGGTAAGGAGCTTGAATCACAGCCTGCTTCTAAGCCTATGCACTTGTGACGATTGGATAGCATGTAAGAGAAAAATATTTGTGGAAAAAATGAGATAAAAGACAGTACAAAGAGAAAACAAGCAATTAAAAATCCACATATAACAGCTTAAAGGTCTTTCTAGTACTCTTAGTATTCAAATTACTTCAGTCAAAAGAAATATATTGACTAATGAAGATGGTTTAGCAGCTTCCAACAGTCACAAAAAATCTACGATATTTCTCTGCTAAATCTTCTCTAACAATATTTTCTCTGCTAAATCTTCTCTAACAATATTATCCTTAAAAAAATGCTTCTCAGATAACTTGATATTCTTTCTTTTCCAAAGTGTCTCCAGACCCTTGAGCTACATTTGCATACTCTAGCCCTTAAACACCAGATTCAACTGGTTTGGTAAGTATCACGGGTACTAGAATATTCAAATATAGATCAAAATTTA
The DNA here is from genome assembly GCA_013396755.1 of Sclerurus mexicanus. Taxonomy (NCBI): domain Eukaryota; kingdom Metazoa; phylum Chordata; class Aves; order Passeriformes; family Furnariidae; genus Sclerurus; species Sclerurus mexicanus. The sequence goes on along the minus strand of VWZF01003701.1, from coordinate 101,357 downwards.
CAAAACTGAAAGAAGTCCTAAGAAACAGAGTGTACGAGTTCATATATACCTGATTATTTACTTTTGTGTCATTTCAGACAAGTATTTTAAAGTATTAATGCATATACATTTTACTACATGAATAACAGTATTTTAGCACTTCTGTTCTTTGAATGCAAAGGCTTAAAATATGGATCACCTGCCTGCCTGACTTCTCTGATATTCAACTTTGAATTTAAATATTTAAAACACATACTGAAATGATATTTTGCTTTCCCATTCAGAAGGTTTGGGTTTTTTTCAGTATGTGTGGATAATTCCAGAAGCAGCTTGTACCTGTTAGTTGCCTTTTCACTATGTTGGATTTTTCTGAAAAAATACCTTAGAATACACTGAGAAAACTGGTTCATTGCATATGGACAGGCTATCAGATGTTAATAATACAGAGTTCATTTCACAGTATTGATAAGAAGTCAAATATCCTTTCTGAAGTGATAATAAAGTATATTATATTCTTTTTATAGTTGCTTATTATTACAAAACTGGACACTTAGCTTTACTTCAGCATAAAAGCTGAACATCTAGGCTTTTTTAGCTACATCTATTTTTGGTTGCAGTGTTGTGTATTTCAGTCATAGATTTTCAATGTCATTTATTCTAATTATTCTCGGTAAATAAGGGTCATCTCAAATAGCCCTAAAAACATATATTTTAATCATAATCCAAATAAGAACACTAGAAGATAAAAAAGAGGAGCAACATGTAAGTATCTTTAAGAATAATAAAGCGTGACTTGGTTACGAATTGTGTCTGTAATTGTCCTATCTCTGTCTTAAACTGGCACTGTAAAGGTAAATAGTTCTCAGCAAAGTCAGGGCTGTGTCCCTGCTTCCATGAGTGTTAGACCACATTTGTGTTTGCTTATCCTTTCATTCCTACACGTAATGTATTCTCAAAGATCACAGAATCCCAGAATGGATTGGAAGGGACCACAGTGGGTCATCTGGTCCAACCTCCCTGATCAAGCAGGGTCATCCCAGAGCACATGGCACAGGATTGTGGCCAGATGGTTCTGGAATAGCTCCAGTGAGGAGACTCCACACCCTGTCTGGGCAACCTGTTCCAGTGCACGGTCACTCACACAGTAAAGCAGTTCTTCTGGGCTTAGAACAGGCATTTGCACATGAAACAGGTATTTCTTACAAACAGAATCCTGTGTTATTGGAAAACAGCTTAATGCTTTTTCTTTCTCAGAGGCATGGTCCCCAGATATGACTTAGAAAGGCAAGGACACAAATGTGCTATTTTTAGACACATTGATTTCCTCAAATCTGACCTAGTGAAAAAGGTGAAGGGGGAATAAGTGCCGTACTGCATAGAAAAATACTCAATTACTGTCTGCTAAGCTATTAAAATATTAAAATTTCTCTGAATGGGAAATGTCCACAAAGTATTTTTAATCAGTAGGTTTTGTGATTTGACTCTGGCTGGATACCATGTGTCCATCAAAGCTGCTCTATCACTCCCCTCCTCAACAAAGGAGAGAAAATAGAACTAAAGACTCATGAGTAAAGGACCAGGGAAAATCACTCATCAGTTATCATCATGGCCAAGCAGATGGACTTGGGGAAATTAATTGAATTTACTATCCATCAAAACTTCCCACACTTAACTTTATTCACAATTGTCTATCTCCTCCCTCCCCCCAGTAGTGCAGGGGGACAGGAATGGGTGTTATGGTCAGTTCACCACACTTTATTTTTGCCTCTGCTTCCTCCTAAAGGAGAGAAGTCATACTCCTGATCCAGTATGGGGTTCCATCCACAGGAGACAGTCCTTCATGCATTTCTCCAATGTAAGCCCTTCCCATGGAATGCAGTTCTTCACAAACTGTTCCAGACTAGGACCCTTCCGCAGTGAACAGTCCTTCAGAAGCAGGCTGCTCCAGCCTGGGTCCCCCATGGGGTCACAAGTCCTCTGCCAGCAAACCTTTTCCAGTGTGGGTTTCTTCACAGACTCACAGCTCCTGTCAGGGGTCTGCCCCAGTGAGGGCTTCCCATTAGGTCACATCCCCCTTCAGGCATCCACCTGCTCTGGTGTGAGATCCTCCCCAGGCTGCAGGTGGATCTCTGGTCCACCCACCATGGACCTCCATGGGCTTCAGGGCACAGCTGCCAACCCATGGGCTGTATGACAGGTTTCAGGGGAATCTCTGCTCTGGTGCCTTCTCTCACTCCTTCTTCACTGACTTCTGCATCCGCTTGGCTTTGCTCTCACATATTCTCACACTACTTTTCTCAGGCCACAATTACTTCTGTGCAATAATATTTTTTTCTCCTAAAATATGTTGTCACAGAGATGCTACTCTGTGCAGAGCAAGAGGAAGTACCCTCAGTGATCTTAGTCCCAGGAACACGATCAGGGACTGACAGAATGAAGAAAAGTGGGAAGCACATTTTTAAGCATTTTGTATTGAAGAAAAATATCTTTCCTTTATTACCTTTGTTTTTATAGCACAGACAATCCTATTAAAAGCAAGATTCTCAACTATTACTTAATAATGCATCATCTTTACTTGAGTGACAGAAAAAAAACATTAGAGCTTAAGTGAGGGGGAACAAAAAGTGTCAAGTTTTCCCCACAGTTATAACCTTTGTCTCTTTCATACATTTGAAGTCACCACTGAATACAAACAGAATCACATGATGGACTTCTAATTGAAAATGTAGATGGATTCTTGAAATTGTCTGTGGAGAATGAACCCCAATCTTCCATCCTAATAGCATCTTAGCAAAAGGGGTGGTTAAAAAAATCACTGCTCTCATACAGTAATGCAGTAAAAACTGTGTTTTTATGCCCTCCTTATTGACTTCATCACTTTGATAAGAGAAGTTGCCACAGTGGAAGACACTCTCCCCTGTGAGCACAGGTTCTCCCATGAGAAAAGGTTGAGAGAACTGGGATTGTTCAGTCTGGAGAAGAGAAGGATAAGAAAAGGGTAAGAAAAGAGGACAAGAGGCAATGGTTTCAAACTAAAAGAAGGTAAGATTCAAGCTAGGAAGAATTTTTTACAATGAAGGTGGTGAAACACTGGAACAGGTAGTCCTAAGTGTCATCTAAACATCCCTTCCAACTCTAGCCATTCTATAATTCTACGTTTTTCATAAAATTGTTTGGAAAGATGTGATTTTTCATATGGAAAAATCAATGCATCATTCATAAATAGTCGAGTGCCTTCAGGACACGTAATAGTGAATAGTCTGTACTTCATGGGGGGTTTGGGAAGCCTTCAGTGTTATGCTTCTTTTGAGATATGCACCAGCAGTCAATGTTTCTGTGCCTCTTCATCACAGGTTATTGATGATTTAGTGTCACCCACCCATCTGTCCACATGCAGCCCTCCCTACAGCTCTGCAGCAGGATTCATTACCTACTAGATCTCTGCTCCTCTTTCTGTAGGTCATTAGCTCCAAGCAGCATGCTCCAGTGAGCAATGTATTCCCTCCTAATTACTTCAGTCAGCTCATGAATGAAAACACTCTCCTTTATGTTGAGATAAGAGCTGCAGGATTTTTATCTCCTTAGAATACCTTCTGCTCCATAACTGAAGATCCTCACTTTGACCACTTTCATCATCAGTAATTTGAAGGCCTAAAGAACTAAAATATTTATTTGCTTCAATCTTGATGACAGATGAGCATCTCTTTCATAGGCAGATTAAAAGATCTGCAGAAAACATCAGTTCCACTTAATTTTAGCTTGAATCAAGTAAGTTTAGTTGACAATATAGTAACTGAGCATAGGAGAAGAAGTATAACTTATAATGTCAGGAAATAAGATTAGTTACTTTAAGAAAGTAAATTTAAAGGTATCCCCATAGATCAGTAAGGTACAGCAGAAGTGTTAGTTGTGTTTTATAGAAATTACTTCAGCAAAGCATTTAGTACTGTTTGCCACAGCCTTGTCCTAACCAAACTCACAAGGTACAGACTGGATTGATGGTCTGGTAGATGAGTAAGAAATTGAATAACATGTTGTACTCAGAGAGTGGGGATCAATGGCTTTTGCTCAGACTGGCATCCTGTCACACATGTGACCCCTCAGAGACCAATACGGGGCTCCATAATGTTTAACATCTTCATAAATTATGAGAGACCTAGACAGGCTGGAAGAGTGGGCTAGCAAGAACAGTAGGAAGTTCAGCAAGTGAGAAAAGGGTTACTGGGGGGTTCTGGTGGTCAACAGGCTGAGGATGAGGCAGCAATGCACCACTGCAGCAACAAAAGTGAATCATATCCTGGGCTGCATCCACAGGGGCACTACTAGGAGAGATAGAGATGTGATCATCCCACTCTACTCAGCACTTGTCAGGTGACACCTGAAGCACCATGTGCAGTTCCAGTCCCCACCATTTTAAAAAGAAAAGGGCAGACTGGAGCGGGTCCAAAGGAGGGCCACAAAGATGGTCAAAGGGCTGAAAAACTTACTATGTGTAAAGGCTGAAAACATGCCTTTCACCTTTTCTCAGGAGGGACCTCATTACAGTATGCCAGTGCCTCAAAGAGGGTGAAAGGAATCAAATTGAAAAACAAGCAGCAACTGGTGGAGTTTGTACCATGAGAGATTTCCTCTTGATCAAAGGTTTTTTTTATAGTAGGAAGAGTCAGTCACTGCAACGACCTCCCCATGCACATTATAGAGTCCCAATCACTGTAGGTTTTCAAGACATGGGCACTAGGTAGTCTCACCTAGATTCCTTTTCCCATGAAAGATTGGACCAGAGGATCTTTTGATGTCTGTGCCAAATTTGCTGTTATATGTAAGATATTATGTGCAAAATTAGGAGTGCCTGAAAGCATGCATTTTGTCACAGTATCAGTAAATAACAAGTGACTGTTCAATCATAATAACATTTTTCTTAAGACAGCTAAGAAATTAAAGATCAACTTGTTGATATAAATGTTTCCTCTCCAGCAGCTATGCCTTTCCTATCTATAACTGTGACAGGAGAGTCTAAAGTATAACATAGTTATGACCTGAAATTTATATACCAGACTATTGGAAGTCATTAATAAGATACTTAATTTCCTTTCCCCACCCAACACATTCCCATTTCCCTGTCTACGGCCTTAGAAAGAAAATACTCTATCTGAAAGAATGACATGAGTGTAAACATTAAATAGGCATTTGATAGATAGTCTTGCTTAAGACACAATTCTCATTCTTTTTACTTTTAATTGTGCATTCATATTACATTTTCTGACCTTGGGGAAGTTTGCAAACCCTGAACCTTGAAAACCAACCAGTGCTTTGAAGTCTCTTGTGCAGGAATCTCTTTTAAATTTCCACTGACTTTTTTCTCTGCTTTAAAATAAACTGCAATTACTATCCTCCTAACTACTGGACACTGCCCAAATATGTCTGCTTTGATTTAAAATGCACTTTAGGAGGCAGTTTCACCCTTGTGACTCAACATTCCCTTTAAAATTAATACTTGTTTTAATTGTAGTTCCAGACTAGCACATACAGTCAGTAATTTGTGGAACTCTCCAGTCTTCATAAAAAATCACTTCCTTACTTCTATTTCTTCAAGGAAACCTGAAAAGTAATTTGAAGTCTGTACATCTGGCATTTACAAAAGATTACAGAAACCTGTTCTATAAAAATAAAAAGCATTTTTTTCTGGTCCAATTTATTTTAACTGAACACAATGAAATATGCAACAACATTAAAAATATCTTTCACAGAAAAAAAGCATCAAAGACAATAGCATTGGGAAAAATCATGTCACTAATCTGTAGGTAAATATATTTTTACGTTATACACTTGCACTGATTACCTAGAGAATATTCTAAAGCAATGACAATTTCACTCATAAGCAACCTCAGGAAAACAAATAACGTAAAGTATGGAAACAAGATACCATAGGCCAGAGAAAGTGTAATAGTGTAAGTGATGTCAATGCTCAAATAATTTAGTCAGAAGATAGTTATTAAAACAAAAAGAAAGGAATGTAAACAATATTTTAAATGACCTTATGAGGGTTAGAATCTAGTCTTTACAATATTAATGAATTAATCTCTATTAACAAAAACCATGTATGCATTCACCTTCTTAAGATGTGAGTAATCCCAATAAAGTTCATTTTGAGTTCAAATAAATAGGATTTAACTGTGGGCCCCTCTCTTTCATATTACTTCTCTGAAACCTTCCAACTACTCAATGCCACAGGTTTGCTGAGAAGTTTCTTTGAAAAACAATGATCACTTACTTGATTTACTTACTCAAAACTTCTTTCCAGGTATAGGAAAGCAAATGTCTGCATTTTCTACAAGATATGAGTGCATTTTTAAGGAACTGTAACAAATCATAATTTTTTTTTTTTCTGATCAATATATTTTTACCTTTACTTGTTAAACGGCACCAATTTTCAATCAAGTCTATAATATGAGCAAACATGAAGCAGGGGCAGAAATCCTTTAAACAAACTTTCCTTCACTCAGAAAAAGCAATCAGACACACATAAAAAACAAAAAGCCCTGAACAGATGAGTAGAAAGCCTTGAAAGAAAATATAGATATTCAAGAAATTAGCCTATGCAGCCAATTTTTGTGTGATGTAAAGATCAGATAAAATTGCAATAGTTTGTGTAACAGTTGTTTTAGGCCCAGAACAGGTTAACCTGGATCAATTCTTTGTGCAAAGGTTGAGTCTCTGACCCATGTGTGGCTAATTTTCAGTTACTGTATTTCACTTTGAAAGTGAATCACAAACATAGGTATATGAACTATTTAGAGATGCAGGGAGAGTCTGAATTCACAGAATGCCACAGAAGTGACTGCTTCATTTAAGAAACAAAGTGACCATAGCTAAAGCTAATAAAGTATTGCAGCTCTAATTGCACTTCTATTTCAAACCATATGATAATCAGAAGGAACAGCACTATAAAGACAAATCCCAAGAGCTTATCTCAATGAGTCTGTAATACCATATAATGTCATAACTTCCATTCCTGATTCTAACAAATAAAAGCAAAAAATAAGCAGTCATTGATCAGTTAGAAGCAAACAAAAAAATTGTTTAAGATAAATATTTGTGGGGTGTGTTTTTTCACTTTCTATGTGACACTTATACCCTTGACTTCTTTCTTTTTCTTCTAATTTTCTTTAACATTTTCTCCCAAATAAAGACTCTCATCTCTTCTTCCTTTTCCTTTGTTCACTATAATTTTCAGATTATATCAATGCTTTTAGTATTAAGCTTTGCCTTTTTTTTTTTGATAAAAGTTATAATTGGACTAACATTTTCATCTAAGAGGTAATAAAATAATGAAAAAGAATTTATGAGAAAGTTAGCAAGGAACAGTAACACAATCTCTCATTTGCTTCCATTAGGGAAAAATTCTTTAGAGTTCTTTAGAGCAGAGTTAAATTGATGAAAAGATAGCACATCTCTGTGATAAGCTTTAGCCATAAAGATTATTTCATATACTGCACTCACATACTAGCAGACAGATCTCATGGAAATCCCATGTGACAAGAAGACAGATACCCTATTTTCCAAAATTCTGCTTTGCATTAGTCACTCACTACTTCTGAGAACACCAAGAACTAATTAGTCTTCCTTGATTTTACATCTGCCAATGCATCGTGTACAACCAGATTCATCCAAGGGGAGAAGTCATCCTTTCTCTCTCTCCTGGTCCTTCCAGTACCCCAAAATATTGTTGTGAGTCACTGAACAGCAGAATGGAACATTCTGGTCCTGGAAACTGCATCAGGATTTTTAAGTCTCAGTAGCCATATTTCAAAAAAGCTAATGCATGTTTGGGGTTTTTTTGCATGATTTAGGTCTGGGGTTTGTTTTTTTTTTTTGGTGGTTTTTATTGTTGGTTTTTGTTTTGTTTTGGAAGGGGGGGTGTTGTGTTTTGTTTTTTTTTAATATCACTTCCCAGTTATTCACATTTGCTGTAAACTGATTTCAATTCAACTTACAAAAAACATCCCAAAACATACAACCAAACCAACTGCAATTAAAAATCTGGGAAGTGAAAGCCTTTTTGCCACCTGTTTAAACTTTATTTCAGTCACTGGCATGCTCAGTGTTATTCTCACCAGTCAATATTATTTATAAGTGAATCACAGCATCATAAAATGATGTGTAGAACACTGATAATCTCTGTGGTCATCTGGCTCAACTCCACACACAAAGTGGGACTGTGACCTGTATGAGATGGGTCATCTTTGTGTTTTACTAGCCAAGTACTGAAAACCTCCAAGGATGGAAGACTCATACACCACATCTGCACTTGTTGCTACTGAGAACAGCTTGCCTTCATCATCTTTGCAATTCTCTTTTCAAGGACTGTAAAGCTTTTTGTCAGAAAAAAACAGAAGCCCAGACCTTTTCATTTCTTCTCTAGACTGGTGTGTTGTTGGTCTCTGACCACCTTGTAGCCCTTAGCTGGATGCTCTTAAATAAGATGTACCCAGCTCTATGAAGTATGACCAGTGCAGCTTCACCAGCACTGCAAGGAGTGGAGAGAATAACTTCCCTCAAATTCTGTGCCGTTGGAACTGCAGCATCAATAATTTTGAGCCATGCATATAGTATATAATAACAGGAAATATAGAAATATAGAATTTGTAAAAAATACTTACAGTGACTCTGATAGAAATAATCCAGTTAAACTGAACAAATAAGATATCTGAAGCAGAAACCAGGTCCTCTTCACAAGGAACAGTTGATTTGGTCCAGTGAGGAATTATGACCTAAAAACTTAACTTCAAGGTAGGTTTATTCACTGAGCAATCTGTACTATATGTTATGAATACTACCATGAATATTCTGTAACTAAGAAAATAACCAAAACCCAGATTCAGATATATAACTTCAGCAGGAAATATCCATGTTGCCATAAAAAAAAATCAAGAGAAAAAGGTTCCATTCAATTTACTACATCCTTCTTAGCTTTTTTTTTTTTACAAAAGTAATGAATTCATAGTGAATTGATACCTATAAACACTGATTTCATTTTTAAAAGAGGAAGAAAAATCAAACATAGCATCAAACATATTTGGCACATGAAGATCATCACAAATCAGAATCATAAAATGAATGCAGTTTCAATTATCCAATACTCATCTTCTGACCTTTTGTTATATATTAACTGAAATGTACTGAGAGAGTGCAGTAAAGCTACTCAAAGAGCACCAACAAAAAAGCCTGGAAGATGAATTAGATTTTCCAATTGAGTCCCAGAAATTCAGTTTCTAAAGAAAGCAAGTTATTCTCTTTACTCATGTCTGTCTTTTCTCTCATGCTATGGGAATTCCTTCATGTAGCTTGCTGTTATTTTAAACTCATAGTTTCATGTAGTTCCTCTTTGCTGTGTATATGAAATAATATACAAATTAATATAACTTTCATTCACTGCACTTTAATTTAATATTAAAATACAGAGACCAGAAAGGTAAGACTTCCTGAAGTTATGCTGTCCTGAACAACAGGATAGACTACAACAAGGGAAAACTAAGTCTTTATTGAAGTTATTAGCTACTTATATTTCACACTAAAATGATCTTCAGGAGAATTAAGAAAAATGTATTAGCTTTGGCAGATTTACATCAAAAGAGAGGCAAATAAATTCAAAGCAGTTACCAAAAGAATGTTAAAAGTAGACTGAAGATTGTAGGCAGTAGCAGTACATTGTAGCAATATAATTTCCATAATCATGTTATTTTATGAGCATATAAAGAAGTAAGAAATATAAGTAAGGTAGGTAATTATGTCCATTGGTGCTAATGTAAAGCATCCTTGACATATGCTTTTCACTATTTCTTTAGATGTCTAATCTTGATAGATATTATTTTATGTTTTCTTGCAGCTGACAAAAAAGATCTAAATTTTAGGAGTAGTGATGAAGGTGAATGTGAATTTCCTGATCTTATACCTTGGAAAGTTTCTATTAAGCACCATATTTGAAAAAATTGAAAACTGTTTTCATGTATTTTAGGAAGTTACTGTGACACGCATTGGAATTTCAGAATATTACAAGAATGTGCATAGCACTCTAGAGAATAAGACTTAGCCTTTTGGATTCTTATTTAAAAATATGTACTATCAACAGTTCTGAGCTTATCCTCCTTTTTCTGCATTATCAGAAGACAAATGTGTGGTTGCCTTTATCTCAATTATTTCTATGTACATAAATAATATGTTGTCAGTTTTATTTTATTTAAGCATTCTTAACAGTTGGAAGTGATATATTGCATGGTAAATGATGCAGACTGTGTCCTAATTCACACTATAAGTGGACTTCAATCTCGAACTGTTGAGCACAGAAGTGTGTCCCATAGAACACTGGTGTTCAAGTGGCAAGTTCTGAGCTGATGGCTGATTTAGAGGATGGAAAGTAATTACAGATAAACAATATTCTTTTCCATGGCTTTGTGTTGTGTACTTTTAGATATAAAAAGTTTTGTTCAAAATGAAACTTTCTTTTTTGGGTATAAATATTTATTATGTTGATACTATAGTGTGCCTGAACTGTATTCACAGAGTTACAGAATCAGTGAATGGTTCTTGGAATGGACTTTTGTGGTCATCTGGTCTGATTGCCTTGCTCAAACAGAGCCATGCACAGTCCATTGTTCAGGATTGTGTCCAGATGGCTTTTGACTATCACCAAGGATGGAAACCACAACCTCACTGGGCAGTCTGTGATAGGGCTCAGTCACTAACACAATAAACAAATGTTTCCTGATGTTCAAATGGAGCTTGAGACTTTCATGATTCTATTTATGCACATAATATTAATGATTACTTTATGGGTCTTTACATCTATCTGAGTTTTGTGCAATCAAAATAGAGGATGCTCACACAATTTCTCATAAGAAATGAAAATCTCACAACCATGTTACAACTTCACCTTCATTTAAATCCTTCTACTTCAGGATATTGATTTTCTGATCATTTAATTTGACATTTTTGAGTGGGACTACTCATGTCGGCTCCTGCAATTTAATGACGTTTCTTAGCTGCTCTGCACTGAACTTCAGTGTTTCTCCACTAAAGTCAACACAGAAAATGCAATTTTTTTTTTAAATTTAACCTCAAAGTTTCTATTTATGTATTTATTTAAGAAATTCATAAAATAAATATGTGTTTAATCTGCACGGCACTGGAGGAAAAAAACCAACAGCCCACAAAAATTAAAGTATGTTTCTATGGCACCTGTCAGGAAGTGAAATGCTCTCAAGTATTGTAAACAATGTGGATTTAAAACAACCCTTTCTTAGAAAATACATGAGACCATATGTGTTGTCTACAAGTGTGACATCCAAAATGTCATCTGAAGTGACTGGCTTCCTCCCAGTATTATCTCAAATTATGCTGACAAGCTTTCTTTCTTTCCCTTACAGGTGTTCTACTTTCTGTTATATACCACTGGAATAGGAGTCAGTGGCTCAAAGACCCAATGGACATCAGTGACAGGTGGTGTCCCTCAGAGGCCTGTTATGGGACCAGTGTTATTTAATAAATTCATGAATAACTTAGATGAAGGGATCAAGTGCACCCTCAGATAATATGCAGATGATACTAAGCGGTTGATACACCTGAAGGAAGGGATGCCATCCAGAGGGACCTGGACAAGCTTGACAAATGTGGCCATGGGAATCTCATGAGGTTCAACAAGACTAACAAGTCTAAGATCCTGGGTCAGGGCAACCCCTGGTATTGATCCAGGCTGGGGGATGAACAAACTGAGAGCAGCCCTGCTGAGAAGGACTGGACATGCCCCAACCATGTGCACTGGGAGCCCAGAAACTGCCTGTGCCCTGGGCTGCACCCAAAGCAGTGTGGGCAGCAGGGGAAGGAGGGGATTCTGCCCCTCTGCTCTGCTCTGGTAAGACCTCACCGGCAGTGCTGCCTCCAGCTCTGGGGTCCCAGCACAGGAAGGACATGGGCCTGTTGGAGCGAGTCCAGAGGAGACCACAGATGTAACTAGAGGGATGAAGCACTTCTCCTGTGAGGAAAGGCTGAGAGCATTGGGATTGTTGAGCCTGGAGAAGAGAAGGCTTTTTGGTGATGTAATTGTGGCCTTCCAGTACCTGAAGGGAGTCTACAGGAAAGAGACTTTTTGCAAGAGCCTGTAGTGACAAGAGGTAATGGCTTTAAACTCAAAGAGAATAGGTTTAGATTAGATATTAGGAAGAAATTCTTTCCTGTGAGGGTGGTGAGGCACTGGAACATGTTTCCCAGAGAATTTGTGGCTGCCCCATCCCTGGAAGTGTTCAAGGCCACCCGGTCTAGTGAATGGTGTCCCTGCTGGTGGCAGGAGTGTTGGAACTAGATGGTCCCTTCTAATCCAAACCATTCTGTGATTTTGTGATTTTATGATTCTAAGATTCTTTTACACCCATTGGAATTGTGGCTTCTGTTATGAAAGTCATTACACAGACCATTCATAGTGGGTTTTTTTGTTTTTAAATAAATAGATTGTAAATATCAAGTCCCAATATTTGTGGATATATAGACTAGAGTATGAAAAGAATTGCTTTTGGAGAAGATTCTGAGTTTCTTCTCACTCTCACCATTCACTGTTCATTTAAAGCAGTGTAAGAGTGACTTCACAATTTTGGAGCTCTGCAGACTTGTAGGGTGATTTTTTTATAAAATGGTGATGGTTCTCAAGAAAACCTAAGAGAAATGATTGTATGTCTACAGCATACATCTAACAATTTCAGACAACCATCTCCAACACTGCAGAAGCTCAAAACATTTCAGTTGAAAATCCCATATGTTTGCTATTTCAAAATGAGGGAGCAGAGAAAATAGTTCAAAAGAAACATTGTCATGAGCAGGATTGTGTCATATTCACTGTTTTGAAAAAAATTGATAAATTCTTTTGAGATAAACTCATTTCACTTCCAATATATGTGCCCTGGAATCCTCCTTCCTATATCTTGTATATGTATGTTTCCAAACAGAAGGGAAATTTGTGCTCTACCCTTAAAAATGCTTTGTAATTGACTCAGAGTACTCTGCCAACATTTTCCTGACACTCCCAATAAATATTTTTTTTCCCTGAATCAAGCTGATGTTACCATCTGGCACACTGCAGCCCATGTACCAATCATGAAAGTTTTGTGAATTTCATCACCGACATAGGCAGAGAGAGAAAGTTTACAGTAGCAGAAATTGAAAAGGACAAAGCAAACAAGAAAAAAAAAAACAAAACAAAAAGAGCATTTATTTTAACCAAAAAAGAATTCAATAAAAGTTTGTGCTTTCATAGGTTTCTTTCAAGGTAGCATTTGAGAGTTCTATTATCTTAAAGCATACAAAAAGATGAGATAGAGCTTAGATAAACAAGGATTTATTGAAATCACAAACATTAGCACGCAAGTCATGCAATTAAATATTTAGTCCAGCAAGTATAAAAACATAGAATCCTGGAATGATTTACGAGGGAAGGGACCTTAGAGATCATCTTGTTTCAACCCCTCTGTTGTGGACAGGGGTACCTTTCTCTAGACCAGGTTGCTCAGAGCCCCATCCAACCTGGCCTTCAACACATCCAAGGATGGGGCATTCACAACTTCTCTGGACAACCTGTGGTAATGCCTCACCACCTTCAACTTCTTCATGTTACTGCAAAATTGTAAAAGTTCTGAACACTTAAAAAAATCTATAATTCAAACTGCAACCATCTTTTACTCACCTGGCGTGGATTGGGATGGGTTTGTTTTGGTTTCAGTTTTCAACTGCTTGCACTATTACCTTTCATCCTTTTGAGATATGTCAAGAACCCCTAGGAAGAGCAGTCGGAAATGATTATGTAGTACTCTTGATATTTCAAATGTCAAGAGAAAGAAGAAAAGTTTGAATGTATTATTATGTCTTAGTAGTGCACTTCAAATCTCCTCCAGACATTACAGCTTAACAAAATGAACAGTTCGACACAGTCTGCCAATGCTTCTCAAGCCTTGTAGGTAAAGATAAAGGTCAGAGACAGTAAGATCTCAATTATCAAGGCCTCAATCAATCTCAAAAATTTCCCAGTAATTGAAATGGAGTTACTATTAATTAACAAAATTACAGTGAAATTATAAAAGATTTGCCACCTTCCAGTTGAGCCCTGGATTTATTTCTAACTTATCGAGCATGAAACCGTTATTTTTTAATCATGTTTATATATCTTAGGGTTCTAGGTAACCAAAAGCATACAAGGGTATATTACTTCTAAAAAGATATTATCAGAGCATTTGTCCTGAGATTTTTCAATGTGAGTTTGACGTTTCTGATAATTTTTTTCAAATACAATATAAAACCTTGTGAAATCATATTCAATTTTAGGATTGCCTTTTTCTTCAACTTATTTCATATACTATCAGAAAGAGAAGAAAGAGAAAATTGAAAAGGTCTGACTGAAAAATGCTACTGTTTTCGAAACCACTTTAAAAATTGGGAACTGTTTCTGTTCAATTTCTTTTTGAAAATCAATACAGAAGACAAACACTACCTGCTAAATCATTTATGATTTGGGAAATGCACATACAAAGAAAACGTCAAATAAAAACAAAACACAAACAAAAAAATCATTGAAGAAAATTATCTTGAATGTACCACCTGGATCAATGATTCAAGTAGTCAAAGTTCCTTCTTTAAAGCTGAGACCATTTTTTCTTTTTGGTTGTGTTTATATATAGGCAAGGACTGCTCAAAGGACTATATTCAAAACTTGGAAATGTTCTTGAGTTGTCACTTAACAGATGCAACTCCCATTACTACTAGCTCCCATTAAATTCACTGGGGAAAAATAATAAAAAAAAAAAAAAACAGAAGCAAAACAAAACAAAAACAAAATCAGAACTACCATATATTATCAATTGGAAAAAAATGAAGGCAGTGTATTGATTTCCAAAAAAATTATGTAATTATTTTGAATAATGTGAGAAGGCCATTCAGCTTTTATTTACAGTATAGCGACTACTAGAGACTCTGAAAAAAAAAATCACAACAGTCCACTTAAAAGTGAAGTTGTTTGACTTATTCTGCAATCAAAGGTAAATGGGGATCTCAATTAATCTCTGGCATTTATGTGTCTAGTTACTCCTCACCATAATTAAAAAAAATATCAAAAAATATCCTCCCACAAACCTTGAACCCACAGAAGCAATACATGGCTTAACTGTGTTAATGATCAAACATTATTAATTTTAGGTTTTGGTCAAGCATCTCCAAACTGAGCTCTGCATCTATTTTCATTCTTGAGTCAGCCTGAAAACCATTTTCTAAATTCGTTTCTCTCAAAAATGATGAAAGTCCCAGTTATACCCTCATTAATAGTAATGCAAAGCTGTAAGTAATGTATTTATGCATTTTTTAATTTTTATGTTCTTAACACAATCTGGAACTTTGGAATTGGAAAGAATGAAACTTGGTTGTTTACTATTAAGAAGAAGAAGAAGAAGAAGAAGAAGAAGAAGAAGAAGAAGAAGAAGAAGAAGAAGAAGAAGAAGAAGAAGAAGATACATAACTGCAATCAGGCTGGTAGTTAATATGTCTAATTTTGACAAACCATGCGGAAATGGGAGAGTATCATTTCACAGTTTTAACTCTGTCATAAAAAAAAAGTGAGAAAATAGGTTTCACCTGATTATCCATGTAGAGATTCACTGGTTGTCTCTCATTAAAATTCCGAAGAGTTTGGGAGTTAACAGACAGAGTTGATTTTCCCAGGAAAATGTCTCTAAAGTAATTGCAGCCCACAAAGTTTTGTTACAGACATATTTCAAGGGGCAGCCCATCTGTAAGTCAAATACCATTAGGGGTCTGTTTTTTTTAATTGGATAAGCTGGTTGAACATTTCAGCCTGTGCTTTTGAAACAATAATATAGCTACAATTATTTTAGATCATTAAATTTTAAAAAGTACTGTGTAGGCACCTGAGTAGCAAAGGTCTAATAAAGCAGCTTGAAAATTCTGACTGTAGGCTTTGAGACAGGCTTTTGTGAAAGACTCAGCTTGATATCAATACTCTTTTTATCAAGATATTTTGAATATGGCTTTCTTCCCTAGCAGGGAAAAACACTTTGCCAACTGCTTCACTCTTAGCAAATATTTAAATTACTAAGGCTTTACTATGCTCCCTGAATAAGAAAGCATTCATGAAATGGAGTTGTCAATCTCCGCCATTTGGATACTACCTTTTTTCTTCTTACTTTTACTTGTCAATTTTACTTCAGATTAAATTCCGTTTGGTGAATGCTGTTAATAAAAGAGAAAGCATTCTTAATTATGTATATTGGTAATAAATAATACCCTTATTCATTCTTCCAGACATAGTATGATAATATCTGTTTTAAAGGAAGGAGAGTCTGCCAATTTTAAGACAAGAGCAATGAGGTTGGAAAAAAAAACTCGTTTTAAAAATTATATTGTACAACTGATAATTTTTCTAAGTGTGAGTTATCATCTGAGAGGAGAAAAGAAGGGCAGTGAGTTTCACAGGACTAAAATCTTACCTAGTTTGAGGGTAATTCATTGCCAACAAAGCCAAGAATCCAACAATTAAATGAGAACAACTAAAGAAAGATTAATTTCACAAATTAACTTATTTACATGTAAATTTCCAATAACTCTTTAAATACTACTGTATATTCTTGAAGAAAAAAACTATGTTATATCTGAGATTTAAAAAAACCCCTATCTTTGCAGTTGATTCCTAAATGGTAGCTGCACAGAGCTTTGGACTCTCCAAATCCTCTTATATTTTATATTGGCCAGTGTCTGCATATTTTATTTTTAATCCATGTTTTGGAGGAGTTAATCAGAATAATGGGTATCAATGCTTATTTGACCAAAGGAAAAAAATTAACAATATAAAACTAGTTTTTCCCTCCAGAAATCTAAATCTATTATTTGGATATAAATAAAAATATGGTATATTAATAGAAAAATGGACTGAGCATAAGCCAATCCTTTTGTGTAGTATTAAATAGATAACATGGGATTATTGAAAAATACAAACAAAAAGAACCAACCAAGTAAACAAGAAACAAACAAAAAACAAACCCAAAAGCACAGTTCTTCTGAGAAAGAACTTTTAAAAAATTCAAAGATATTTTTTCCTAGAAATGACTGTCCCATAAATCCTATGAACATTCCTATAATATTTTAATCCTCAAAAAATTTTCAAATTCAGTGAAAAACAGCTCAGAAATTGTTTAAAATAAGGATTTTTTTTTTTTTTAAATTAAGTAAGCACTGATGAGGGAACAAGTGTTATGTGTATAATGCTTCTGACAAATCATGTGATTCTTACATGATTATGATATTTCGAGTCATTAATTTTGAACCACCGGTTTTAGACAAATAAGCAAAGAGAAACTGTCACATTTTTTATTTATGTCAGTTTGTTTCTCCTACTAGTTAAAATGTCAAGGGGGTAAGGTTTTCTTGTTTTCATCATTCTCATGAACATATTTATAGCATTTATTTTTATATTTGACCAATTTTTCATTTTGTTCCATGGGAAATAAAATATATTCATATGTCGTTCTTAGAACAAACTCCAAGAACTTCAACACTTTTTTTGCTGTTGTTGTTTTGCCTAGGTCAGACTTAGGAGGCACTTCCTCCACCATCAGGCAATAAGTGCTTGTTTTCCTTATCCTTTCCTGTATTTTATCAGCTCCTGTGCATGCTCTTGCTATCTCATCCCAAATGCAATGGCAAAACACTCAATGAAACTACGAAATAATTGGGCCTGTATTTCCATGATAAGAGTAAAACAAATACTTGTAGCTCAGATAATTAAAAAGAAACTATTTGGTCAGTTTTGAAAAGATTTTGGGATAGTGACTGAAAGCATTAATTTTTCTTCTTGAAATCAAATTTTACTTTTGTCAGTAGGAAAATCTTATAGTGGCAGTTCCAACCTAACCATTAGAAAGGTTAATTTTAGCTCTTGTGGCATTTCCTGTTTTCTCACCTAAATTATTTTTATAATTGTAGATAACTCATGTACCATACCTAAAGTTCAACATATGCTTTCAAAGTAGTTTGCCCATAGGAAAAGAAATAATCACACTGCTTCCCTATATGAAAGCTATTTCCTATATTTCCCCTTCCTTTCATAAAACATATCCCTGAACAAATATTCTTATTATCTCAAGCCCAGATTTGTAAGAGACATAAACAATAAGTGGTCCAACAGTTATAATTTTATAATGACCTTGGTAGGGTGGGTCTTCGTGAGAAATAGCTATTTATAAATTAACAAAAGATAAGGCTCTTGCCTCTCCCTATGGAGTAGCATTGCCAGGGGTATGGGCTGGATCCGTTCAGGTTCATTCACACCTGTGCATTTCTGAATGCTCCCCAGAGGTAAGTGAGGGTTTGGCCTTGAGCTTGGAAGAAACTGGATTATAAGACAGGGACAGTTATTTGAAACTTATGAAAGGCTTTTTGCTTCTAGAAATAGCAATGACAGGTTTTGCCTAATAATTATTTATGCCCAAATTAGCAAATTTAGTGATCAGTAATCACAGAGTGAAATCACATAATGAGTTCGTTTTTCCAGAAGGGCACCGATAAACTGCCAGAGAGGAAATATCTTCCCAAAGAGGGAACATACCAGGGAGACCTAGAGAAGTGCTGATCCAACAGGGTGACTGCTTTTTATATTTGAGGTAAATCTGAATAAATTCCATTGATTATTTCTGTGAAATAAAACTCTTCTCTGACAAGTGAGCTTTATTCTATTGTCTCTTGAAACATGGAAGTCACACCTGGACGTCTCACAGGGATATGTTTCTTTAGAGACAAATAGGAAGAATAATACAAAACTGAAAGAGTGAAAAAAAGTACCACTAGTCCAACACAAAATAAGAGTCAGCTGACCATCAAGAGTAGAAAGATTACTACATAAAATATTGTATTGGAGAAAAAAACATCAAATTCAGTACATATATTTTCTAATCAGCAACTCCATCCATTACATATAGGGTATACCTGACATTTTCCTAAAATTAAATTTGATGAACATAATCTATTCCTAACTGAATTTCTTGTTAAATTACATTAGTTAACTTAGCCCATAATTTGCAGAAAGGAAAAAATAAACTAAATAAATGGAAAAAAGCTTTTATGGGAATCATGATGTTTATTTTTTTCTTGTTTTAATCATATAATGCATTGCACTTTAGTAAGCATGAACAACATCTTTTGCAAAATTCCTTTCTTCTTGGAATGTGTTTTCTGGTGGGTATTTTTCTGGAATATGGAACCAAAGTTTCAGCACAGAAATAAAATTTCTGCATCGTTTAATTCACTAGAACCATCAACCATCAGAGATGACCATTAATGAGCCCAAAGACACTCAGATGTCTGCAGAATGTGATAATTGACAGAGAAAAGGCAGAAGAACAGTAATTTTTCCATTACCTGATAGTCATGTAGTCATCTTTTGGACTGAAAGGCTTTTTTCCAGCTCTAAGACTAATTGTGATTCCTTAGAAGTCAAAACGATTTAAGAAGAAGAATAAAGTATACCATGGCTTGTGACAGGGAATAAAAAAATCTCACTTGAAAAGGAAAAGGTATCTTTAAAAGTAGAAAATATGATTTCTATTATGAACAGTGATGAAAATTTTGCCTATTAAATGCTTTTTTTTTTTTTAATTATTCAATAGAGTAAGAAATTATTAGACCAGTGAGTCTACAGCCTCAGGTACCTTCATAGACCCACAGACGGCCTCTAGTGATGTCTCTATTTTGTAATGATATATCCTCCTTGAACTTAAAAAACATTTTTTTTTTCACCAAGTGAAAAAAAATATTAAGGTTTAAAATAAGGTCAAATATTAAGGTTTAAAAAGCAGTGAAATTTGTCTGCATCTGGCATCTAAGTTTATTTAGATTTTCAGTGCTTCTTTTGCTTTATGTCTTGCAAAAATTCCACCTTTTGAACAAAGGCCTTTTATTTATCCATTTCCCAATTTTAACTTTAAACTGTGTATGGAAGCCATTTTTTTTTAGTGCTACTGACTAGCATTTGACATTATAGTCCTTAGGCTAATTAATCTCTGAGTTTTAAACTAATACAAAGTGGTTGGGGTTCTTTTTGTTGTTTGCTTGTTTTTTAGGTTTTTTTCCCCCAGAGCCAGTTGTAGCAAGTGGCATATGCCACATTTTACTAATTATACAACAGGAATCAAAAAAAATATTTAAAAGCTGGAAGATAACAACAATAAATAACAAAAACAAATAACTCCATTTTCATAGGACTGAGGTATTTTTACATGATTTTAAATGGTCAGGAAGTCATATGTATAAATAGTGTATTACATTGTGTAGTAGACTTGTTCTGACCCTTCTCTCCATTTTCTCCCTGTAAATGTGATGCTGTGGTTGTATGTTAACAGTGGTCACCTGAGAGAAAAGGCATGGCAGAGACTCCAGGATTTATTTCCCCAGAAGTCTGCCATAGAGAGGTTACAGATAGAGCAGAGAATTGTCATATAGCTCTGCAGTGGGCATTTCTCTGTAAGGTATCTTTACTTGTGCTGGACAGGTAAGAGGTGCTCCAAAATCACATTTTTTTTCAATTAAAAAAGTACTTTCTCCTAAGTTGATACAGTTATCAAGAAGTAGTCATCATATATCTAGAGAGGTTACCTAGGTCTTTTATGGTATCTCTCGATTAAAATTAATAAATAAATAAAATAAATTACAATAAATAAACAAATAAATGGATAGATAAAAGGCAGCCATTCCCACCCTAATGCTTGCTTCTATGTAGTCTTGAAACAGTTTTTGTTTTGATACAAAGCCCTTGTGAATTTCTGAGTCTCTGAGGCCAGATGTAAATTAATATTTCACTTTACCGTGATACTGTAACATATTACTTTATCCAAGGTAACATTTTCTTTGATAATTATTTGTAGATCAGAAATGAAGATGAAAGATTTCTTGGACAACCAACACATGTTCATTTGCAAAGTTATCAACAGTAGCATATGATCTCAAAACTGGTAGAAGGCCATAGATGAAAAGTTATATTTTGATTATGGTTTTGATTTGTTTAAAGTGGAAAATTAAACTACTTTAGGAGCAGCGAACTGAAAAGGAAGTTGCAGAATGTCTTGAGGAAGTAGGAATCATAAATACTAATTGAGACCATTTTTTCCCTAAGAAAACTTTTTGCAGGGAAAGGGGAAATGAAGATGTTATTACATTTGTCAATATGGCAGTTTTTGTCACTCGATTTCATACCATCTTGTACAGATCAATGTACAGGTAATATTAAATCTCACCAACTCATTAAAAAAAAAAAAAGAAAGAAAAGAAAAAATATTAAAATTATTAAATATCACATGAAACTTGGCAAGGTACAATCTTTGAAGATGAACAGACAAATCCTCGTATTGTCTACAAAAAAGAAGATACCTTGGTGCAGATCCTGAAAACTTGAGTGCAAGTGGAAAGAATGGGATCTCACCCATGCAGAAAGATTTCCATGTCTGCTTTGTGAAGCACCAAAGACAGAATGGGGAGTCATGAACTTCTAACCGCCCTATGCCACCTCTCCTGTGGGATAATGAGAAACTTCACCCTCAAAGTTTCTCAGTTTCACACTTTCCATAACCATTATAAATTAAAATTTCAAAAATCATAGAGAGAAGCTGTCACCAAACTCCAACTGACTGTTGAGAACTTCAAGCTCTTTCAAATCCTCCAGGTACTCACTACTCAGTAGCCAACAATAAACAGCAGTAAATCTGCATGCTGAGAGATCTTTTTTCCCACCATTTTAATAGGTTGACCAAGATTATTATTTGAACTACTTAAACTTCTTTAGACTGCACTGCTACCATTTCAATGAAGATGAAAGGATCTGCCACTGTTTAATATGAAGAAATATACAAGTCAGGTAGACACTGAGAAGAGCCTATTTCAATTTATGCTTTCATTGCTTATTAAAAAACCCCAAACCCTCCTATTTCCCACTGGGAAAGCCATAGTCTGTGTTCCTTGTTCTTTTGTTTTCAAAGTTGTCTTGAGGACACATTGTACTGTGACAGCTCAAATCAAGTTGTGCCCCTTGTATTCTGCCTAGAAGTATTAGAGAGGACAGTGAAATATGACTCTAACAGCCTGAGAAAATGTCATGAGATAGAGCTCAGGAGATCACGCAAATATTCTCTCAAAAATTTAAAAAGGATTCTGAACAAAATGTAATTTTCCCCCAAGCTTTAATAAGTTTACAATGTCTTTCCTATTAACTGTCAATTACTTTAATACTATAAAGAACAACATGAGATTGTACTGCCAGGAAATGAAATGCATGGAATCTAAATCTTCTTCCTGTTGTTCTGGCTCACCAATGAATTGTTCCAAACTCTCATATACTGAAGGCATTATCATACATTAATATCCTACTTTTGAGTTCCCAGGAAGTAAAAAAAGTCTTTTCCAGGTGCATACAGCACACATCTGCAATGCCATTTTTTTCCACTTGTGTGGAGCAAAAGGAAAATCTTTTCCTAAATAATGTGCGGCTTCCTGGATTTCAATGTGAAGAAGCAGTTCTGTACATATTTCAAGAGTTATTTTAGTGCCTGTAATCTTGAAAATGTATATAACTGTGTATTGTGCATTGTTCAGGAAAAGAGGTTCACACTCTAATGTGCAATTTAATTTACATTTGGATCTAGAGCATATAAATGAATATTTCACTTAAAGAAATATTAAAACCCAAAAGCAATATAGAAGAGATAAAAGATCTTTCCCTGAAAAGCTTGTCAGGTAGGTAAGTGAAAATATTTCTGGAAATTTTGGAAAGGAAGAAGCTACATTTAAATTCATAGTAGTGTGTTGAAAAATTACATATGAACAATGAATGTTTTCCTTGAGCTTTTTAACCTTTCTTACAGTTCATTAAGTGATTTTAACAATGACAGATATCACAATAAAACATAGGTAGGGTTGCTTGCATGAATTATATTGTTATGGGTTTATATTCATGCAACATTCTTCCCCCGTTAGTGTTCCAGTGAAGAAGTCATGCTTGAGATGGTAGAAAATTAGCTTCAAATTGAATTTATACTGAATTTGTTAGCTGTTGGTGGATTTACTAAGATCTGAGATAAATATTGTGTGCTGTTCCAGAGGTGAAGAGCAATTTGAGCCAGTGGAAAACTTTCTCCTAAAGGCTGGCAACCCAACACATCCATCCCAGCAGCCTCGAGTCCATTCTATTGGTTCCATACATAACTAGCGTTAGTTGGTTAGAAAAACATCTTTATCAGTCAGATTCATACCTATTTCTATTCATGTTATATGGTTTCAGTAGATTAATAACAAATAATTTCCAGCTGAATTAACTTTATACCTCAAATCTAAAACTCAATAGAACACAACTTTGACTTGTGAGGCCATAATTACTTGGAAAAGATTAGATATGTGGGTGTCAAAGAGTCACCTAGGGAATGTCTTTAGACTTCATTACAGTACACAGATTGATAGTTCCCTGGAAAAATAAAACAGTATACACATCTTTGGCTTCAAAATTTTGTGAATCATGACTGAAGAGTCCATGAGAAAATGAGTGGCCTTTGTACCCCAAATATTATAATTATAATATAATATAACAAACTTGCTCCACCAGCAGTTTATGGAAAGACATACTAATTGTAAGCAGCTTGTGCTCTGGTTGTGTGACATCCAAATCCAGACATACTGCACAAATTAGCAAGTACCTCTCAAACCAGAATGGGTTTATATGGAAATATTTTATGCATTGAATTTGTATACAATAATAATAAGTACATCTGTATCAGGTAGAAAATCTGATATTTTCTGTGCGAAAACACTCCCTACGAGACTGTGAAGGGGACCAATCCGAACAATTCTTGAAGTGGACAGAACTAGCAAACCAGAGAACACCACCAGAAAACTGATATCTACCTCAAAATCCAAAGCTCCTGTATTGGAACATATAGCACAGACAGCGATTTGTTGTATTAGTTATATAGTATCTCCCCTGTGTCTGTATGTTTTTGGTGGTGGTTACCCTGTATCACTGTAACCCTATCCCTTCCCTGGCCAAACCCAGCCTCACAATGAGAATCTAGCCACACCCCACCTGTATCACCCTCCTGCCTTCCTAGCCCTTCCCCTCGCCATGTCACGCCCCTAACTCCACCCATAACTCCACCCCTAACTCCGCCCCTAACTCCACCCCTGAGACCTATACCCCGTCCCATGTTCTGAATAAACCAGTTTCGGCTTTACCCCCACCTTGGCTGGGACTCGTCTCCATTCCTCCCTTCCGGAACGTGCGAATTTTCGAAGATCAAAATTTTCAATGAAAATTTCTTCTCCTTTAATCTTATGATTAACCTTAAGAATCTGAAGAGAGTACCACAGACACTAGCCTTTGAGTGAGTACCACAGAAGCATTTGAGTGAGTACCACAGAAACTGGACTGAACACCCTCACCAGAAAGATAAGCATCTTAAGCATCTTAGCTTAGTTTGCAGTTACCTCTATAACCTGATTTTACTAAAATATTAAAGCATCTTCTTCATCTCTTCATGCAATAAGGTCAAATGTTTATTTCATGCAGTCTATATAAAGTACACTAAACTAAAAAAGTCTTTTTATAGAAGTCAACAAATTGGGTAAAAAAATATTTTTCTAAAGAAAATAGTCAATACTTGAAATATGAACCTATAAACATGTCTAGCCCATGTATAGCTCACTGAGACCACCTTTATATATATATAT
>VWZF01003701.1:0-76560 GCA_013396755.1 Sclerurus mexicanus | reverse complement strand
TATATATATATATATATATATATATATATACTGTCTTTGAGTGTCAATGTTCATCAGCTGTAGCCCACTGTAAATGTTCGGCCAGTTTTTCCCCAAAAAATTCTCAAGTATCTAGTACTGTTTGTAACTGGGTTTGCAACCCCACTTTGGCTTTTCCAATATGATTTAATATTTCAAATAATTCTTCTATATAGTTCATATATGTGGTTAAAAAACTTCAATACTTTTCTTGATATTTGTTTGGATGGAGGGAAAAAAGTTAACTGTTTCAACAATCTCTTATAAAGGGTAAAGGACTAGTTAACTGTATTCTTCATCACAAACTCCTCAAAGATTCCAAAATTATTTGATGATTGTCAGTGTGTTCCTATCTACCTTGAAATTTAAAAAAGTCACTACAGATTACAGTGTAAATACCTCCTATTAACCATGTAATTCCTTGCCCTTCACACACACAATTTCTTCTTTGACACTAGAATTTCTCATTTTCATCTTTGATTTTGAAAATTAAATGCTTTTATGCTGTGTGGAGCAAAAATAAAATACAAACAAGTGTAAAGATCAGAGAAAATTGAGCACTGATAGACTTCTCTTTTGACTGACATTTCATTCAGTGACTTAGAGAAGTCTGAGTTACCAACAAAAGGCCATCAAACCAGACGAGTTGAAAAAGTACTAGAGAAGATTTCTTTTGAAAAGGCTACTGGTATTGTGGCTATTTCCATTAAATGGATATTTCATATTTGAAGTATCTTTTGTGGGAAAAAAAAAATCCCAAGGAATTTATAGATTTTAATACAATGGTTTTCCATTATATTCTAAGGGGCAAAAGATGAACTGTCGAATTGAGTCTTTACTTGTTACAGTTACTTAGAGTAAAAACATATATCATTTTAACTATATCTAGTCCCTTAATTTTTTACTTTCTATGCTTTGATAAATAGAATGTCTGTATGTCATACTGTCTCCCATAAGAAAATCTTTTGGCATAATAATAATAAAAAGTCTTTCAGAAAACCAATTGCAGCCACACATCCATTGCTGGGCTTTTTCATTGCATATCTAATGTGGTCCCTAATTTATTTATATATTTAAATATATTAAAAAACTAATAAAGAGTGATATTCAATGTCTTGTCAATATGAAGATTTTTGCTTTATTTTTAGTAAGCACAATTTCCATTTATTAGCCTATTAATTAACCTACAGCTTCTACCAAGGGAAAAATTCTACTCACTTCTCTTGATAGGGAGATAATTTCATCTACAATTTTCCAATGAGACCTTGAGAAATTTAGGGTAAAGATGAGTGGCAGCTAAAAGGTATGTAAGATAATGTATAATTTCACATATCATTAACTGATATATTAGCATATATAATTCATTTAATACATCATTATCTTAATAAACTTCACAGTTTTCCCTCTTAAAATTAATAACATTATTGAAAAATGAATTTGCATTTCCTCTTCTATCACACTCAAGAAACTATTATCTCTGAGAACAAACATTTTCTGGGCCAGTGCTTTGAATGTTATCTTTCCAAACTTTTAGGAGCTGTAACAAGTAAAACCTGAAGTATACAGATCTAGAAAAACAGGAATTTGAACAGTAAAAACTGGATTCTTTTCTCCATTTTGTCCATATGAAACACACAAGTAAAAGTTATACACAATCACTAATGATATGATTAGAATACAGTTAAGCCTGTGACACTTTTATGATATGATAAATACAATGTGTGTATGATCACAAATTACTTTTACGAATGGTAGTGATCTCAGTAGGTTCATTGGCTTCAGATTAAAAAAAAAGCTATAGTGCAACATTTGGATACATATGATATCAACTAACAAAAAAACCCAAATGAACTGTGTTAACAGAACACTTAAAAACAAGTGGAAAGAAATGTAAGCACTGGTGATAACATTCTCTGACACAGTAGCTTGCATTTCAGACACCCACAACTGTGTGGTAGCTCAGTTGGCCTTCTGTGTTACAATGCACAGATCCACAGGATGAGTCCAATGATAAACAAATTTGATTTTTACCTCAGGAATTTAATTCCATATAACTGCATATTTTGTGGTGTTATTACTGACATTTCTCTCGATGCATTCAAAGCAAAATGCTTACACTGAACAATGTACTGAGAGTCAATGGAAATTTATTCACTGCTTAGGTATTTTTACTTCAGAAATGAGTATTTGATCATCTCTTTGGAACCTACAATACCTACAACAACCTACAAGCAACTTCTTTTGGGGCACCTCAGACTCCTTGTCGTCAACACCATCAATTGTTGTTCTGTGCGTAGGTACCTGCCTTTCACAGGAGGCAATAGCAGGTTTTGAATATTTCTAGAAGAAAAGAAATACTTCCACAATATCCTCAGGAGCAAGGCCGGGAATACACTTATGACAAGAACATGAGGGCAGCAAAGTATCAAATTGTGCCACTACACTCTTCTCCTTACAATACTTCATCCCATTTTTTTCCCAAGCCTTCTCACTCGCAGTTTTGAATTGTAAACTCAGTGTATTCTCAAGCTTTCCTACCTTAGTGTAAACTGAACAGACATTATTTCTCTGTTTTCTCATCCTGGCTGGTTTTTGAGCTGAAGCAAGGAACAGTCAGTCTAAACATTAGACACGTACGGAAGACATGGAATGCATTAGTTGGAGACTGGATAGTGCCTCTGTCTCTGGAGGTCTTTTGAAAACAGATTAGAGAAGCATTAGTTAAGAATGAGCAAAGCTGGTCACCCTTTCAGAAAATTCAGGTGGCTATTCAGTTGCTTGTTCTAGTAGTTCTTTCAATCTTGTCTTCTCTCATTCTATAATATCCTACCAAAAAAAAGGTAAAGTATACAATCCAGACTTTGGATGCAAACATGATGTACCATTGCATAGATAATGTGCAAAATTGGTAAGGCATAGAAAAATTTCAAGGTATTTTGGGTTTACTTGGAAATATTACAGATTGAATCCTCAGGAAAGCCTGGCATAGTTTGAAGAGCATACACTTCAATGCAAAAAGAAAAATTCTGCAATGCCTTCAAGCCACCTTATTCAATTTATATCAAACTTATCTATGACACTGTTTACCGGATGTATGCCACTCAAAACAGTGATGTTCTTTTACAAATCTGCTCCACAACTAAATTTCATGTTAGTGCCAAGAATTGTCACAAATCTTTTATTGATTGAAATAACAGAACATTTCTTTTAACTAACACAAATTTATTTTTATATCAATTTTCATTGCTACAGCACCAAACAATCTCTTGACAATCTGTGGAAAGTCTCCATCTACCAGAAATGAGATCATTTATATATTTTTCTCACTCCACTAACAGGCAATACTGTCTGGAGGAAAAAAAATAAATTGCAGATGATTAATTAGTTATGGAAAATGACTGAAAGTGACAATGATCGAGCTGTCATCTGGTGTCAGTGTAAGGGAGTAGTTAATAATATATTCACCTTTTCTGTATGCAGTCTAAGAAAGCTGGAGCCAGCCTTTCTACATGTCCAGAGAGGAGAGATGCAAAGAAAGCACAAGAAAGTGTTTTACTCCCAACTTAAATAGTTTCTCTGTACAAGCAATTAGGATATCATATAGAGTCTGACTCAAGTATCCAAAGAGGACAAGTCTTTATTTTTCTTATGCAGTCCTAATCTTATGCATATCCAAACTTTCATTACTGAGAATTCTTACTAATAGAGGATCTACAAAAGGACATAAAACCTGAAGCCCAAGTCCATCTACTAACAAAACTAATAGGTTTTAGTTAATTGTCAGACATTTTATTAATTACAAATTATCACAGACCGTACTTATGCATCTAGTCTTTTGTTTTTTGGTGTTTTTTTTTAGGAAAGTAAGTATTAGTACATGAAAATGTAAGTCATTCTAACTTCAAGACCAAATATGGCAAAAAATTCTGAATGGCTCTGAAACTGCATTAAGATCTGTTCATTGAACTGCTTTCATGTAAACATTTTTATTAAGATCAAATTTCCTTAATGTGTTATGTTTCAGACACAATGTCTCTTGTATTAAATAAACAATCAAATAAGTAAGAATTATCCTTTCTTTTTTATTTCAATGGACTGATTTTTCTAAACCTCAGGGTGCATTATTTCATTCTTTGCTGGAGTTTAAACTCTACCATTTCTGACTGTGTAGATAAAAACACACAGGCATTATCACCTTGTTCAAATAAAGGGATAACGTCAATGGTGTCTGAATGCCTTTAATATAATTTGACTTTCACTGCATAAAAATCAATTTTTGCCAAAGAGGATTACATTTCTTCTAATGTGCTTTTTGAATAGTTGAAGTTCACTAGTATCACAAAAAAAATGCATCTCTTAACTTTCAGTGTGCGAACGGTGTTGGTTTCCTTTCAAAATGGGAGGCATCTTTGCAGATGAATTTAATTTTTGGTGACTTCTTGTTTTCTGGGAGTTGAATATAGCTGTGTAACAAGCTTGACAGCTCTCCCACAGTCATTGCAGTCATTAACCCCTGATCCCACAAATTCTGGAAAAAAACTTGTCAACGGACACACCAGAACCACCTGAGTACCACAACTACATAAAATGAGATGGAGCAAACAGATGACTGGAGGGCAAGGAAAACAATGAGTTGCAGAAGCGATTTTCCAGAAAATTAGTATTTTTCACTGCCTCACTCTCCAGCTTCTCATGTTGCTCAGTAGCCACCTCTTTTATCATAGTGAAATTAACATACATTAGCAGAACAAAACCAAGAGAAGAATCCCTCTAACCTACTGTATTTGGTAATTAGTTGGAGAGATAGAACAATAATAAAAAGTTTTAGAAACTTTATTTATTTATACATACACTCACAGACACACACAAAGTATAGTACAGAAGATCCCAATTATTTATTTGACACCTAACACACATTAGGGAAAATGGTGAAATGAAACTCTGAGAGGTGTGAACAGTTTTATTCTTTTTCTGGTGTTGCCTCCTCTGCTCCCTTCTGTTGTCTGTTAGGATATTTTCTGTGTATTTGGCAAGAGTGATTCATCAGACTGCTTTTAGTTTTGGGTTTTGTTTTTCCCTTCTTCAGCACTGTGCAGAAGCTACTGATTGATGGTACTGTTTTTAGAAAGTCTGCAATCCCTGAACTCCTATGTCAAATAAGAGGAACAACAGGCTTTCTTTCTTTGTTTTTTTTTTTTTTTAAGAACAGTTGTACATTCTTTTTTTCATTTTAGTTCTGACTTCTGATTTTTACCATAATTCTCTCTCTTTAATACCAAATCTTTTCTTTCAGGACATTTGGGGGCGGGGGGGGAGGATCGTGTTTTTGGTTTTGGTTTGGGGGTTTTTTTTAAGAATAGAATATGCCTGATATTGATGGTTTTATTAAAAAAAAAAAATAAAAAACCCCACACAAAACCCCCTGAAATGAATATTGCAGTTAATTTCTTCTTTTATTCACAAATTTGCAACCTTTGTTTACTCTATTTTCTGAACTGTTTCTAATTTCAAACTTCCAGTGGAGCAGTTCTTAAACATTAATAAGAAATTCCTTCAATCAGCCGCCTTGTGTTCATCCCCAGTTCACATTTGAGACAACCAGCTGTGATATCCCTGTGATGAATTTAATTTTATCCTTGTGAGCTTTTAGTCTTAGGACAATGAAATCTAGCCCTGCCAGAACTTTAGAGTGGTAGAGTCACTGCTGATCTCACCTGATTTTGTATGTAAGAGAAGACGCAATGAACACCGCAGTCAGTGATAGAGCATCCACTTGCAAAGATCATTAACCTGCCCTATTTTTGTTACCTTAGGATTTAAATTATAATGACCTTAAAATATCTTTCCCTTTGCACCTTTCTCTTCCCACTCAACAAAATGAGGCTAGATGAACCTGTCAGACATTTGGGCAGATTAATATTAACATATTTTTTTTCTCCTTAATACATTGACTATAATTTTACTCTGCACAAAGTGAGAAAAGTTAGGTTCCTATTATCTCTATTTGTTAGAAGATAACAGGAGTATTAAACTGTCTTGTAATTTGGCGTAATTTACCCTGATAAGCATGATGCTTTTACTTAACATATCTCAACATTTAATCTTACTTGTGTCACTATTAATTACCTATCAGTCTACAAATGTATAAATACATTTTATAGTGCAAATTTCTTCTGTTTCCTACCTCCAGATAGCTTTACATCATCCATGACTGCTTCTTTAGAAAAAGACCTGTCTCTTGGTTTAGCTAGTTCCACTTCAGTTGTGCTGGAAAACTTCAGAAGAAGCTTTTCAGGTCTTCTTTATTGACACTGATCAAAACTCCTCATGGTTTTATAGATTCCCTGAACAGAGTTCAACTTACAGAAATAAGTTATGTCCTGTTACATCTCAGGATCTCCTGTGGGTTTTTTCCTTGTTGTTGTCTTGCTATATTTTCTTTTTTCCTTTTTTTTTTAATTTATATTCATTTTATTGTTTCTCTTTTCTCTTGCAAGCATTTAGTCCCCTCAAGAGAAATTTATCTTTTATCAATTATATTTGTTTTTCCTATTTGTCCTTGCTCACTGTGAAATTATTCTCTTGTAGCATTTTCTGCAACAAGCCTCTCACAACGTTCTTTACATCAGGAAAGCTAGTTCTGATATTCATTTAGACATTTTCCAACTTGTACCCAATCTCATGAATGTTTGTGATTACCAAATTAAACAACATGATTTGTCAAGCCCTGTGTATGAAGAATTCCATTTTGTATTTCTTACTATAATTTATCTTTGAAACTGTATTATTATATCATTTTTATGGCATCATCTAAGATTTAATATCATTCACTTTTGAACTTTCAACCTCAGTGACTGTTTCAACTCTCACTTCATGTCCACCTTGCAAGATTCAGCAAAGTTTATCATATCCTTAACTAAAATATTTCAATTGCATTTCACTAAGTTCATCTAAAAATTAAGAGAATATAAAATAAATTTGTGTCTAGGTTATCTTTCTTTTGCTATAGCATGCTTATAAAGTATCTTCAGATTGCAATTTGAGCAATCCAAACAAAAAAGAAAGAAACAAACAAATAAAACCAATTCCTATTTTGTTCAAGGTGTCTTACAATTTAGGTGGAAAATCCTTAAAGTTCTTAAATCATAAAACTCATTTTTTCAAAATGTGTCATTTTCGACAGGAGAATAAACACTTTAACCAAAAATTCTAAACAGTTCTACTGTCCACTTTAGCAGAGAGGTTCGAGTCTTCATATTGTGTCTATATATATGAGTACAATATTTAGATATTTTGAAAAGATTTTCTGGAACTGTTCTAAGCTGATATTTCTTCTATCCATGAAGAATGTATCAAGAGGAATAATTTAGTCTGCTGAACCTTCATTATCATACAAAGTACTCACCCATGATCCTGCCACATGCAAAACATAAGACAGTACAAAATTTCCAGTCTCATTAATTATTGGTTTTAAGAATATATCTAGCTATTTGAGCAGATTAGAAACAACTTCTAAGGGTATTTTAAGTTTTTGAAAAATCTGTATTTGCTATATAAATATTTCCCTTTATCTTTTCCAATGAGTTTTATCACTACAATCAAGTGTTTATTTGAGATTAAAATAGTATCTCAGTCATACCCCTTACTTTTTTATCCAGAAGGAAAACCCAGTTATGGAGATTGATGTCTGAATGCCTAGGCCTGGTATAATCAAGCAGTAGCAAGCACAGGAACATGAATTTTATTGAGATATGAACTCTGAAGCTTTATTACCAGTCAGTCATCACCAGTAGGTGATAAAATGCAAGTAACTCTAGTAAGTCAAGCAGATCTTAAATTTCATTTCGTCATGGTAGGGGATATCAGCATGGCTGCAGAAGGAAAGGGAGGATGAATCAGTTGCAATCATTGATCTTTCAGCTTTTCATTCAGACATAGCCTCTTTTTTCATTCTGATTCTTGCTGTACTTCCTCTGGCCAAAGTATAAAAGAAATTATTACATACAAAGTTATATAGCTTTAACATTATACACTGACTGCTTTTGAGACTGAAAATTCTTCTTGTTCAGTGAAAAAAGAAAGATGCTGAACTATTCACAAGGTTAATTGTCTCCCTTCTTTGTCTAAACATTGAAAGGAAGGCCATGGTGGTGAGGGGGATAACCTGATTGCCTCACAGATGGACTGCCCTGTATGCTGAGAGCATGAAAAAGAAAAGGAGAAGCAAAATTATGTAGTGGTAGGCTTTGTTTCCTTAAGATCAAAACAACTCCTTATTACATTTACTGTGGAAGTAGTCAACTGATACGTGAATTCAGTTGACTTAAATTCAACCAGGTACAGCGGTAGAAACAAACAAACAAACCAGGTGACACTAGTCATTGATTCTTTTGTCTGGTAATAGTGACCTTGAGCCTTCAGAACTCTGTATTTACTCACTACACAACCATAAATCATAGAATCATAGAATGGCCTGGGTTGGAAGGGATCTTAAAGATCATCTGATTGCCACTCCCCCCTGACACGGGAAGGGATACCTTCCATTAGACCAGGTTGCTTAGAGCTCCATCCAGCCCGACCTTGAACACTTCCAGGGATGGGGCATCTGCAGCTTCTCTGTGCCAGTGCCTCACCAGCCTCAGAGTAAAAATTTCTAAAATCTAATCTAAACCTACTCTCATCCAGTTTAAAGCCATTCCCCCTTGTGCTATCACGACACACACTTGTAAAAAGACTCTCTCTGGATTTCTTTTGGCCCTCCTTTAGATACTGGAAGGCTGCTATAGAGCCTCCCCAGAGCCTTCCCTTCTCCATTATCAGCAACCTCAACTCTCCCAGACAGTTTCCTTAAGAGAGATACTCCAGCCACTTATCCACTTATCCAACTTGGGGGCCTCCCCTGGAGGCCTCTTCAACAGATCTGTGTCTTTCTTGTATTGGGTGGCCCAGAGTTGGGCACAATATTCCAGGTGGTGTCCCAGGAGAGTGGAGCAGAGGGGCAGAATCCTCACCCCTGCTGCCCACACTGCTCTGGATGCAGCACCAGGAGAGGGGTTTTATGGGCTGTTAGAGCACATTGCCACGTCATGTTGAACTTTTCATCAACCATTCTACAATTATCTGATTCTATTAAAAATGTATCCTTTAGGGAATGTCAAGATAAGTAATTCTGGGAAAAAAAACAAAACAAACAAACACAATACATGAGCTCTTACCTCTGAACCTTTTCCTGGATGACTTCAGTTTTCCTGTTCAATAGGAGATTATACTGAGTCACACATCAGCTCTGTAGCACACACAGGTTGCCCTCTGACTGAACACAGACTGACAACAGTGAACACAAGGTAGGTTCCAATACCTTACATAGAGGGTCATTATGAACGTTTAGCTAAGTGTTTTTCTTATGACATTATACTGATGTGTTTTTTAGGTTGGATTTTTTGTTTGTTTGTTGTATCTTAAAAATACCATGCAGGTGACAGGTGTGTGTAATCGGTTAAACTTATTTTGGATTCATAGCTATTTAAATTTTAAAAGATTTTGAGACTTTTAAGGATTTTTTTATCTTCTTTCACTAATTGTTCTTTCATTTTTTACTTTGTTCTGTCCCTCTCTTGATAAACAGAAATACAAGACTGCAGACATTTAATGGGCTTAACCTACTCTAAGAACTGTTAGATTTTGGAAATATAATTAAATATTAGAAAAGAGATGTAACATAGATCCATTTTTTTAGATAAATATGGCATCAAAAAGGCGTAACATCTCTGCATCTTTAATAAACTGTATTATGGGACATGAAATCAGTTAAAAGTTTAGAGGTATCTCATGGAAGTAATGAAAGCAATGAAGTAATGAAAATTTTCTTAGTAAGTCCAAAAGTCCATTTAGCTACATAAAGTGACGTAATCCAACATAAAAGGGGCACTATTAGAAGAAAATTTTATTTTACTGACTACTTATGTGTTTGGAGTAAAAACTATATGTATGTGTGTGTATATAGGTGCGTGTGAATATACATATACATAAATAATGGTATATGCTGTAGAAAATCTATGACATAGCTGAGATGTGACTAAAATGCTTTTTTTGACCGGAAATGTATAATCACTTTCTGAAATCAGATACATAATTTGGACTTTTGATTACATTTTCACAGTAAGTTGATTTCATTAGAATTTAAGGAGAAAAAAAGTTTGTCCTTATAAACAACATCACTGATGGCTACAAATGCACAATGCCAATAAAAAATAGTCTCATATATATGGCTCAGCAAGCTGGGTTTTAAGATCCTTGCTTATAATAAATTATGACTCCACTTGTTTCAGCTCAGCTACTTTTTGTGCTTAATGAAAATTTATCATCAAATATTGTAAGAGATAATAAAATTTTGAGAGTCAGTAAAACAGTAGTATATGCAAGAGTAGTAAAATTTTAAGTATATACATACACAAATGGATTAAAAACTGACACTAAGAAAAGATTTAAGAGCATGTTATATTTGCAATCACATAATCACAGAATGGTTTGGGTTGGAAGGGACCATACAGACTATCTTGTTCCAACCCCTCTGCCATGGACAGGGACACATCTCACTTGACCAGGTTACTCAGAGCCCCATCCAGCCTGACCTTCAACACTTCCAGGGATGGGGCATCCGCATCCTGTTCCAGGGCCTTACCACTCTTAGAGTAAAGAAATGTTTCCCAATATCTAATCTAAACCTACTCTCTTTCAATCATGAAAGACACTTCAAAAATGTAGTAATTGCTACTAGCAGCTATCACAAAGTTCTACATAAGCATTATAATGGGGTTGTATACACCGGTTTTCATTCTTAGCATCCTTCAGAATCAGACCTTTAAGATGTAGATTTCTACTTCTACCTCTGCCCACATCATCGCTATCAGTATAAGCAAATAAAAATAAAGACCCTTCTTACAGCAAGAGCTTCAATAGGCTGGGTGGTCTGTAATCCAGAAAGAAACTATTTCTCTTCATTGGCTGAATTAGGATAAGACATACAGAGGCAGACCTTTAACATTAATGAGTTTAATTAACAAATTGATTAAAGCAACTTAGATTTTCTTTGAACTTCATTCAGAGGAGAGAGTTGAATTACGGTTTTATATTCTTTGTGACTGCTGCAGCTGCTGAGCCTCACACACAGAGGTGTCCTGTCTGAGTCAGGGCCCTCATGGACATGCCCTTCAGAAGCCAATAGTTTAAATACTGTCAGAAACTTAGATGACAGCTGATTTAAGGTCACTAGAGGATGACAGCTAAGCTTAGTTTCTGAGATTCTAAATGTAATACTTTTGTGTTTAAATTGGGGAATTGATCTCAAACACCGGCCTCAATCATCTGTTGGATTGCCATAGACAAAGAAGTCTCAACACAGATAATTTATTTCCTTAATGACCAATTAAAATAGTTTTTAATTACTGATGCAGCTTTTGAGTAAGGAAAAAAACAGCAAAGCAAAACAAAACCAAAAACACAGAAAATAATTAAACCAACATTTAAGGAAACATCTTTCCATTTCTCAGACTTGACTCCTGTTCAATACCTCTCCTTTCTCCTTCCTCTGCTCAGATTATTATGTTTGTGCCAGGATTATACACAATCTCTCCAAATCCCTTTGTTTAGTCTTCCTGTAGTACAGGAGGTCAGCAATGTTTTATTTCTGCTACTCCCTGTGTTTTCCTTCACTGGTTTATTCTCATTTTACTAACACAGTCTACCCACCTCTTAGTGGCGTTCCCACCCCAGCATAGTTTCCTCCATGGGTCGCAGTCTATTGAAGCATCTCCACCCTGGCATGGACTCCTCTATGGTGCACGGTCTAATCAGGATCGTCCACATACTAATGTGGCCTTCCCCGTGGGCTGAGATCTCCAAGAGATGTTGGTTCTGTTATGAAGCACCTCCTCCAGGGCTGCATCTCCAGCCGCATCTCCAGCCATACCCCTCATAATTTACCTTTACATGTGTCTTCTCCATGTCTCATCCCTTTTCCTCATGCATGTCTCCTTGCACACCCCCTCAGTGTCTTCTTTTGTAGGTCCTTCTGTCCCCTCATGAGTGTCTTTGTTGCACCTCATGCCCTTCATTGCTCTCGACCTTTCCTAAACATGTTTGAGCCTGTTGCAGTACTGGGGCCCAGTGGACTGTTTCTGCTGTTTGCCAATCTTGCCAAGGACAGCTCAAGGACTCCTTTCACATCTTCCTGACACCCAAACATTGCCAGATATGTCCTATACATGGTTCCAGTGTAAAAGCTAAGATAAAAACATATATATTGGATTGCATTTCAATAGGTTGAGATTTCTTTTCCTTTTATTTTTTTTTTTTTGGTGGAAAAAGGAGGTTAGACACCTGGCTTTCTATTGAGGTATATTCTTGGATTTATTTTTTTCTAAATTCAGTTCCATTCCTGTTCTACAAGGAAAATAAAGTCTTTCTGGCTGCTTTGTGCTGCACATTTAATTGGACTAGTCTAATTTTCCAGAAAGTTCTGTAGCTAGAGTAGCATCATTATTACTGAACTTAGATTACCTGCAATTTCGATTCACAATTTTAATTAGTTGTAGTTTAAAAACAGTTTGTTGTGCAAACTTTTAGGCTTAGGTCTGAAACAAATTTGGAAGGCTTTCTGTATGCTCTGTAGCATACACTGAAAGTGTATTTTCCAATAACTGTGTCTTCTGATAATTTTTTTGAAAGGCAATTAGTACATAGCTGGGAAAGCCTATCTTACATGAATGGACTGAAAGAGCTTGGCTTGTTTAGCCTAGCAAAACACAAGATAAGAGGGGAGATGATTGTTCTCTGTAAGTACCTCTGGGAACAAACACAAGGGAGAGGGAAGAGCTATTAAAGCTAAAAGACAGTATCAGCACTAGAACAAAGCTGTGTAATTTGGCCTGAAAATTGCACTGTAAATTAGAAGATCATTTCTAACCATGAGAAAATGAAGTTGTGAAGCAGTACCTGAAAAGAAGATGCTGCAGACATGGACTAGTCCTAATGAAGGGAAATGTAAGTATATGAACAAGATTATGTCACAAGGAAACTACAGTAGCAGATAATTGAACTTGACAGTTAAGAAAAAACCCTTCCTGTTCCTTTAGTTTTTCACTGTTGTTTTTTTTTTTGGTTGGTTGGTTTGGGGAGGGTAGTTTGGGGGTTTGGGAGGGGAGGTGGTTGGGGTTTTTTTAATTGATTTGGTTTGGTTTGGTTGCTTGCCTGTGGGATTTTTTTTATTTTATTTTTAAGTGTCTTGAGACCAAATAAGTTTATTGGAAGCAATTGACTAGTCATAATCAGATTTGTTTGGCACTTGTTTCCAATGTAAACATACTTTTTCTTTAGCTCACTGTACAATGAAGGATGCCTACCAAATGGAACATTTGCAATGAAAGAGAATCTTCCCCTCAGCTGGTGGTAGTAGAGTTCATCTGGGACATGGACACCAGCCACTCTTAGATAACACCCACTGTTAAATTGCACATCTCACTCTAAATACAGAGAGGTGGAAATTTATTCCAGAGTTGCTCTTGATCTCATTGTACATTTTAGGTCCTGAATTAATCTTTTTGATGTTGACAAGTATTCTGATCTCCTTAAAGCACACAAACTCAAGTACTTATGCTACTGTAAAGTACATTTTTCATTCTTTGGCACTTTTATTGTCTGTAATAATGCACAAACACTGGCAGATCTAGCACTACAGTATGATGTGCAATTAGTCTTAAAACTGAGCCAATGTTGTACTTTCTTTTATTCTATTACATCATAAGCAACAATTCAGAGATATTCTGAAAGACAATAACATTCTGTTTTGTAATCATCTTAAAACTGTGTTTCACACGTTCACAGGGATTTTGTTAAGAACATGTCTCATCTGTTCAAGATTTCAATTTCAAAAAAAAAGTTTGGAAAGAAAAAAAGGGATCATTAGGTTAAGAAGTCAATAAGCTTCCAGTCTTCAATACAACAAAAGAATTTTGATACTAAATCTATCAATAAATCAAATACATACACTGTTTCCCATGACCTCTCTCTTTCTTACCTTACACCCCATATTGAAAAACTCCAGTTGATGGGACTTGTTATCTGACAGCAGCTCCTGTTACAGAATCATAGAATTCCAGAATGGGTCAGGTTTGAAGGGACCACTGTGGGTCATCTGGTCCAACCTCCCTGCTCAGCCAGGGTCATCCCAGAGCACATGGCACAAGATTGTGACCGGGCAGTTCTGGAATATCTTCAGTGAGGGAGACTTCACACCCTGTCTGGGCAATCTGTTCCTGTGCTCAGTCACTGCACAGTAAAGAAGTTCTTCCTCATGTACAGGTGGAACTTCCTGTGCATTAGTTTCTGCCCATTGTCTCTTTTCTATCTCTCGGCACCACCAAGCAAAGCCTGATCCATCCTCTGCACCTGATCCACCTCCCTGCAGATATTGACAGACAGTGATGAGGTCCTGTTGCATGATGGTTGCTCTGAAAGCCAAATTCCCAACTGTATCTAAGGCCTATATTCAGAGGTTCCAAAATCTAAATAAACAATGACTTTATAATGAGAATAGTAGAGGAAAAAAGTGGTTAAAAAGTCAGGGTAGATCCATATCCTTTCTGAACTACTCATGACAATCTGTCACAATGAGCTGCAGTTTGCATCATCTGTTCAACTGATATTTTTTTCTCCTTCCCAGAAAGATGTGATTTTTGCTAACATGCAAGAGGTTGCTACCATCGGAACATCAACTGTTCTTGTTACTGACCCACAGTGCATATTCTCTGAGTATCCACCAAGCTTTTGTATTGCACAGGAATTTTTACGTCTACATTTCCAGCAGCATTTCACAAAATAGAATATTCATATTTGCTTGGTTAAAAAAGAAAGCACACAACTCTGCTGCTGTTTCAGTATGATATGGGCGGAGGTAAGCACAAGTAAATTAAGTTTAACACATCTGTTTTCAATAGCATGTCGTTTTCCCTCTTCAAAATGCAAGGTTATGATATTTCTTTATCCATCACACCACTGAATTGTGCTAAAGTAAAAATTCATGATCTAGTCAGTGAATAATAATGGCTGTATCTGGAAAGTACTGCTCATTACCATCTGAAAATATGGATACATGCAAGACTCACACCATTAGAATTTGTGCTGTGAAAAGGAATTATTAAAATCTGCCTCAGATGTAGAACAGCACTAAATTCTGATACAGGAGTGCTTCTAAAAACTCGGAAAACAATAAAGCTCCTAGAAAGGAAGAACAGTTTTTGCAAGTCTTGTAAGTTAATTTATTTTGATAAATGGGGGTCTTTCTGTCCATATAAGTTCATTCTGCATGTATGTTAGAACTTATCAGCTCATATTGTTAATTAATGCCAATATTAAAAAGCTCAGTACATTTTAGGACCATCACATCATACCTAGTGAGATTTACTGCTGGGAACTGAAAGTGTTTAATTCTAGCTTGCAAACCTTTCCTGTCCTCTGTGGGCCTGTATATGACTCAGATAAAATACTGACATGACCACTTGCTTATCCCGATTTAAAGTTCATGTAAGTCTGTGGGGGTTGTTCCACTGACATTAACCGGGTTTGTATTGGGCCTTTTTAGCACAGTGGCTCCTGGCAACATTCCAAGACCCTTAAAAGGGCACAACAAGCAGTCTCACTAAGTGAATAGTGCTTCCACTATTCCCCTCCAATGTACAGCTACCTTTTT
This sequence comes from Sclerurus mexicanus, assembly GCA_013396755.1. NCBI lineage: Eukaryota > Metazoa > Chordata > Aves > Passeriformes > Furnariidae > Sclerurus > Sclerurus mexicanus. The sequence goes on along the minus strand of VWZF01003701.1, from coordinate 60,797 downwards.
AATATATTAAAAGGCCATTGTACCTGTTTGAGATTGATACAGGAAGCACCAAGATATAGGATCAGCCACACCCACACAGCTTCTCCCTTTTCCCGAAAGAATAAAGTTACGTTACGTTTCAGTAGTTATACACTTACTGGGGCCCACATTATTTCTTAAAATTTCAGACACTTTGGACAAATAAACAAATAAATAATTAATAACATTAAAATAAATAAAACATTGAATAAACAGCCAAACCCACAGAAAACAAACAAAAAACAAAAGAACAAACAACAAACAAAAAACACAAGCAGGAAAAAAGAAAATGAAAGACAAAAGAAAAGAAAAGAGAATAAGAAAAAAGAAAAAGAAAAGAAAAAGAAAAAGAAAAAGAAAAGAAAAAGAAAAAGAAAAAGAAAAAGAAAAAGAAAAAGANGAAAAAAAAAAAAAAAAAAAAAAAAAAAAAAAAAAAGAAAAAAAAAAAGAAAAAGAAAAAGAAAAAGAAAAAGAAAAAGAAAAAGAAAAAGAAAAAGAAAAAGAAAAAGAAAAAGAAAAAGAAAAGAAAAAAAAAAAGAAAGAAAGAAAATCATCCCATCCTGATTCAATGACAGAATGCTGAATGGAGCTGAGACCGTACAAGGTAAAGTGAAAATTCACAATATTTCGTCCTGTGGTAGGAAAGAGAGGGTAAAAGAGCTTCTCTTTTGAGGACACAATTAAAGATTAGTCTTCTATTTACCAACATCTTTCTTTGCCTTTTGACAAAAGCAGAAACAAACTAAAATTGCACTTTATTTAAATTTTGTGTCTGCATTTCTATATATAAATATAGATTAGACAGAGATAGAATATATGTCCAGTGTCCTTTTGATTTTAGAACATTATTTTAGGAATGGTATGGGAAAATTGTGATTGATGTTTACTACAGGCTGCTTGGGCAAGGGGAGCCTATTGACAGAGCCTTCTTACTCCAAAAGGTGTTGCACTCAAGCTCTCATCTTGTATTGGGCCCAAAACTATTTAATAACTTTAGCAATGACACAGGCAGTGGGGACAAGTGCACCCTTAGCAAGTTTGCAGATAACATCAAGCTAAGTGGTGCAGTTGACATGCCTGAGGGAAGGAATGGCATCCCGAGGGACCTGGACAGGCTTGAGAGGGAGGTTCAGTCCATGTGAGTGTCATGAAGTTCAACAATGCCAAGTGCAAGGTTGTGCTGGGAGATAAAGAAATAGAGAACAGTGCTGAGGAGAAGAACTTGGGGGTACTGGTAGAAGAAATGGTGCACATGAGCCAACAGTGCATTTTGCACCCTAGAAACCACCCATGTCCTGGGCTGCATCCAAAGCAGTGTGGGCATCAGGGGAGGGAGGTGATTCTGCCTCTCTGCTCTGCTCTGGTAAGACCCCACCTGTGGTGCTGCATCCAGTTCTGGATCTCTCAACATAAGAAGAACACAGACCTGGCAGAGCAAGTCCAGACTAGGGCCACAAAAATGATCAGAGGGCTTGAGCACCTCGGCTATGAAGGCAGGCTGAAGGGGTTGGAGTTGTTCTGTCTGGAGAAGCGAGGCCTCTGGGGAGACCTCCCTGCAGCCTTTATATATCCAAGAGCGACTTATAAGAAAGGTGGGGACAAACCGTTTAGTAGGGCTTGTAGGGATAGGATAAAGGTTTTAAAGGAGAAGAGGGCAGATTGGAACTAGATATAAAGATAAACTTTTTTCTAATGGGGTTAGTGAAATACTGGAAGGGGTTGCCCAGAGAGGTGGTAGATGCCCTGTCCTTGGAAACATTCAGGGTCATGTTGGTGTGGGGCTTTGAGCAACCTGTTCCACTTGTCCCTGCTAACTACAGCAGTAGTTGGACAGGATGACCTTGAAAAGTCCCTTCCAACCCAAATTATTTATGATTCTATGATTGTATCTTTCTATGATTCTAATAAAACTTACAAATTCAGCAGACAAGTGAAGCCAAAAGATAAGAATGACTGTATTTAATGGGTATGATAGGTAACACAGTAAAATTGACCTTTTAGACATTCACACAATCCCTGAAAATCCTAGTTAGTCAGCATGTCTGAGAGGCACAAAACAAAGCCAGCAAGCTGACTATTGCCTGTGATTTATACTGCCCAACTGCACTGTGGCACACAGTGAGAGACATTAAAAAATTAGTAATGTTTGACTGCAAGTCCAAAAAAAGAAAAACTGCAAATCCATAGACCACAGTTAAGGCACATAAAGCATTTATTCTGTCAGCAAGAGAAGTGTTTCACATATGTGATGACTAACAAAGGAACAAAATTCCTAGAGATGGAAAGTATTAACTATTTCATTAATAAAATTGTGATAAAAATGCTTATATGAACCCACACAGACCTCAAAAACTCTGCTGTTACATATAACACTTTTAGATATTTTTCAGACCAGACAGAAATGCTACAGTGAGGACAAAAAGAAAGACCAAGAAAAAAATTCAGTATAACAAAATATTGCTTGAAAAAGAAGGGGAAAAAATAAAGAAAAAAAAAACGAAAAACATAATTAATGACTTGTCTTTAACCTGGTCTACCAGCATAATTACAAAACTAAAATTAACAAACTAAGAACCTTCCCACAACTTTCTGCAATGCAAGAAAACATTGTAAAGGCAATAGGCTGCATAGCTGCCATTATGCTTATGTCTACTCATAAATTCTCTGGACTTCACAGCTTTCCACACCAAGTTCTTTTAGAACTTTTAAACCCTTCACTTACTTATGGTGACACTTGGGAAATGTGTCTGCTGGGACATGGAAAAGGAAGAATATCTACCAAGGATCTTATTTTATTAAAAAATAAGTTGAACACCTGAATATTAAAATATGAATTTTAACCAGGGTCATTAAATTCAGCTATAACCTCTGACTCAAAACTCAGGTCAATCACAAAGAACATTGGGCAAATAATAACTAAGAAAAAGAAAGGTGTGAGAGTTGTTGTATATATATATATATATATGTATATATATATATATATTTGAGGCAAGCATCCTCCTTTTTAAAGTATAGTGTATGAAAGAAATAGTGGATATTTTAATGAGAGAATTCTTAACCTACTTAACAGTTTTATTTTAGGAAATGCTAAATGTCTCCGAATTAGCTAAAGAAACTAATGATTAGATATTTTCCCTAGTGTAAAGGACTACAAAATGGTTGCTCTGGGCAGTGAATGTGATTGCACATTAGAGAAAATCCAAGTACTTCCTTGCTCTAATTTTTTTTTATTAAAATCACCAAATAAATTGTGTGAAACTTTTCAGAGAGAATTTGTAACAGGTTTAAATGATTGTAGTTACTGTTTGAAAGATAGAACATCTGAAAGAGAAGAACATCCATCCATAATTATTTTGGTACAGTTTTGTAAAGTATTGAGAAAGAACAATATAAAATCTTATTAATTTGACATTCTTTAAAATTAGATTCTTTAGATTTCTTTTAAAAAAAAATCCAAAAAAGTATATGTATTTTATTGATTAAAAATACAGCTGCTAAAATTAAATAAATATAATAAAACTAAAGTCAAATAAGCAGGTAAGGATTCCCTCTTCCTACAGAACAAAGAAACATAATCTCTAGTAAATTAGATATGACATAAGGTCAAATTTATGTGAATTTACTGGGGAAAAAAGTTGGCATTGTAGCAGAGAGGCAAGGTATGTCTTCTCCCACAAAAATTTACTAACAGCTTTACTAACAGCTTCCAGGGTATGTTTTGTCATATAAAAAAGTGCATTTTCTTCCCCCCTTACTCTATAGTTCTAGAATTGCACCACTTAAACCCTGAGGTTTGAGATGAGCTTGAAGAGTCATCAGGCCATGGACATGGTCTGTCTTTTCGTCTTTCCTCTGCCTTTAAAACCTGTCTCCAAATATCTATCTCAGAGGTACCACGTGTAAATAAAACTCTGGATAAGCTCCTATAGGAAAACAAGTATAGTATATCAATAGTCACTGAGACATACATAAAATTATTTTTACAGGCTAAAAAGAATCCCATAGGAGTAATCATCAATGATAAGAGATCAGGCCTTTGCAGAAAACAGAGCTATCAATGTGTTAATGTCACTCTGGGAAAGGAGAAGATTATGATGGCTTGTCATTTTTCTTGGAAACTTTATCAGTTAATTCCCTAGCCCCTGCAAATTATTTCAGTTTACAAAAAACTGAAGTTCTTAAATGTTTTGCTTTGTAGTTTCCATTGAAAAGAAACATAATCCTGTCAATTTAGCTCTTGTTGAAAATGGTCTTAATTTTTTTTATCTGGAAAGAAAACAAACAAAACTCTTTGGAACATACTATGCAAAGAACTGCTTGAGATCTTGTGTCTACCTTGTGCCTGACCTACTCTCCATCTTGGAAATCTAATGCTGTTACATGCACCCGTCAGGTTTGGCACCCTTTGTGGAACAAGACAATTTGAACTTGAACTTGGTGGTTTCATCAGCAAGTAATCAATCTTTAGAAATCATGGTTTGTGAAGCTTATCTAGACAATAAAGCACTTCTGCTTAGAAAGCCTTATTTTAGGCTCTAGAAAGTCTTTAATTACTAATATATGATGTTAACTGCTCTTTTATATCCAGTCATATTTTGCCTACTAACAACTTCACATATGTTTTTCTTTTTCTAGATTGCTATTAAAAGCTCTCTAGACTTGTGATTACTATGAAATACTTTAGAAAAAAAATATGTTTTTTCAACACATAGATAAATATCTACATCCTTCTTTATTTCAGGCTTAGAAAATTGTACTTCAAACAGTAAAGTAAAATTCACGACTTTCATAAAAAAAATAATTCTGAATAGATTTCCAAAACCAGTAGCAAATCTATTTAGCCTCATGCTTGAGCTATAAAATTCATTTAAAAAAAGTCAGCGCCATAATTTAGAGTTTTGTCTTTCATCTGAAAAATGCTTTATATAAATGTCACTGCACTTGATATGGAAATGAAATGTCAATTCTTTGTATATTCATTTTTGAAACTGTTTCATGCCCTAATCTCTTGCACTATTTTAGATTCAAAAATATTACGAGCAAATGTAACAGCCAGTATCAAAACTTCTCATTTATTGTGTTAAAATTAATTCTAAGTATAAAAATTAGAAAAAAAATATATTGCTTACTCAATAATGCCTTACAGCCTTTTCTACAGTGAGGTGATTTAAAAGATACACTTTTATTGACTTAGGTGTCCATTCAGCTAAGAAAAATAACATAGATTGATCTTTCTACAGGAAGGTGATTGGAAAAGAGGGAACATTGCTAGAACAACAAGTTTATTATGGATATAAAAGTTCCTTACTCCAAAAGCAAACTAAACCTTCCGTACATATATACTGAAACTGCCTTTTCTTTTCTTTTGCACAAGCAATCTGCACCAGTGACTAATTCAATTAAGAAATGGATATTTTGAAGTGTTTAATAACATTCAACCATAATTCATAGCATAACATGAGACTCTGAAGGGTAGAATGTCTTACATTTGCAACTAAAAAGGAAGAAAAAGGAAAGGGGATGAGCATGTGGGTGGACAAGAGGAAAGGGATGCTTCAATAGAGCTTTCTACTACAGCTGCATTCTTCCATCTGTGATAAAAATATATAAAAGGAGAGCAAGACTAACAAAATACAATACTTAGGGATTAGACCATCTATTATTTGTCCCATTTAAGTAAAAACCATTATGCAGCATGATTGCACAGAAGAGTGCTGAGCTGGTATTCTGTGAAATGTGAGTGAATAATTCACTCAAAAGAGAAGTGAAATCTCCTTTAAAAGAAAATTTAATACCTTCCAGCTGTCATCAAATGCTGTTTTGTACAGGTAAAAAAAGGCAAGCTCATTGCATGTTTTTTTGGCAATCTGCTAGGCCTATTGTCAGTTTTACCCTAAGTGACTAAACCTGTATTTACTGCAATTTGTCGATTCAGTAGGATTCTTGGGCTGTGTGGATCAGCTCTGAACATTCATATCATGATCTCTGATGCATGATGACTATGTTTTTAAACTTGTTTTAAATACATTGATGCCTCGTTGAGATGTTTTGCCATAAGTACAAAGGCTGAGTTTGGAGGAGTTCCTGAAGTGTTCCTGAAGTCTCAATAACTTGAGATAAACTCTCCTCTGTGTGTTGCAGAGAAAACCCTCTTTGCCAAAGAGAAACATGTCAAAGAAGATCCTCTAACGAGAAGTCTCATAACATGTTTGGATATTTATCTATAGCTCCTCATTACATTTACATCAACTGGGTAAAATAATTTCCAAGTTATTGCACTAGAGAAAAACAAAGCATCCAGTCTAAGGCACAAAGCTTGCTTTATGACTGATGGTTTTCTAGGATGAGATGAATGATTTGGTATGGAAAGGCAAACAGTGAACCATTTTAATCCAAGACGACTGATACGAATCTACCTGGACTGTCAGCCTCAAAGAGTTGCAATCAGCAGAAAAAAAATCCAACTGGCAGGCAATTGCTAGAGACGCCCAGAGCATGTTCTGTAGCTGACTACCAAATCAGGGTGTAAAAGGGCAGGGCTGTTACACTTTGGGCCCTTGACAGACTGAAGCAATGACAGGAACTCCATGAAGTTCAGTGAAGTAAGGCAATGCTAAATCCTGCATCTGTACAGAATAACACTATGCAATCATAGAGGCTGGATGTCAGCTGGATAGAAGGAAACTCTGCAGAAGGCTCAGAGTCCTAGAGGACAAGCTGAACATAAGTCAGCAGGATGTTTTTCCAGCAATGAAGGACAGGGGCACACTGGACTAATGTCATTAATACTCCACTCTATTCAGTCCTTGTGAAGCTGCAACTGCAGAACTGTGTCCACTTCGAGGTTCTCAAGTACATGATAGATATGTACATACTGGAATATAAATCCAGTGATCAGGGACTGCATTATGTGACATATGGGGAGAGGCTCAGAGGACTTGGGTATTTTGCAGAGGGAAAATCCAATAAGATCTGGAAGGATCTTACTGCCATTTATAGAGGTTGTTGAGTTTCTGTCCTCTGCAATATTCTTCAGACCTTTCCTAGATATGGCCTTGAGCAACTTGTACTAATTAACCTGCTGTCAGCAGGAGGCTGAACAGGAGGATTTCTGGGAAGGATATCTCTTCCAACTTTCATGGCACTGACTCCCTGTTAAAAGACGAAATCAACACTTCCAGGAAGCAAACTGCACAGCAAAGTTTCAGGATCTCAGTGATATTAAACCAAGCAAATTTGCCTTAGAATCTGCAGCTAAAAAGGAAAGAACATATCCAAGAAGATACACAGAACCTTCATGGGCCAGCAACCTTTAGAACTATTGTATGTTTTGGCTGGTTCTCCACATATTTAACTTTCAATTTGCTAGGAAACAAAATGTAAATTTGCTGGTAAGAAGTAGAAAAATGCATAGACCTATTGGGATGGCACCACTCATTAGTGAAAACAATCTCAACAATAAAAATTATTTATGGATATTCATGGTGAAATATGCAAAGCAAATTTCAGAAAAGGAAGCTAAAAAGATAAAAGGAGAGAGAACTTTTCAAGAACCTTCAAGTATTTGTGGTAATAGCCACAAGTTATCTTAGGGGAAAAAATTTTAAGAAAAAGAAAAAAGTTAAATAATTTTATTAATAAATAAATAAACTTGTTGCTAATTATTCTAAGAAGCAATATGCAATTAAGCATACACAATAAGTTTTTGTTTGATTTTTTGAGGTTTTATTTTTCTATGTGGCAGTAAGAAGACAGGGAAACACATACAGGTGCAGGCATTTAAATTTGCCAATAAAACAGTTATTGTCTACTCAGGCACATTCTTAACACAAGCCAAGCCTGTCACAACTTTTGGAACATCTTTTGGGCTGCACAGGTTTATGGCAACACTGTAGATAGACCCAATTGTCACAAGATTGTAGTTTTGAAACAGAATATTGCTTGTTTTTTGTTAAGCAACTCTGTTGATTTGCCCCCTTTCTGCAATGAGAAGTTTCCTGCTTTGTTCTGCTTTACTTTGGTTTTAGTTTCAGCATAGCAGTCGCTGTTTCTCCAAGAAGAGTCTTTTGGCTAAAAAACTTGAAGCTTAACATGTCAGTGTTCCAAAGAGCACCAACAATAATAGAAAAAAAAAAAATCTGAGAGGCTCAATAATGTAAAAAGCCCCATCTTTTGGGAAAGTACTCTTTATGCATACATAGACCTTAGCCTTTTTTTTTCTACATTTTAAAAGATGGTTTTGGGGTTGGGGTTTTTTGATTTTGAGAGTTTCTTTTTTCTGGTGTTGTGTTTTGGCTTTGGAGTTTTTTTGCTTTCTTTTTTGTTTGGGGGCTTTTTTGTTTATTTTCCTTTTGGGGTTTTTTGGGGGGGGAAGTTTGGGTTTTTTTGAGAATGGACAATGACAGCACTATTTCTCATGTCTAAAGAGCACAAGATAGGACTTAACATATGACATGTAAATATGAACTAAAGAGCCCAAAAAAAATGCTGATATTCAGGATAATTCAAGCTTTTAAATGATTCTCTTCTTAGGAAATCTACCAAGAAAAACATTTTGAGCAAAGAGTAAGTGCTTTCAGTTCCCACTCACTTATTATCGTTGAAAGGTTAAATATTAAAAAAGAATTCCTGAAAGTAGAAATTAATAGAATTTTTTAATTTTTGAGAAGTAACATCCATTTTTAATCCTGGTGCCCTCATAAGAATTTATCTTTATACACTTGATTTGAAAATTTAGAGATAAGCTGAGCAATAAGTTAATAAACAATGCTTTATTTTTTTGATATAACAAAAATTAATCAAAGCAAATTTTAGAGCTACTAAGATGCCAACTCTCACTTGGAAAAAAAATATCTTGAATCAGAAGAGTGGTAATGAAACATCAGAAAAAGTTGTCTGTGTTTTCTTCCTCACTCTTTATTCCTTCGAATGTTACTATACCAAAAATTTAATGGGATTAATATTGTACTTAAAATTTTAAAAAATTGCAAAAATCAATTTAAACAGTCCCTTCACCCCCAATCTTGACTGTCCACTTGCTTCATTTACAGAGTTGTGGCATTTTCCTCTGATTTTAGAAGGGGCAATTTGTCTGCTATTCCATAAAAGGAAAAAATGCTACTCTATGTGATGACACTAATTAAACTGAAGCTGAGATGAGGAAAATCACTGAGACCCCATTTTGCCTTAAATACGAAATATATCACCTCACTTAAAACAGGTTTTCCAACCTACAGAGCAAAGATTTGTAACCTTGATCTCCCACATTGTCACTGAAATGGCTAATAGTTACTTTTTAATGCAAATTCATTTTCACACAAACCCAATTTAAGTGTCATTCAATTTTCTTATCTGCGGCCATATGCTTAAAAAGTAATTACTCTGCTAGCATTTTTAATTAAAATGATGTTATCTATGGTTCTAGATGCATTAAATACACCATTGATCTCAGATATCAAATGAAATTTCGATAGATGAGTCATGTCATGCACTTTTCAGTTTTACAACCTGCATTGTAACTGGTATTAAATATGAAATACAGGTGGAATAGGTACCCACCAAATTCTCTCACATCTAACTGTCAGATATAGAAAAATGTTTGTTTCTAGGGGTTTTTTTTTTGTTTTGGTTTGGTTTTTTTTGGTTTTGTGGGGTTTTTTTTTGAGTTTTGGGGTTTGTTTGGTTGGTTGCTGTTTTTTTAAAATATATAACACCTGTGTTAGTCTTAGTCTTAACAAGATCAGTAGGCTTTAAGCTGATGTCTGAGGCTAAATTCTTCCCTTAGCTATAAATTTCAACCTGCTCCTCAGCAGCACATCTCTGAAGGACATGTGTATCCAGTATAGAAAATCTGTCATAGCAAGTCAAGATTCTAGGTAAACTTAAATTTTTACATTGTTCGATTAACTTTTAATGAGCATTTCAGCCCGGGTTCATTGAGTCTGTCCTTTATTACATCAAATGTTAACCTGTGTCAGCTTCATGATTAATAATTAATCTATTAATTATTTGCTAACAGCAATAATAGAATTTCTACTGCAAGGTATTGATCACCGTCATTCTCTCTTAACCAAACAATGGCTGTTAAAATTAATGTTTATACATTTTATATTAATTTCATGTTCTTAATTCCTTAATTACCACAGGCTGCTTATATCTAATGCTATAAGGAAATCAATACCTAGTATTATATTTTTCAAGAAAGGGGTGTATAACATGATTGAATTAGGATCAGGGATGTCTAGTTTACCACAGGTAAATAGTCCTCTGCAAAGAGATGCATCCATACAGTGCATTCAGTATCCATACAGTGCATTCAGTGTCACAGGAACTAGAAAAAATAAATCCTAGTATCAATTTATGGATTTTTTTCCTAAAAACAATGAAGAGCAAGCAGTGATTGCAAAATGATTGCAAGTGTTGGTGATTTAAATAATTTTGTGACTCAACACACTACCAAACATAATTTCCAAAATCTTAAAATTATTTTCTCACAACTAGGAAAATCAAAAGGAAAATCAATATAATTTCATTAATTTAAGTAATAGTGATGGAATCTTATGACCTAAAAAGTGATTTACGTGTAGACCCTGCATTCTGTTTTTTCTGTATTCAAGAACTTTCATGAAAAATAATAATAAAAAGAGTTGCTTAATGCTGTCATTTTGAATTATACCTTTAGCTGTCTTCAAACAGGCAGTGCAGTTAAAATTTAAGCCCATGTCACTTAGAATAGCTGCCAGCACATATTATCCTAAGTGACAACTCTCATGTTTTCTGATCTTTCTCCTCCTACATATCCATTTGCGTTTGTTACTAATGATGTCTATTTTATCAAATTTTATATTTAATGATACATTAATCAAATACTCTTCGAATGTGGCAATATCTTAAATAGAATCTCCAGTTAATAAAGTAGATGAATTTTGGCTCTATGTCCGTAGAGTGCTGCAATCTGCTGTTATAACCACTTTCTTTCCCCAAATGATCCAAGACAACGTCCTCACAGTATAAGCCCACTCCAAACTCCACTGAAATCAGTGTTAATCTTCTGATTTGTTGTTGCTTATTTGGAACAAACTCAGCACCTCTGCTATGAGTGTGGACAGTCACAAGTCCATGCTTTGTCTTTTGGAATTTTATATTTCCCCACTCTTTCAGTTTATTTCTCCTGTCTAAGGAGAGAATTAGTTCCTCTATGTGTGAACAGTGATTCTGTGCATTACCACCAGACCTGGTTTGCATCTCTGAATGGAGAGAAAATGCAACCTAAAACAAATTAATGAATTGGCATGTATTGGTACAGGCTGAAGATTGGGTTGCTTTGTTGGTTAGATATGGCTTGGTTTTTTCTTAACGTGACTGTATGCAAGACTTACATTCCTACAATATCATATGAAGTCCAAAAGAGAAAATTCACTAATCATATTTCTCTTAACATTTGAAGTAGCAAAATATCTTTGAAAAAACCCTCTTAAATAAGGACCAGTTTTGATGTATAACCTTCCAGAATTTTTCCATCTATTTACCATGCATGAGGTACATTAATTTCATTTCCAAATTCCCATAGCTGCATTTAAAAATTATCTTTATTAAAGTATCTTTAATTATATAGATTCCTATATTTAGCCCATGGTTTCACTCAGCTGCATTTCATTAATTTGGATTAGCACCACATACGGATTTGGAATTCTGTATCTTAATATAACATCTCATAAGTGCAATTCTTGAGACCAACCAAGAGAAAAAAAAAGCTATGTAAAACTGAACATTTTTGTAGCATTCCAGGTATTTTGAAAGACAAGATGCTCCACAAAAGTGAAAGGAAATTTTCAGCACAATTATGAGTTAGCAATTAGTTAATTGTACATAGTAGCTGTATGTTAGCAGAAGAATGACTTCCATACATTATTTTGGTTTTAAGTCACATTTAAACTAAAACATGAAAGGAAAATTCTTGAACAGTTAATAGTGATTTATTAACATTTATATATATAATCTGGCATATGTTCTTTTTCATAAAAAGGGATGAGATATTTCTACTGAGACAATAAAATGCCATATATACTGGGAAAGAAATGCCTTTTTTCCCCCCTCAATTAATATTTTAACAAAGATCCTGTACAAAGATGTATCAAGGACAAGCTATTCCCTAATTCAACAAATTCAGTGTTTCTTTGTTAGAGGATAAGTAGTAAGTTTTTTAGAGCACAACTTTAATGTGTTGGCAGAAGAGGGAACAACAAAACCAGAACAGCCATTTAGTACAGAGAATATATTTCCCTTAAAAACTCCCAGTAAAGTTTTGTTATTTCCTACTCCTCAGTGAGCAGCTTCAAAGAAGTAAAAGTGATTAACACTGCTTTCATCAACTACCCAGTTTTAAAGCAGCTGCAGAGAATGTAAATAATAGCAAAGGAAAGCATCCATGTCTGAAAAGGGAGCATGGAGCTGAGCTGTTAGTTTAGATTTTACTTAGAGTATAACTTTTTTCTGGTTCCTAAACCTGAAATGGCTATGAGAATTCATTTATTTGTTCTACAAATAAGATGTACTTTAAAACCAAAATGAGATGTTGGTTTTTTTTGTTTTATCTGTTCCTGAGGGTACTGGATCAAAACTTTATCTGGATAAAGGAGTTTTGAGGTACCGAATTTTCTTTAATCCCACATTGGAATATGAACCTTTTTCTTTTTTTTTCCCATGGCCACATAAGACTAGAATAATAACAAAACAAGATTAAAACTTTCCATCCTCTATGTCTTTTTCTAGCAGTAGAAAGATCTAAAAATTAAGAAACCACTGAGAAATAGTTGTTTTAAAAGAGTTCTGATCACTGATAGTCCTGATTTATCTTTTAGCATCTGGTCTCACAGTCTACTTTGAAAGTAAAAGATTGTGCAGAACCAGTTCTGGGAATAAGTACTGCTAGAGCCCTTACTACACACAGGGATGAACCTCACTTTGTGGTGGTGCATGATATGGAGAACATATCAGAAAGAGCAGCATTCAATTTAAAGTGTTTCAGAACACCACATTTTTCCATGGCACTGCAAAAAAAACCAACCAAACAAACATGCGTATATGTGTGTATGCCATTAAAAGAGAAAGCAGGAGTGTACACAAAAGGAATAACTGTAATCTCAGCTTCCTTGTTCAAAGATAGATGGGAAACTCATTAAACCAGGGTGCTTGACATAATGGAAAAAGAGTGAGCTACATGTCAGGGTAGAACTTTGCACCTCATTTGCTTTTGAGAAAGTGAGAGCTGGGACATTCCACCTGGAAAATAAAATAAGTGCAATGTCCCTCTTCTCTTTGAAGAGATGAAGGCAGGACATTCAATCCCCCAAAGAGCAGAGCAGGTAGGATTGGAACAGATTTCTCTTTAAAAATAAAGAATCATAGAATAGTTTAGCCTGGAAAAGACCTTTAAGATCATTCAGTTAGCCCAACACTGACAAGCCCACCACTAAATCATGTAGATGTTCCACATCTACACATCTTTGAAATACATCCAGGGATGTTGACTCAACCTCTTCCCTCTTTCAGTACTTCAAGCCTTTTCCAGAGCTTGAAAACCACTTGGTTGAATAAATGTTCCTAATGTTGCTTCTAAACTTCCCTTGAGGTTTAAGAGGCCATTTCCTCTTGTCCTATCTTATGCTGCTTAGTTTTTTTCTTGGGAGAAAAGACCAAGCCCTCTCCTTTCAGGTGGCAATAAGGTCTCCTCTGAGCCTCTTTTTCTCCAGGCTAAACACTCCCAGCTCCTTCAGCTGCCCTTCATCAGATTTGTGCTCCAGACCCTCCCCAGCCCTGTTGCCCTTCTCTGGACCTGCTTCAGCACCTCAGTGTCTGTCTTGGAGTGAGAAGCCCAAAACTGAAGACAGGACTTGAGGTGTGGCCTCAGCAGCGCCCAGCACAGGGGTACAATCACTGCTCTGGTTCTGCTGGCCACTCTGTTGCTGATACAAAAGAGAGACATAAAATAAGAAATTCTTCTTTGTAGACCAAGAGAAAGGTTGAGTGTTTTCCCATCATATTTCAGTGCAATTTCTGAAAGTTTTGCCATTACATTCCTAAAATCATGCATTAAAGTAAAATTTTCTTTTTCATTCCCTGTACCTTTATGTTAGCACCACAATAAACCAAATTTAAAACACTTAGAATTATTTCTTTTATGCATATTATTTCTAGTAAAATTAAAATCTTTTAAAACAAAAGGTCTCAAGGGGAATAGGGGTAGAGGGGAGAGTGTTTTTGCCTGACAGTTATGTACTTTTTACTCTGGTTGATATTTTAGTAGATATTTCATTTACCTCAGAGAGAATTTCTTTCTCTTTTCTCTAATGTACCAAACACATTTCAAAATACGCTCCTTATTTCCTGTGGTTTTCCACATTTGAAATTCAAACCAAATGCATGTAATTAGAACCACTTCACCTAAGTTCACTGAAGTCTTTATTCTTCACTGAAATTTTTCACTGAAAATTTAAATTCTTTATTGTTGTAGCACTTTTCAGCAAGTTCCTGTATGTTTTTCATGATATTCTTTTCCTTCAAAACCATTAGGTAATTTAAACACTCTAAAAGATAGAAGGGAATTATAATTACATATTGTCAATAATATCATACCTAATGTTTTGAAGAACTGCAACTGATTTTTTTAATCATCCTCCATTTTTTAATTGTTTTGAAGGCCTACATATGAAAATAGACAGAATGACAACTTGATATGCAAAAGCTTGTACTTCATCTTAACTGTAGTGTTTCCTGCAGCACACACAAAGCAAGCACCATGATTTGATTCTCCTTACCATTCAGCTCCAGCATTTATCCACTGCAGTAGCTATGACCATCATTCATTCCAGTTTACGACAATCGAGAAACAGCTTTTAGTCTTCAAAAAAGACAGTTATGTTGAAGTCTCTAATGGAGGTTAAGCAAGGATGACAGGGTTGCAGATTTTTTTTAGAACTCAAAATTTCTTGTTTGGGTAAAAAAGATCATGCAATGAAGACTGCTGTTCTGACAATTGTTGGACAGAGGACTTGCATTTAGGCTGCTTCTCTAGGGAAATAAATACATGTAAGAATTTCTCCAGTCTGCTGTTACAAAAGGAATTAGGCTTAGATGATCACAGGTATCCTGGAGCCCTCCAAACAAGTCTCACTTCGCCAGCAGAGTTCATGACATCTACTTTTTCTGTTCTGGTCTGTTCGAAGGTCTGCACATTTATCTTTCTAATACTTCAAGTGCTACTTAACAGCACAGTAGACATTATTACATTTGCATAAGGAATTTTTTTTCATATTGAAACTAGCTTGCTGAATTCCACAAAACTGATCTGTGTGTAAAATAATCCCATTGTACCTTCTGTTCCTACATATTGGGGAGCATGATACCAAGCGGTTAAAATCTCTCTCCACATGCAGAGGGTCTGAGTTTTTTCCTTAGCTGTAAGACAATAGAGACTAATAGGAAACACCAAATGGAAAAGCCATCTAAAATTACAGTTTTTCAGTTATGGATTTCCCAATATTTTTACATTGGTCCAGTGTTATAAGACAGCAAGTGAGAGCATGCACACTTAATTTCCCATTCTTTCTTACACATTTCAGGGATATACTCTTCCATGACTTGGCATTATTGACAAGAGTATGACTGACATTTGTTTGAAACAACTAGTCTGTTTTAAATTAAAAAAAAAAAACAAAACAACCACAAAACAGTTGTGTAATTGTTTATGCATCTAATATAAATTGAATTGCTCAGTATTTATTATAACTATTAGAAGTATTTTAAAGATGGGAATCTGCTCTGGTGGCCCAGAAAACCACACATATCCTGGGCTACATCCAAAGCAGTGTGGGCAGCAGGGCAGGGAGGGGATTCTGCCCCTCTGCTCTGCTCTGGTGAGACCCCACCTGCAGAGCTGCCTCCAGCTCTGGGGTCCCAGCACAGGAAGGACATGGACCTGTTGGAGCAGGTCCAGAGGAGGTCACCAAGGTGATCAGAGGGGTAGAGCACCTCTGGTATGAGGAAAGGCTGAGTGAATTGCAGTTGTTCAGCCTGGAAAACAGAAGGCTTTGGGGTGACCTAATTGTGGCCTCCCAGTATCTGAAGGGAGTCTACAGGAAAGATGGAGAAAGACTATTTACAATGGCATGAAGTGATAGGATCAGGGGGAATAACTTCAAACTGAAACAGAGTTAGATTTAGCATTTAGATTGGATATTAGGAACTAATTCTTCCCTGTGAGGGTGGTGAGGCGCTGGAACTGGTTTCCCAGAGTTGTGGCTGCCCCATCCCTGGAATTGTTCCAGGCCAGGATAGATGGGGCTCTGAGCAATCTGGTCTAGTGGAAGATGTCCCTGCCCATGGCATGGGGTTAGAAAGAGACTATTCCTTCCAACTCGAACCATTCTGTGATGCTATGAAACAAAGGGAAAACAGCAAGTCAGATGTAGAAGTATTCCTCCATTTAAATTTCCATCTAACTGCACTTTGAATAAAGAAGGAACATAAATTTTCTCTGAATGAAACCATAAGAGAAGCTAGCCTCATACTTCAACTGCTTAACATTATTAGTAGGGTGAAACAGCTTGAAGTTTTGGAAAAGTTGCAAATAGTTAAGATTTTGTCACTTTAAAAGACCTAATGTCTGCTTACTAAGGTTAGAATATTTTCTTGCCTCAAAAATTAAAGAGAAATAAACTGTCTGTTATGCATGTAGTTTAGGCAGAAAAAATATTCTACTGTTTCCCTTGCTTAAAAAGTCTGAGCTGCCAAATTTAGAGATGAAGCTATAGCACATAGCAAAGATATAAACACTGACTGTTCCTCTTAAAAATGGTATGATACTTGATTTGGAGTAATTTATTTTGAACAAAGCAATATTACTTTTTTGTACTTAAAACTCTAACAGTGACATTGAATAACTATACAGTTCATTTGCAATTCGTATATTTATTTCTCTGATCTCTGAATTTTAGTCTTAGAACTCTCTCTCTCTATTGAATTTGAAACCATCAGATCAGGCCCCTGGGATTATCATGAGAAGACCTTCCATAAGCAAATGTCACTTTTGAGGACAACACAAAGAATGTTATATGTGAAGGTATGGATAAATGTGAAGCTAAATAATAAATAGCATTTATGAGAAACAAGAACTACACTGTGCAATTCCTTTTATGGGGGAACACAATAAATTTAGATAATGCAATGATACAAGAGGTGTGTCTCACATTTATAGAAATCTAGATTTCTATAAATCTGAGACTGGAGATTTATTATCTCCTTAAACATCGGAAATGTCAGTACTAAAACATCTTGATCCTAGATTTATGCTAGTTATTACGTGGGATAGCCAAATAATGAAACAGAAATGGAACAACTGTACCCTGAGATCCAGAGTAAATTTTAAGGTAAAATAAAACAAAAGCTTAACTGCCAAAACCCCTGAAACACTAGACGTTATGTCTTTTCAGATCAAGTTGTAGGAAAGGAAGAGGAGGTGAGGAAAACAACCTCTCTTTGGGTCAAGTTTTTTATTTAAAAAGCATTTCTCTTACATGAGAAATTAATGATTGGCACTGGAAAGTGCAATCCAGATGTACTCCCACTCTACTATGCCCACATCTGATCTACTCACAGGGGCACAGATATTCCAGAATTTAAATTTTCTTTTCACATTTGAAATAGTTGTTACATCCAGATTTGAAGTAAATAATTTATTTCTAATTTTATCATAGAAATATATTCCTGCATGTAGATTAATATATCTTGATGTAATCAGAGCATTTTTAAATTGCTAGTGCTTCTGTTTCTTTAATAGCTAAATGCTGTATTGAATAGTTAAATACTTGACTTTGTAGTATAACTAATATTTCTAGATTTATTAAAAGGTTCTATTTTACAAACCTGCCAAGACTGTAAATCCCATTCTCAGAGCTGCAGTGGAAATCAATATAACTGTAACTATTTTCAATCACACATTATTTTAACAAAATTATTTCATTCTGAAATTTGGGAGCACTTAGTATTAATGCAACTGATGCAAAGTGACCATCTGTCTTATAGTGAAAATATAATTTAAGGACAAAGTATTGATGCATTTAAATTTAAAGAGTGAGAAATAATGCCTATCTACAATCTTAGCAATTATTTCATCTCACAGTATTAGTGCTTCAGGCTAAAGCTGTTGTAGCTTTGCTTTGCCCAGAAATGGATTAAATCAAAAAGCTTGGATCTGGATCTCAAGAAGCTTGGATTCAGACCTAGATCTCCAGATCTCCACAGCTTTCTAGAATTTCTAGCTCTCACTCTGTTTCACACTTTGCGTAAAGTCAGGTTTATTTAGAAAGAATCTTAAAATCTGGTTTTGGCCTGCATGGTGGGAATGCAAAAAAACTCCTTTGACAGCAGAATTTCACTGCTTAAGAAATGAGCTTTCACCAAAACTACTGAAATATAATATGCAAATACAAGTCATTCTTCAGACCCTATATCAACAGAGAGCCGAGATTTGCTAATATTAACCATTCTAATACTCATAATTCATATCTTATCTAAAATTACCCTAGAGAGAAATAAGATTTTTTTCCTAATTCTCATCTAATTGAATCAGGTCATACAAGTTATACATAGTTCAAAGAAAGTCCTAGAGAAAACACTGTGGTAGTGGACCTAATGGAAGAAGTCATGCCAGAAATGGGCCTGTGAAGAAAATGTAGAAGCTAGCCAAGGTGCCTTAAAAACTGAAGTTTTTACAGTATTGTAAAATGGATTCCCTGTATTTTTTCCCTGAATCACTTTTCTTCCCAAAACCCTTTGAGAGAATTCTTATCTCCCTACCTTAGTATGCAGGAATTCTTTCTGGCAGTGCTATGTGAAGTCCCCTCATTGGCCCTTAGTTAACTCTTTCCCCATTGGTTGTAAAACCCTTAAATACCCCTGACCATGTGAATAAACTCTTTCTCTGCACCTTCTCTGGTGGTCTCTGTGTGTCTCTCCCACGGGGTATCTCAGGGACCGCGTGGGCAGGGGAGGTGAAGGGGGAGCATTCCCCAAATCAGCTGTCATAAAACACATGGGCTTTCTAATTAAAATTCAGTCATCAAAGTGATGGGCTGATTTTCCACAAGCTATTCTTATTCAGCCATTCTTTGGCTATTGCTCAATCATCCTGTCACAGATAATCCATTCTTGAGACTCATAAGAGGTTTTTATTGGCATTCATTTAGGAGAGCCTGGCACTTCTGATTTGTAGCCTTGGGTCATGGTTTAACCCCAGCCAGCATCCAATCCCCACACTGCTGCTTGCTCACTGCCCTCATCATTGAGGTGGGGGAGAAAATTAGAAGAGTAAAAGCTGGAAAACTCATGGATTGAGAGAAAGCCAGTTTGATAGGAAAAGCAAAAGCCACACAAAGCAAAGCAAAATAAGGAATTAATTCATTGTTTCCTACAGGCAGGCAGGTGTTCAGCCATCCCCAGGAGAGCAGGGCCCCATCATGTGTACTGATCACTTGGAAAGACAAATGCCATCACTCAATGTCCCCCTTGTGCCAAAGAGCCAAGAGTATCTTGGGCTGCCTTAGGTAGAACCCTGTCAGCAGGTCAAGGAAGGTGCTTCTTCTCTGCTTAGCCCTGCAGAAACACATCTGGATGCTGTGTCCGGTGCTGGGCTCCCCAGTAAAAGATAGACAGGGATGTGCAGTGCAGCAAGTTCAGTGAAGGACCATCAAGGCTTGGTCTATCTGTCTCATGAAGAGAGGTTTGAAGAGCAAGAACTGTTCAGCATGGACCAGAAAAGGCTTTCTGGAATTTTATCCATATGTATCCACTTGATGGTGGCAGCAAAGAAAAGGGAGCCAGACTCTTCTCAGTGGTGAACAGTGACAGGGCAAGAAGCAACGACTACAGACTGAGACACAGGAAATATCATTGAAAATTAAGAATTTTTTTTCCCTAAGAAAGTAGCTGAACACTGCAATGAGTTCTGCCCATGGAGGTTGTNAATGCTAAGGAATAGATTCTTACTTAGTGCTTTTCTTACTGCACGCATAAAAAATGTTTTCCCTTTTTCTTCCCTTGAGAAGGTGGTCAGTTGAAGTGGGGGTTAACAATATCTCGCAGTCATGATCCCTGTTCTTTGTGAGATTTCTTTGGACTAAAATACCTGCACTTTCCTAACAAATGACTTGACCATTTGTCAGAATGCAAGAAATATGGGATTCATATTTCATAGTAAACATAGTATTTTTAAGGCAATCTATTAATCTGAAACTCTATCTTAAACTCTTTTTATTTTTTCACTCTTCAGTAGTCTAAGAATCTATGAAGAAATGTGACAAACCAGAAAAATATGCAATTTCTTTAGCTTCCTGAAAGAGATGAAGATCCTTACTTTGATTTCATTTGCATGTCTGTAATTTACCAGTTTACTACTTGATTGATGCATCAGTAGTTTGAGACATACACTGAATGCTAACAGGACCAAAATCAAATGATGAGGCTTTTCTCTAGCCCTTGTTTGGAAAGGAGAAGGAACAAAGGCTATTAATGAAAAACAAAGACACCTCAACCAATTATTTCTAAAGGCTGATACTACCACCTTGTGTCTGTAGGTCTAAAAGATTTTAAACATGTGTTGGCACCACACATTACTCATACTTTGAGTCTTATAATAATTTTACATACTTCAGTAAATTTTCTGAAAAGATAATTTATATCCAGTAAGATTTTTATATACAGAACTTTTGAAAAGGACAAATATGCAAATGTCTAAAAGAAACAAAACAAAATCACTTTTCTGTGACATGGAGACTGAGGATCCCACAGAGCACTGCTCCTTCAGGCCAAAAAAAACAGCCAGGCACTTTTTGACAAAAGAGAGGATGAGGAAAAGTGTCAGTTACTAAGCATCTATTTTCACATATAAAATGCCCATAAGTTCTCACCTGCACAATAAGCAGGTTTGTTTAGTAAATTAATAGTAATGTGGTTCCTCAACTCTCAGGAATACTTTTGGGTTAATTCTGTTTCCAGGGGAATTTGGAGGACAAAGGGGTTTTGCAAAATAGGTCTTACTGAGGTTTGGCTCCTGTTTTAAGTATTTTTCCTTTGTTCTTGTTACTTTAATGCTATCTGAAGTCTATGGAGATAATGTATTAAAATGTATATAAAAATAATATATTACTTAATACAAACAGTAATATTGGTTGTTGAAGTCAAATACTCTAGCAAAAGAAATTATGCCCTACATTTAAACCTTAATTTCACAGGATGAGGATTTATTTATCAATAGTTTTTTCTTCAAACTAAAGAAAAAAATAATGATGGAACTGAAATAAATTTGATTACTGAGTATGACTACATGTGAATCACAGGCATCAGAAAAAAACCTGATAAGATTGATCTAAATGAACAAGATCGATGCACTGAAATTCATATTTCTTTCAGATACTAGTGTTCATAAAGAGACATACTGTCAGGAGCATTCTTCCCAAGTTACAAATTGTTAGCTAGTACACTACCTTCAAAATAGCTTTAAAAACTATTGTCTAAATTAAAGAACATGAGGTTAGACTACTTTATTTATTGGACTATTTGACTTGTAAGAAAGTAAATTACTATCTGAAATTGTCCAGCACTTTGTTGAATATTGTATTTTGAAATACAAACCATAAGAAATAAACTAAATTACTCTTACTATATCAATATT
This sequence comes from Sclerurus mexicanus, assembly GCA_013396755.1. Classification (NCBI taxonomy): domain Eukaryota; kingdom Metazoa; phylum Chordata; class Aves; order Passeriformes; family Furnariidae; genus Sclerurus; species Sclerurus mexicanus. The sequence continues at coordinate 39,052 of VWZF01003701.1, read as the reverse complement.
GAGGACTGCAACACCAATCTTGTCCTTACCCAAGTGGCAAATGACATTTTTATTACAGTAACAGAGAAGAGTGGAAGACCTGTCCCTGCAAAAAATAGCAAATAATTTGCAAGTAGTTCTTCAGAAGGAACTATTCCTCCTTTCCTCTCTTCTGTCAGAATCTCCCGCCCTTTTCTGAGCAAGAAAAGCACTTATTTTTAGAAAGATTTATATATGTTTCATGAATTATGTTCTGCTATCACAGCCCGGGCAAGGCTTCAGCATTTCCCCAGGTAAATTCTCACATCAGCTTCTTCCCAGAGTTGGCTGTACAGGTCAGATAGAAGTAGGTGAAAGAAATGTAAGAATAGAGCTGGGTGTGAGTTATGGGACCCTGAAAAACTCAAAGTGTCATACCTGCTCTTTCTGTGCAAGACTAGGGCTACAGGGAATGCAGGCAGACTGTTTTATCCCAAGGACTGCATTGGTCTTCAAATGAACAAAGAATAAGGAGAGGTTAAAAATACTCTAACTTCCTTTTGCTGCATTATCCTGCATCTAGCTATGGTACTTATCTTCCTCGAACATCAAATATTAACCCATCTAATCAATCTGAACATTACCTTTTCCAGATACAAGAAAAAGAAATGCCTCTGAAAACTGAAACTGATCCAGAAACAACATGACTTCATTATGGACTTCTTGCCACTAGTTCTTCTGCAACATCTGTAATTTAGGTCAAGGTTTCTGAATATGGACTCATACACTAGAGAAACTGTGATTGTTCCATTATAATTTGAAGTCATGTNAAAGCCACACAAAGCAAAGCAAAATAAGGAATTAATTCATTGTTTCCTACAGGCAGGCAGGTGTTCAGCCATCCCCAGGAGAGCAGGGCCCCATCATGTGTACTGATCACTTGGAAAGACAAATGCCATCACTCAATTTCCCCCTTGTGCCAAAGAGCCAAGAGTATCTTGGGCTGCCTTAGGTAGAACCCTGTCAGCAGGTCAAGGAAGGTGCTTCTTCTCTGCTTAGCCCTGCAGAAACACATCTGGATGCTGTGTCCAGTGCTGGGCTCCCCAGTAAAAGATAGACAGGGATGTGCAGTGCAGCAAGTTCAGTGAAGGACCATCAAGGCTTGGTCTATCTGTCTCATGAAGAGAGGTTTGAAGAGCAAGAACTGTTCAGCATGGACCAGAAAAGGCTTTCTGGAATTTTATCCATATGTATCCACTTGATGGTGGCAGCAAAGAAAAGGGAGCCAGACTCTTCTCAGTGGTGAACAGTGACAGGGCAAGAAGCAACGACTACAGACTGAGACACAGGAAATATCATTGAAAATTAAGAATTTTTTTTCCCTAAGAAAGTAGCTGAACACTGCAATGAGTTCTGCCCATGGAGGTTGTGGAGTCTCCATTCCTAGAGATGTCCAAATCCTGACTTCACATAGCCCTAAGCAACCTGCTCCAACTCACCATCTTACTATTTTAGTACAGACATCACCATTTCCTCTTCTACGGGTTTCAACTGAAAAGGAATGAACTGAACTTTCTGCAGTATCACAGAGTATATTGGAGTTGAGGGAACTGAAAGAGCAGCCACTACAACAAACTGGTGAAAAAAACCCAAAACCCAGCATTCTGAAGGTCTGGAGTTTCTCAGAGGTAGTATAAGAGTATTAGGTCATCACTGGTTTGAGCTGCCACAATTTGTTGTGACTCTAAGAATATGATACCATACTGCAGACAGTCAACCAGAAGAACAAGTTAAGTGTCAGGCCTGCCTAAAATCTTGCTCATAAATGGAGTAGAAATGCATTAAGTAATAGGGAATTATTTTTAAAACNTTTTACATACTTCAGTAAATTTTCTGAAAAGATAATTTATATCCAGTAAGATTTTTATATACAGAACTTTTGAAAAGGACAAATATGCAAATGTCTAAAAGAAACAAAACAAAATCACTTTTCTGTGACATGGAGACTGAGGATCCCACAGAGCACTGCTCCTTCAGGCCAAAAAAAACAGCCAGGCACTTTTTGACAAAAGAGAGGATGAGGAAAAGTGTCAGTTACTAAGCATCTATTTTCACATATAAAATGCCCATAAGTTCTCACCTGCACAATAAGCAGGTTTGTTTAGTAAATTAATAGTAATGTGGTTCCTCAACTCTCAGGAATACTTTTGGGTTAATTCTGTTTCCAGGGGAATTTGGAGGACAAAGGGGTTTTGCAAAATAGGTCTTACTGAGGTTTGGCTCCTGTTTTAAGTATTTTTCCTTTGTTCTTGTTACTTTAATGCTATCTGAAGTCTATGGAGATAATGTATTAAAATGTATATAAAAATAATATATTACTTAATACAAACAGTAATATTGGTTGTTGAAGTCAAATACTCTAGCAAAAGAAATTATGCCCTACATTTAAACCTTAATTTCACAGGATGAGGATTTATTTATCAATAGTTTTTTCTTCAAACTAAAGAAAAAAATAATGATGGAACTGAAATAAATTTGATTACTGAGTATGACTACATGTGAATCACAGGCATCAGAAAAAAACCTGATAAGATTGATCTAAATGAACAAGATCGATGCACTGAAATTCATATTTCTTTCAGATACTAGTGTTCATAAAGAGACATACTGTCAGGAGCATTCTTCCCAAGTTACAAATTGTTAGCTAGTACACTACCTTCAAAATAGCTTTAAAAACTATTGTCTAAATTAAAGAACATGAGGTTAGACTACTTTATTTATTGGACTATTTGACTTGTAAGAAAGTAAATTACTATCTGAAATTGTCCAGCACTTTGTTGAATATTGTATTTTGAAATACAAACCATAAGAAATAAACTAAATTACTCTTACTATATCAATATTGAGGACTGCAACACCAATCTTGTCCTTACCCAAGTGGCAAATGACATTTTTATTACAGTAACAGAGAAGAGTGGAAGACCTGTCCCTGCAAAAAATAGCAAATAATTTGCAAGTAGTTCTTCAGAAGGAACTATTCCTCCTTTCCTCTCTTCTGTCAGAATCTCCCGCCCTTTTCTGAGCAAGAAAAGCACTTATTTTTAGAAAGATTTATATATGTTTCATGAATTATGTTCTGCTATCACAGCCCGGGCAAGGCTTCAGCATTTCCCCAGGTAAATTCTCACATCAGCTTCTTCCCAGAGTTGGCTGTACAGGTCAGATAGAAGTAGGTGAAAGAAATGTAAGAATAGAGCTGGGTGTGAGTTATGGGACCCTGAAAAACTCAAAGTGTCATACCTGCTCTTTCTGTGCAAGACTAGGGCTACAGGGAATGCAGGCAGACTGTTTTATCCCAAGGACTGCATTGGTCTTCAAATGAACAAAGAATAAGGAGAGGTTAAAAATACTCTAACTTCCTTTTGCTGCATTATCCTGCATCTAGCTATGGTACTTATCTTCCTCGAACATCAAATATTAACCCATCTAATCAATCTGAACATTACCTTTTCCAGATACAAGAAAAAGAAATGCCTCTGAAAACTGAAACTGATCCAGAAACAACATGACTTCATTATGGACTTCTTGCCACTAGTTCTTCTGCAACATCTGTAATTTAGGTCAAGGTTTCTGAATATGGACTCATACACTAGAGAAACTGTGATTGTTCCATTATAATTTGAAGTCATGTTTTAATATCATAAAAAAAGAGCAAAAAAACATTTTACAAAGTTCTGTCCCCATTACCATTACAAATTTTCACCTACTTCACAATCTCATAAAACAGCTAAAATTCAGTCTGACTAAGTAAGCAAAGATATTCCTAAGCTGATTTCAGCAGTCTGTCTGTATCACAGAATTGTCAAAATGGGTCAGGTTGGAAGGGAGCACAGTGGGTCATCTGGTCCAACCTCTCTGCTCAAGCAGGGTCATCCCAGCACATATGGCACAGGATTGCATCCAAACAGTTCTGGAATATCTCCAGTGAGGGAGTTTCCACAACATATCTGAGCAATCTGTTCCAGTGCTCAGTCACCTGCACAGTAAAGAAGTTCTTCTTATTCAGATGGAACTTCCTGTACATCAGTTTCTGCCCTTTACCTCTTGTCCTATTGCTGGGCACCACTGAGCAGAGGGTGGTCCATCCCTTGACCCCTCCCTGCAGACACTGACAGACATTGATGGGGTCCCCTCTCAGTTATCTCTTCTCAAGGCTGAACTGACACAGCTCCCTCAGCCTTTCCGTGTAAGAGAGGTGCTCCATCATCTCTGTAGCCTCCTCTGGACACACTCCAGGAGCTCTTGTTCTGATGAGCCCAGAACTGAACTCCGCACTCCAGATGTGCCTCACCAGGGCTGAGTAGAGGGGCAAGATCACCTCCCTGACCTGCTGGCAATGCTCTTCCTAATTCTAACATTACACTATGCAAATACCTCTTGATCTGAAAGAAACTATTTTAATTATAAACACTATTGCCTATGCCTATTTGCTGACCGTTTTATGCATCCAAAATACATTTTTCTATGCACACATAAAACAATTTTTTGAGAGAATTTTAATAATTTCTGTTTCAACTACTTTAAGTCCTCTGAAAATACATTTTTATTATTATTATTATTTATTATTATTATTTGGCTTTCATTAGCAGTTAGGAATTAGAAGAAGCCATTGCATTCTATTATCAATTTCTTACTTGGAGCACATTAAACCAGACAAGGAAGTTTCTCAGAAAATGAAAATTTCTTAATGAATTCTCCAAAGGTTTTGTCAGTATGAAGAAAAATAACATTTATACCATAGCTAACTTTTGAAACCAGCACTTCTTTATTTTATTTGTGTTTTTTTCCATTTTCTAATTGGAGGACTTTGAAAAGTAGGAGACTATGGCAGGGGATCCTTAAAAATTTACATATAAGGAATTTTGTGCAAAAGGTGGTAGAAGTCTGCAAAAGTCCTTCACTTGAGAAATTTTCTGCAAGAGAAGCTGCTGAGTAGGGAAAGGGAAGAGTAGTCAACCAGAAGATTTAGAAAATCAATGACAAAAGAATGAATTTAGCAAAACACTTCTGAACTCCTGCTTAGAAATGTCTTAAGGTTTATTCATAGAGTAAAAGAGATGCTGAGAGTAAAAGAAATGCTAGCATTCATAAGAAAAGTAAGACAGCATTGTGTCAAAAGAGTGGAGAGGCAAAAAGAAAGGCAGAAAGAACTCCTTCACTAAAGGAAATAGTTGTGCTTAGAAAAATATTTAATACTTTAAAAGATACCAAAAGCTAGCACATCAATCAGGGAAGAAAGAAGGACAAGCAGCAGACAAAGTTATTGGAAAATTCTCATTCATATCTCATGATGGATATTGACATAGGAGGCTTCCATAAACTTTTCAAAACTGAACTCTCTCCTTGTCAATAAGTTAGTTTACATTGACACTTTAAATGCAAACAATGGTTTTAATCTATAAATATTGACAGATCTTGTCATTGTAGCCAATGCAGAGGACAGTGATGCGTGTAAATTATAAATGTACAATTTAGGTTAGAATTAATACATTGACTTGCCTTGAACTTGCTAGTAAGTATGCTAAAGTGGTGTAGCCATCAGAAGTATGTGAGCATTTTACAGGATGTGAACATTTTACAGTACTGTGATGGCCTAATCAGAGAAAATTTTACATCAGTATATGCAATAAGCACAGAAGAGAGGGGGATAGTTACACCTCCAAGGCACCCAAGCAACAAAGTATCCACACAGAAGACAAGGGTGAAAATAGGCAGGACATCTTGCTAAGGAGCACTAGAAAGATGTTTGGCAAGATGAAAGAAAAGATAATCACACAATCACAGTGTGGGTAAGGTTGAAAGCTGGTCCAGCCTCCCTGCACAAGCAGGGTCATCCCAGAGCACATGGCAAAGATTGTGACCAAATGGTTCTGGAATATCTCCAGTGAGGGAGAATCCATAATTTCTCTGGACAATCTGTTCCAGCATACAGTCACATTCACAGTAAAGTTCTTCCTCTTACTCAGGTGGAACTTCCTGTGCATCATTTTCTGCCTTTTGCCTCTTGTCCTATTGTTCAGCACCACTGAGAAGCACCTGGTCCATCCTCTCACATCCTCCCTTGAGAAACTTATTGATCAGGTCCTGCTGCATAACAGTTGCTCTGAAAGCCAAATTCCCAGCTGTATTTAGAGGTTCCAAAATCTATACAAACAATGCCTAGATAATCAGAAGACTAGAGGAAAAAATGGTATCAATTCAGACCAGATACAGAAGCTTTCTGCTTCACTAATGGCAATTCTTTTTCTTGTAATCTGTTAATCCCCAGAAGACGATCCAATGAAATACTGAAGAAAACGTTAAGATCAGATAACAAGACGTGATCCTCACTTAGTAAAGCAGCTATTAAAAAGAAAACAAAAAAACTTCAAACTCATTCCCTATTCACATATAAAATGTTAGTGGCATATCTGCAAAGTCCTCTGAAATCTATAGTTCAAATAAAATATCCAGAAAATTTAGTGGTGTATTTACAAATGATAAAGAATGATTTCACAGAGGCTTGTTTTATCCTTTTGGTGATTTTGAGCAGCAAGCTTGAAAAAGAAGTCAACCTCAGCAGAATTTATTCATGATATACATGAATATTTTGTGATTTTGTGTCCATGCTTTGTGATTTCTATAGGCAATGGTGAAGAAAAGACAAGGCATTTCAGAAGCTCAATTCTTCCTGTTGAACTGTATTTTTGGTCCCCCTCATCCTGTTCTGATACAGACAATGAAGCATTAGTCAGATGACAACCTCAGAATCATTACACACTGGAACAACTGCTGTTTTAAAACATTTTTTTTTTTTAAATTTCCACTAACAGCGCTTTAAATGGGAAGTATTGTGAAGGATTATTCCCTTCAAACTATATAATTTCCTTGGGCTAATGATGATGAACTAGTCATTAAGTGTAAAACTAACATTAGCGTGTCTTTGTTATGTAGAAGAGCTCCATAGAATCATAGAATCACAGAATGATTTAGGTTGGAAAGGGCCTTTCACATCTTTAAATGTGAGTGCTTTGTTGTAAAGTCTTTCCTTTTCAAAGGAAATTGTGTTTACTCACAAACTCATATAACAATTTAGTGACCATTCAAACTTCGATTTTACAAAGCAAAAATAAAAAGAAAATGAGCTTCAAAATACAATCTATTTTTTTTTCTGGATATATGTTGTCTAAAATATCATATGGGGTGATAAGGTCTGAAGAATGACGTAAAGGAAATTTACACATATTGCAGTGTCTGACCAGTCTCTAAAGCTTCTTATGACTCCAAAATTCTGTGAAATTTTGTCTTGGAATAGCTAGAAGACCGTTGAGAAGATTAATTCAGCACACTGAATGTCTCTTTAAAATGCAACAAACAAAACAATATATATGGTATAGAAAGACAATAAATGCAGGTAATAAATCTCAGGATTTGAACTATAATGAGAGTAGATATTTTAATGCAGCAGATTCATACCTCCAAAATTGGATGTCGAGCTTTATCTAAGTTTGATGTAAACAGAATATAACCTGAAAAACTTTAACATAAGGATAACAATATTTAGGCAGAGAACTTTTCAACTTTTTTTTTTCTTTCAATATTTTACAGGAATATAAAAATTAGGTAGTAGTTCTCAGATAAGGTATGACTGGGAAAACATATTTCAAAAAGCCTGTTTTCTCAGCTTCTTGATATTCATATTACTTGCAAAAGCAGTGGAAAAAAATAGGGATGTATAACACCTAAAAAAAAGTCATTATCAAAAGAAAACATTTCCAAGCCTCAGTCTCCTAAAGAACAATGACATTTTTTTAAACTATTTTACAAAAATTGCTATCTATGCTTTTTGCACTTCAGAACTCTTCACTTATTTCCTCATTTAAAAGCCTTTCACATCTCTGTCCAACCTTTCTCCACTCTGCTGATATCAGTACTTTGCTTACCCAACTCTGATGCTGAAATTTTGCCTTTCAGTTAAAACTGGTTGAAATAGAAAAGAATATTTAAAACTTTGGAGTGACTTCCTGAAGCAGTTTAAATTCAGTTCTGTAGAAGTCACAAAGGCCACTTGAGAAGGTTTATTAATCAATTTCATTGCACTGAGGTTCTTCTATTTTTACACATAGTGATACCAGAATGTTGCAACAATTTTCATAGCCTGTTTTCATCAAAATTTCCAAAGAACTGCTTCTAAAGCACAGCTTGTCTTTAAATCAGCTGCTTTGTCCTTTCCTCTCTCTTTTATGACCTCTTTTTTCCTATTATTAATTATTTCTGTCACACACAGTCATGAGGTAGACACAAAGTAAAAGAGGTTTAAAGTATTGATGATACACTGATTACACAGAGGAGGCATGTCCATCAAAAGATTAACTAGAAGTGGACAGCCACTGGCATTCTATTTATTAGCCTTTGCAATTCCCACATTTATTTGATTTTCCATTGTAATATTTCACCTTAACCCTTTATTGTCTTCAAAGTGGAACAGAAAAGAAATGTTATCCTTCCATAACAATTATTTTTGCAACATCACTATGAATAGTTGCCTGAAAGATTTTTGTTTTTTTTTAAACAAATTGTATACATCATCCAGTCTGGGACATTGAGAACACTTGTCAAAAATTTACCATATGGATAGAAAATACCCAGGAAATGGAGAGATAAACTACCCTGACACCTGTCATCTGAAGATCTAATGTACAGTACTTAAGCTCACAACTAACTTGTAATCACACACATGCATTTCTGCATAGAAAATGCTTAAATTTACATCTACATCTTAAAATTTACTTTATTGAAGATGTCTGCACGTTGAATAATTTTTTAATGCTAGTAGTAATTCTGTATCTCATCCGCATTTCCTGTGTTATGCTACATATAACCAATCACCATTGTCTCTGCTGGGTACCAGAGAAAAGATCTCCATGATTACTATATGCTGCCTGATTTCATATCCATGTAATTAATTCTGAGTACTTTCTGATTAAACTTTCCTAAACTGCATCTCGGTGCTTTGTGTATTAGACATCTTTTGTGTGGGCAGTAATCACTGCTGATACACAGATATCAGAGATTACATTAAACAAACAAATACACTGAGGGTTTTGTAAGTTCAGTTTCTATGGGCATCATAAGTAGATTTACCCAGACTCTCAGTGATAGAAAACAATAGCAACCTATTTACCATCTCAAATCTTACATATCTAGACTTGGGGGGAAAATAATGTTTGTGTACATGGCAGAACTGCTGCATTTTAATTTCTACCTTCCATGAGCTGCTAAAAAGAAATTGTGGTCAAGGGAAGAGGGGTGAGAAACATTGATGAACCTGGGAAGATGGAAAGGCAAGGAGAAATTTAGGTCATTTATTAGGCTGGGCATGTTTGTCTTCCAAAATGGCTCTTCAGTGAATGCCATCATTAGTAGACAGTGCTCCTCCATATTTGAGTTCTGGCTATATAATTCTCTCCAGACTATCTTGGCAGCATGATATAACACTTTCAGGAGAATTAAGAATTTTCTTCATTCAAATCCCTAGTTTTAGTGATGATCAGTATTATTAAAAAGGAAGGGATTTAAGTGTGATCTTTAATCATACCTACTTTTATAAGAGGTGGCTTATTGCATTTATAGTTGTTTTTTTCCCAGTCTAGTGCCACCCATACACATCACTCTGGCAATCTAGCTGTTCAGTCTTTTGTGTATGATATAATGAGCCTTCTAGAAGCAATGTCATAGGTCTCTATTATAGCTATATCTGTGCAAACAACTGCAGATATATCAGAGCTTGCTTTTCCGAGACTCACTTGGGAATCACTCAGCCTCTTCAGCACAGCATTCAGCTCTGGCTGGTAAGTTGCCTTGGAAATCCCTCCAGATGAAAAGAATAGAAGCAATTATTTGTGCTTCCTATTTACAGCACTTCTGTGGTTTTTCAGCACTATATTAAGATAAACTTTTTTAATTGTTTCTTCCAGGTTATGTGTACAGTTTATCAAAATCTTTTGTGACAGGAACAAGTTCCAAACACTGTAGCAAACCAAACCAAGACTGACTGTGAGATTTAACCTATAAGAATCTGATAGCATTGAGGCGTCCTCTCTAAAAAAAATTGTAACAATGAGGGATCATGGTACCTTTTCTGAAGGCTTTATTACAATTTCCAGTTGTACCACCACGCATATTTTGATATTTGGAACTCTTCTTTCTCACCATGGGGCCACTTTTCTTCCAAATAAAGTGTCATTCTAACACTTCTCTCTGTCTGACTTCAGTCTGCTGGCTGGCTGTTTTGTTTCTTTTTTTTTACTCACTTTAAACTTATGCATCTGGATTTTTTTGGTTTAGTCTTGGTAGTTTGATGTTTGTTTGTTTGTTTGTTTGGTGGTGGGGTTTTTTTGTTATTGTGAGGGACGGTGGCTATCTTTCATAATCTTTCTATATTTCGGGTACATTTTCTGAAGAGTGTAAACCTTCTATCATCATTTCTGCCCTAGAATCTTTTGAGTGTCCAACTGGAGACCAGTGATGAGTGGTGTTCCTCAGGGGTTGGTATAGAGACTGACACTGTTTAACATCTTTGTTGGTGACACAGACAGTGGGGTTGACTGCACCCTCAGCAAGTTTGATAGTGACATCAACCTGTATGGGGCAGTCAATACATGGGAGGGAAGGGATGGCATTCTGAGGGACTGTAACAGTCTTGAGAGGTGGGTCTGTGTGAACCTCATGAAGATCAATGAGGCCAGGTACAAAGTGCTACACCTGGGTTGGAGCAATCCCAAGCAAAAATACAGGCTGAGTGGATTAAGAACAGAAGAAGGTCTTGGGGGTGTTTTTGGATGAAAAGTTTAATATGACCCAGCAATGTGAGCTTTTAGCCCAGAAGGCAAATCATGTCCTGGACTGCATCAAAAGGATCATGACCAGCAGGTCAAGGAAGGTAAGTTTGCTCTTGTGATACGCCACCTGGAGTGATGTATTCAGCTGTGGGTCCCCCAACACAAGAAAGACATGGACCTGTTGGGGTGTGTCTAGAGGAGGTCACAAAGATGGTCAGAGGGATGGAGCACTTCTTTTGTGAAGACAGACAGAGAGTTGGGGCTGTTCAGCTCAGAGAAGAGAAGGTTCCATTGAGACCATGTAGAGGCCTTCAATAACTAAAGGGGCTGCAAGAGAGCTGGAGAGGAACTTTTGACAAGGACATGTGACAGGACAAGGGGCAATGGCTTTGAACTGAAAGAGAGTAGGTTTAGAATAGATTAGGTTAGACATTATGAAGAAATTCTTTACTGTGAGGGTGGTGAGGCACTGGAAGAGATTTTCCAGACAAGTTGTGGACTCCCCATCCTTGTCAGCGTTCAAGGCCAGGTTGGATGGGGCTCTGAGCAATCTAGTGAAATCTAGTGGTCTAGCGAAAAGTTCCCTTCCCATGGCATGGAAGTTGGAGCTAAATAATCTTTAAGGTCCCTTTCAACCCAACCCCCATTTTATGATTTTGTGATACTATGAATTAATGAACCTATCCAGTTCTCTTTGGGTTCTGAGTGGCAAGTTTAGAAACTGATCTTTAAAATCCTCCTTACTTATTTATGCTAGAATTTTCTTCTTCTTTCAAAGTTGCACATTTAAGACTAAGAGAGAAATCACTGGATACTTACATGATTTTAATCTCCTCTAAGACATTCAACAATAGCATGATATAAGCCAATTTTTTTTAGTTGTTTTGAAGCTTTGTGAATAGCTACAGTTTGAACACTTTTAGATTATTTGACAATAGTAGCCACCTTGTCACAAAGAGAATTTTGATGTCTCTAAAACTTTTATATTTTTATGTTCTCCTCACAGGGAAGCAAATGTATATTACCAGGACAATTACGGTTATTTTGGCAAAGAAAGTTTTCATCATAATTTCAATATCTTTATCCTCTACATGACAGGAAAAAAAGAGGGAAAGTAAGTATTTCTTAAAAAAATCCCATAATTTCTGAAATTGCTGGTTGTGAAAGAATAAATATATGGCTGCCTTTTAATTTTCACATCATTTTCTGGTAATAAAATAATCTGAGTCCTTGTTTTATTAAACATTTCTCTTTTCATAGATTTCATTTGGCTTTTCCATTGAACAGCCCTCCTACTTATTTAGGAAAGATTCTCTTTCCGTGCAGTGTATAGACCAGTACTTTTATTTTCCCCTGACATCCTGTAATACTGGAATGCTTAGTAATAGAGTACATTTTCTTTATAAGCCAGCTCATTTCCTCTTCTTTAGCAGCTGTTATTTCTGGCATTCTAACCTATCTAACCCTTATGTAAATCAGCCGTACTGCCAAAAGTCTTTTTTAATTAAGTTGTATTTTTACAGCTTAACTCAAGGGCAACAAGCAAATAGTATTGTCTGCTCATTCATTTATTCACTAAGAAAAGAATGAAGATGAAAAGCCCTATAAATATTTATTAGATACCAGGTTTTTTTATATCTCTGTTTTGAGCCAATCAATGGGACTGCCACAGATCTGACACTATTAGTTGTTTTGGTTTTTTTTCCACAGTAAAAATCTCCTAGTGCCATGGATTGTGCTTATCAATGACAATGAAACTTTCCTATCAGCAATGTAGCACTGGGACATCACTTTTTCTTCATGCTACAGAGACCATTTCTTCCTTTTGATTAGTTCAAATTCAGGACAAAAAAACAACAACAACAACAAAAAAAACAACCAAACAAACAAGCAAAAAAACCCCAACCACCTAAATTTCTTGAAGAAAAGATAAAATAAAGGTCTAGATAAGTGTGAAAAGGTAAGAAAAAGCAGTGAGCTCTCCCTTTCTAATTTGGCCATGTCTGTACTTCGTAGGTTCTGCCCAAGTCCAGACTGCAAGTGGCAATCAACCACTGTTTTGTATTGAGAAAGTTGCACTAGGGGAGGTTTAGATTGGATATAAGGAGGAAAAAATTCTTCATTGAAAGATTTGTCAAACATCAGAACAGGCTTCCCAGGGAGGTGGTGGAGTCACCATCCCATACCACATGTGGTATTTAAGAACGTGGTTTACTGGTGGACTGGTCAGAACTGGGTTAACATTTGGACTCAGTTTAGGTCTTTTTCAACCTAATTGATTCTATGACTCAATAAGTCCCCTCATTTTACTGGAGGGAATCTATTTCAAGTCCCACTTAGCTTTTCTTTTTGTTGTATAAGATTATCTTCGATGCTCGTCTACTCAATTTACTATACTACTATTTTACTATCAACTCCCTTCTTTTTAGTGACAGAAAATTGAATCCTAAAACCAAAATGGAAGAAAAAAAATAAGCATTTGTTCAAGTTGAGCTGAACAATTTTAACAAATGCTTGAACAAAGTACCAAATACTATGTGTACAATAAAAATTAAAAAGTAAAAAAAGGCTATTTTTTTTCAACAGGAAGTATTCCTACAGAAGTCACAACTAAAGGACTTTCTTTGGCACAAGAATCTTATTGTGTTTTCATAGGACACTTTGATGAATTATGGGCAGAGAGATTCAAGGACTTTACAAACATACAAACCTCAAGAGGACCAGAAAATCGTTCAAAATAGCTGGAGACTGAGAGAATGTAAGGAAGGAATATTACACATGCTTGTCATGTTCTTGTTCTAATACAAGTAGCCATCAATGTGCATCCCTCCAGGCTCTTCACGAGAGACAGGATAATGGGGGAAGTTTTTAGCCACACAAAATCAATACAGTTTTGTCTCATTTTCTTAATGCCTTAATGCCGAATTCTTCAAATTAGCTGGGGGATGATGTTAATAAGTTTATTGTATTCAGTCACAGAACTTCAGTGGGCAATTAAACATGTATGAAATGCTGTCCTCTATTCAAAAAGGGGAGAAAAGAAAGAAAGAAAGAAAGGAAGAAAGGAAGGAAGAAAGGAAGGAAGGAAGAAAGGAAGGAAGGAAGAAAGGAAGGAAGGAAGAAAGGAAGGAAGGAAGAAAGGAAGGAAGGAAGAAAGGAAGGAAGGAAGAAAGGAAGGAAGGAAGAAAGGAAGGAAGGAAGAAAGGAAGGAAGGAAGAAAGGAAGGAAGGAAGAAAGGAAGGAAGGAAGAAAGGAAGGAAGGAAGAAAGGAAGGAAGGAAGAAAGGAAGGAAGGAAGAAAGGAAGGAAGGAAGAAAGGAAGGAAGGAAGAAAGGAAGGAAGGAAGAAAGGAAGGAAGGAAGAAAGGAAGGAAGGAAGAAAGGAAGGAAGGAAGAAAGGAAGGAAGGAAGAAAGGAAGGAAGGAAGAAAGGAAGGAAGGAAGAAAGGAAGGAAGGAAGAAAGGAAGGAAGGAAGAAAGGAAGGAAGGAAGAAAGGAAGGAAGGAAGAAAGGAAGGAAGGAAGAAAGGAAGGAAGGAAGAAAGGAAGGAAGGAAGAAAGGAAGGAAGGAAGAAAGGAAGGAAGGAAGAAAGGAAGGAAGGAAGAAAGGAAGGAAGGAAGAAAGGAAGGAAGGAAGAAAGGAAGGAAGGAAGAAAGGAAGGAAGGAAGAAAGGAAGGAAGGAAGAAAGGAAGGAAGGAAGAAAGGAAGGAAGGAAGAAAGGAAGGAAGGAAGAAAGGAAGGAAGGAAGAAAGGAAGGAAGGAAGAAAGGAAGGAAGGAAGAAAGGAAGGAAGGAAGAAAGGAAGGAAGGAAGAAAGGAAGGAAGGAAGAAAGGAAGGAAGGAAGAAAGGAAGGAAGGAAGAAAGGAAGGAAGGAAGAAAGGAAGGAAGGAAGAAAGGAAGGAAGGAAGAAAGGAAGGAAGGAAGAAAGGAAGGAAGGAAGAAAGGAAGGAAGGAAGAAAGGAAGGAAGGAAGAAAGGAAGGAAGGAAGAAAGGAAGGAAGGAAGAAAGGAAGGAAGGAAGAAAGGAAGGAAGGAAGAAAGGAAGGAAGGAAGAAAGGAAGGAAGGAAGAAAGGAAGGAAGGAAGAAAGGAAGAAAGAAAAAGAAAGAAAGGACGGACATATATAAAAGGTATAAAAGGTAGAAATGAAAGATATATGCCAAACGATTTATGTGAAAACCTAGAAGATGTATCTTTAAATATTCATATGCATGCACTATGTAAAATATTTGTGCAGAAATTATAATCAGATATAAATACAATATATTCATTCTATATAAAAATCAAAAAAGTAATGACTCCACGAAACCCATTTTACAAGCACTTTGCAAATATTCCTGAGACTGAATCCTGAACTTAGGCTTGAAAAAAGGATTCCTTCAATTCTTTTTGATGGAAAAGATATATCTCCAAGTCAAGTTCCTAATGGAAATATATTTGTATTTACATGATCTTCAATCAAACTATTCAGTTACTTTAACTTGTTTTTTTGCCAAGAAAACATTTGCACAGCAGTATAAAAGGCTTCTTACAGAAGTCTGATACAAGGTTTTCTGGCTTCACAGAGCTGGCCTTGAACACAGGTAGTCGAGACATGTTAACATGTTAACTTTGTACTTTATTGCAAATAATTAAAGGCGTAAAAATAAATAACTTGTATTCATATTTAACAAACACATTATTTGAAAAGAATGTCTTTTTAGTATTTTCTAATCCAAATTATTCAAGTTTCAAACGTAAAAGAAAAAGAAACTTCTAAATCCTTAAACAGTTGATTTTCCTGGTAAAACACAGCTCTACAGATGAACTGATCTAATTCATTTTAGTTCCATGCTTGCAATTTTCCGTACAGTGGTTCACAGCTCTTAGTTTTCCCTAATTCCTTATGGCCACATGGCTTATTTATAATTTCATCTTTATTTTGTGAATTCTTTTCCCATTTCTTATCCTTACTAATAATAGGTAACTTTTCATATTCTACTGGGAATTAAAATATTGTTTTCTTCTTTTGCAATGTTTTACTGACTTTTACTTGTCCTAGGTAAAAACTGTTTTGCTCTCTTGTGGGTTAATTATTTGTAAAAGACTGTAAATAGCAAGACAAGTATGTCCTAAATTGATCTAACCAAATGCATAAGGACCTACCCAAGAGAGCAGATATTTGAGTTGTTAAGAGTATCTGTCACTGTTGCTTGGGTTTTGGGCTTCTACTGCCCATGGCAATTAGCCCCAGGGTTTGATTTCTTTTTCCAAAAGGTACGCTGAGGTTAAATGTTGCTCTGTTTACAACTTCTGTTAGAAGTCACTGTTTTCTTCAGAGAGCTTTGAGATTGCTTGAAACTGCACTCAACTATGAACTGCTAAGAACACCGTCAAATAATCTCAATGTTTCTTTGAGAAGTTCAGAGTCCTGGCATTTGCTATCCCTCCATACCACTCCTTACCTTGCTAGCTAAATAAATGGTTGAGAGTAGTTCAAGAAATAGGCGTAGGTATCTTTCAAGTTCCAGATCTGCAATCACTTTTTGTCTGAGGCTATTAACTAAGAGGGATAGTTACATCTGTGACTGCAAGGTGCTGACAGAGTGCATAGTTTTTCTAATTTACATAGAATGTCAAAATTGAGTATTATTGGCAAAAAGTAATAATATTATCTTATTTCATTGTGGAAAACCCCCCACTAATTGTAACTGTAGTGAAGGCCTTTTTATGTTTTTTTTAAATAAACTAAGAAATTAATTTTGTATTGGTTTTATAATTATATTAAGTATTTTAGAAGACACCCTTTTAGAACAACCAAAGCAAACTATCCTTTTTCCTCTCTGTCTTAGATTACATCTTTCCTTTATTGCAACCGCAATTATGGTTATAATTTTAATTTATCATAATTTAAAATTTTATCAAGGGAGATATAAAGACATGGCATTCTCTAAAAATTGCATCAGTTTGAAGGCAGAAAAAAACACAATATAATATCATATATATCTCATATTATTTGGTGATGATTCAAAAACTCTTTTAGCAAAATATTAATTAAATTTCCCTAACTTCATTTCAAATATTCTACATTCTATGAGAACCAAAGGAAGCATAAAGAGAATTCTATCAACAGTTGTTCAAATAAAACCATTTGCTTGGATAAAATATAAATCTTCAAGATCATTTATCTATGAAGTTACTAATAGTTTCCATGATTAACTCTATATAAATTCAATTAAATTTTATTTCAGGGCTATAAAATTTCAGTAGTAATGCCCTAAATGAAAGTGAATCATTATATTTTGACTAGCAATATAATGACAGGCCTTCTGAAATGCTGAAAATAGGTGGTCAGGTCACACCAATATAAAATACTTCCAGAGAAATACCAGATGTTGCAGTAAATTGTATGGTTATGTAAGAATTTATAATTTTTTCCTTTGGACTAGTGCTCAGGAAAACCAACATGTGAGTGACATTATAGTCCTGAAGGCAAACTCTTTCAGATGAGAACGAAAATATATTTTAATATTTTTAAGTGATTAAAAAAGATTTCTTCTCTCAATTCAAATCCATTCTGCTTTCATATTACTCATTATAACTCTCCAGATTATAAAACAGGGTAACCTTCCTGGTCAAAAGGCCTTTATAGTGTTCTGTGGGCTGTTAATACTTGTGTTTGACATCTCAGAGATGCTGTGTTATGGTAGTGGAGAATTCTTACTCTTTATGCTCATACGCAATTCATCTTATCTAACTTTTTAAAGTCTTGGATATGTCAAAAACTTTGCCATAGGTGAAAAAAAGCACAATCATTTCGTAGTGCAATGGCACACAGAGCATTTTTCCATGATATAGTACAATAATAGCCCTACACCTGTATCTCTGTGTGGATAAATTCATCACTTCTCCAGTCAACCAACTTTGAGGAAGGAAGAAACAAATCAACAGCTCGGATTCCTTCTTGACTTTCATTAACTCAGATAGATGAACAGATCTTTGATACACAAGTTTGGAACTTTGGAAGTGGGATGTGCATTATGCTTTTAGTTGGCTTTTCCCATTGGAAAAGTACATGTGAAAACAGGCTATGATCACAAATAAAATCTGGTATAGTCTTGTACATTTAAAACAGTTACTATTTTGAACTAAGTAAATATTACAGATGACCTCAAAGTAAATTCACTTCAGGTATTCAACTAAAATGTTCTTCTCACAACCTAAATTGGAAAACTGATAATTAAGTTATTGCATTTTTTCAGATATAGGTATGTGATTTATTTTATGACTTATTAAAAGGAAAAAAAACACAACTAATGTCTCTAGAGAAATACGCAAACTTCTATTTTGTTGTCCATGAAGTGCCTGTGAATACATTTCAAATTTAGAATGAATGTTATCAAAACTGCTTATTATGTCAGGCTTGCATCATTATCTAGCTATACTAATAGGGCAACAATTAGTTTGATTTTACCTGCCCAGCCTCCAGGGCCTCTTCCCACCTCTGTCTTTGACCCAGACAGCAGTTTTCTTGTGACTTACCTGCTTCCTGGCGGGAACCAGAGTCAACAACCCTGGTCTGGAGCAAGACACTTCCTTCCCTTCATTCTCAGATTAAATTTCATAAGGAGTACTCATGATAACTATAGTATTGAACAAAATATAAATTATAAAATGGTAAAATATATATTATGCTTTTTTCCCCCATTAACTTTGAAAGATATTTATAGTTTCCATTAGTCTTTCATGGATTCATTCAATTGTGGTTTTTTTCTCTGTAAGTCAAGGCAATGATCTCACACTTGTAACTGAAAGGAGATGCTGGAAGCTGTTCAAGGACAAAGCAAGTATTTGTTAGAACTGTTTTTGAAGTGTTGTTGATGACACGCAAGTACTACATTTTACCTTTAAAACTCACATCATGTATGCAAAAAGTTCAACATTTTAAATCATTATGCTTTGTAGGATGCAGAATTGTAAAGACATAATTTATAACTTACCCTGTAACATTGAAATACCGCCAGTATAACTCCACTTGTGCTGCTGCTTAGAGATGCATCCACAGATGCAGAAGCATTTTCATAGCTACCTACAAGTCACATTCAACCTACAACTAAGCACTATAGAGGCATTTGAAAAAAGGAAAAAAATTGTCATTTTAGATTGCTGGAAACTGAATCTTTTCAGGATCAAGTTGTAATTTAAGGCATTTGAGAAAATTTGTGTTTCTGCTACAGTACCTCCTAAATTAAGATGCAGCCAAACAAAAAAGAAAAATCCTGAGATAAAAGGCAGTGGAGAAAGTAGAATACGCACCATGATTCAGACACAAGAGGGAAATGAAAATTCCTGAATTTTTCAGCAGTACAAATATTCCCTTGCCCCACATTTCAGGCAAGCGTCATAATTTCCAAGCTTAATTAATTTTTCAATCTATCCTCTTTCTGAATGAATATATGAATGTGTTAAGCAATATGCAATAACAAAAGACATTTAAGTCTTCCACAAAATTCCCTACACCTGAACTGTTGGACCATTTTCCTATGATACAGATGCCAGTTTCATCTCTAGTGAAAATTCTAATGGCTATGTACAAAATACTGATGAAATAGCATTGATATAAAAGTCTAATGAGAAAGCTGCTACAAAATACTGTATTAATTTGAAACTGTCCACTCCACTGGGACCACAATTTTCAGCCATTCCACAGTGTTAGATGAAATCTAGCAGATGTTATATGTGTCAAAATCTATGACTAAACAATCAACTAAGCCTTAATTTTATGAAGTCTGTCTTATTTTGTCCCCAAAGTTCACTGACTCTAACAAGTAACAAACTAAATACATAAAATTATCTCAGGAAAAATTAAATTGTACTGAGACATCTCTTATGCATTGAACAAGGTTCATTGTATCTTTATTGACATCACTTAGTGTTTAAAGATTTTTAGGAGGATGTAAAAAAAGCTCATAAAATCACAGTCATTACAGTCTGGGGGGAAGTTGTGTGTTTTTCAAGCAGAGCACTAAGTTTCTGCCTTTGAAGGTTGGGCTTGGGTTTTTATTTCACACTATTTATAGGAGGCCCATTACTTTGCTGAGAAGGAGATGGAAAATAGAATGTACAGCCAAGGGACCTACAAGTGCCACTTTACTGGGCATACACCATTCAACCAGGAGCACTAAAGGGATTAAGAAGGCAGCTTTGTATTGTCTCAGAGGTACAGTAACATAAGCACCACACTGGATTGTATGACAGTTACTATGGTAACCATTCCTTCTTTCCCTTCCACTAAACCACACATTTGCTGGCAGAACAAGCCAAGTAATTCGAAAGGATGTGAGACAAATGCTATCATGGAGTCCTTTCACTCTGACATTATTTTCAATTTTCTAGATGCAAGGATTGCCTGTTTTGAATGCTTAAACCTATAAACTGTGTTATTTCAAGCCCTTATATGCAAAAGAATTGCATCAGATTCTTTTGGGAGACCTTGTGCAAAAAAGAGTAGAGGCACTCTATAAGAGGATTGTCACGAACAAGTTAAAAAAAGAGGAACAAGACAGTATGACATAAAGGGCTAGCAGACAAAAGGTCAAGACAAAGATATTGATAGAACTATCTTTATCTAATAAGGATAGCCAGTAATTCTTAAGTGAAACAGAAATAAATGAACACTGTTAAGTGGCAGAGACAGAGGTTATGGGAATACTGGTTCAAAAAATTAGTCATGGTTGTTAGAATGCACATAAGTCTGAGGCATAAACTAGGCACAAATTCCACGTAAATGGAGCAATCAACTGACTGGGTTAAAGATATCAAGTCACAGAGGAATAATAACAACAACAAATCCTTGATAAACTAGCATATTGTGCTTATAGTGTATGTACAATAATATAGGGCCAGGGGAAATTATGCAAAAAAGAGACAGAAGATTAGAAGCACATTTTTTTAGTCATAATTTAATAGCAACTTTGACTCAGTAAACATCCTGTTTGTCTCCCCCGACAAATTGCTTCCGCTCCAAGCATTCAATTTCATCACTGATAATTGGCAAGTTCCCGACCATGACTACAACTCTCTTGAGGGAAAACAGAAGTAGGACTTAGAATGTAAGAAATACTAAAATATATTTCACTAATTTTTTCTGGTGTTTTGTTTGATTCTTTTCCACATAAAGTGCTTTCTTTAAAGGATTTTAAAATTCAGTGAATTTTCATCAATAATCATTGAGACAAGTGAAGAAAAAGCACAGGAACTCCACCTTAACCAATTTATTTGTTTTAAAGAGCTTGATTTAGGACAGAATTTGTATCTACTTGTGGAGAAACATATAGACTCTTCTTTCATATTATGACAGCAAAGCTTCTTTATTTTAAATCTGTAAATTGCACATTATTGCCCTATAACATTGCAGCAATGCAAACTTTATAAATACAGAACCCATATCAATACAATTAGCACAACTTTGAGCTGAGCATAACAAGATCCATCTTTTTAAAAGTTTCAACTTAATTCCAGGGGAAGTAAATCAGGGAGCTTAGAATAAGATGACCTGTAAAGTCCCTTCCAATGCAAACCAACACAACATGCAAAAATTACTCAGGTCAAGTCATTTATCTCTTGAAAGCCTGTGACATTTTATCAAGAGAGAACCTGCCAGCCACACAAGAAAAAGTACATCCTTGTGCTAAACCAGAGCTCCAACTGCAAAGCTTAGCTTGAAGAATGCTCTGCAGTGATGGAACTTAATCTAGCATCAAGGTGCTAAAATGAAAGATGGGTTACACAAAGTCATCAGAAGTATCATTTTTATTAACCTCTGTTTATATGATCAAAGAACAATACAGATTAAGAATCAGATATGGATGGACTGTGAGTGATTGAACACTGCAGATAGGATTAGTACAGGCTTTGAAAATATTTTATGCATTTGAAAATTATAATAATTTATTGATTTTATTTTTGAAGGCTGTACCTGATTCATGCCTTCAAAACTGAATGTGCCTTTTAATGCATTTTGCAGACATGTAGAAAGCACAGAGAAAAAAACTAAACAAAAAACAACCAAAAAACCCCCAACAAATAAACAAAACCCCCAGAGATCTCCCAATGTTCTTTTCTTTACTCAGAGGAATTTTTTTTGTTCTTGAAAAATATTGATAATCTTCAGCTTTTGAAAGTGAGCCTCTAACTTCAAATAAATAAATTATATCAAACCTTTTTTTTTTTTTCAGAAGTCTGAAGATTATCCAAAAGACAGTAAATCAAATAGTTATTCAAAGCATTAATCAGTATGGGTCCTTACAAAAGGGTACTTATTAACAGAAGTTTAGAAATTTGAGTCTAATAACCGTTATTGGTTGAAATTCAATTTAGTCTTTTATTTCTTGTCTGAAGAGCTGCAGATTTACTTTCCTTTTTACAGAGAAATACATGTTTCAATTAAACTTCTAATCGGGAAAATTTTCATAAACATAGGATGCAACATTTGGTAAAAAAGAACTTTTTGACTCCATAAAATTTGATGCAAAAGACTCTGTCTACTTTGGAATTGAAAAGAAAGTTTCTTTTCAGCCAGAAAGAGGATTATAACTAGAGCATAGTCATATGTACAGTCACTGTATATGTACATATCACTAGTCATATGTACATATAGTCATATGTATAGTTGCAAAAAAGGGAGAAGCCAAGGTGTTTAATGCCGGAATTCAAATTGCTTTCTTAATCCTGCTAAATGTTGTGCCCAACTGTCTGACTTCTTCAAGGAAGGATTGTCTAGGAGTTTTCTGTTTTTCTGTTTTTCATTCACACACATTTTTTTTTGTGAACGTTTAAGAACAAGACAATTTAAGATCCTGGAAAATTCCAAGGGAATGGAAAATTATTTTCTAAGCATGTTTAAGTTTTCATATTCCCTAGAGCTCTCTTTTCAACTGCAAAATTACTTTTCCAAACCAGGTCCAGTAACTTTGGAGATAACATTGAAATTACACATGAGATCTTTAAAATCTATTTACCATGAAGAACATGTCCTCAACATTTGGAGAGCTGTAATTTCAATTAGAAACAAACTTACACATGTGAGATGCTGTTTAAAAAATGCTGTTTAAAGAATGAAAGAGAACAATTTAAATATTATTAGAAATGAGTAAACCAATCTGAACTAAGAAAAATCTGGAATTGAATATAGAGAACATCCAGGGCCAGAATCAGAATATTTTATGACAAATGGAAGTTTTTAATTGAAAAAATGTCCATGAAACACTCTGTAAGCCCAGTTACTTTTCCAACTTCAAACAAATAGGTTCAATCAGTCAAGTTTGGGTATTTCTATAGCTTTGCTTTTGTTGATCTCACAGGGGTTTTGCTGGTTTTTTGCTCTTTTTAATCACTAGTCTGATGTGAAAAAAAAACAAAACTTTTTTCTCTCAAAATACCATTGCAAATATAGACACCATTACTCTTAGATCTATCAGTTACTCAAAATGGGTTAACAAACATGTTCTAATCTCTTTGGTACTTCATTCACTTTAAGTTTCGAATTTCTTTGGATTTGGATTCATGTAGTCAAAGAGACCATATAAAAACTCAAAAGAAAAAAATAGACGATTTCAACATATAGATAGATAGCAGGGGTATAGCCTGCACTCCCTCAGAAGGTACAAATAAGATACAGTCAGAAGAATTTTCAGATTTCTTCTAGGGCTGTCTCTGCTGATCAGGATGCTTCAAAGTCCTTCAAAGTCCTGAAAGAAATGTATTCAAACTTATGACCCATTGCAACAATAAAGAAACACTTTTCAATAAGGATGAAACACGTATTTTAAAAATTATCATAAATGCTGCCTGTATGGTTCAAAAATCCTCACATACCAATATCCTTCCTCATTTTTTCATGTTTTATTGAAAACTGGTATCACATCCATAGTTCTCACCTGAGATTTTGTGCTGAAGGTTCAAAAGTGAACATCTCACAAAGTGCACTCTGACCATGAAGGACATATTGCTTATATATCTTTATGGCATATCCAGAAAACATCAAAATCCTCTTGCTTCTTAGCAGATGCTACATTTTGCCTTTTTTCTCACATTATAATCATCTTGCAGTATAATTTAAACAGTCTTTCTTGAGGTATCTGATCGTACTTAATAATTTTAATTTTGATTTCTTTTGCAAGACTCAAGATAAAGGTCTGTGATCATCTTTGTCCTTTCACAGTAATCACAGCAGATACTGATTGAGTAAGATCACATTTCTTGTGTGCCAGTTTTGGCTGGAGTAATTTTCTTCACAGGGGCTATGTTTCGCATTTGCGCTGAACACAGGGTTGATAACATAGAGATGTTTTTGTTATTGCTGAGCAGGACTTACACAGAACCAGGGCCTTTCTGTTTTTGTTACTGCCATGCTGGCAAGGACACTGGGGGTGCCTGAGAAATTGAAAGGAGACACAGCCAGGACAGGTGACCTCAAGTGAGCAAATGGATATTCCAGACCATATTGCATCATGCTCAATATATAAATTGAGGGGAAGAAGGAAGAAGAGGGGCCATTTGAAGTGATGGAATTTGTCTTCCCAAGTCACTCTTTTGTGTGATTGCCCCTGCTCTCCTGGAGATGGCTGAACACCTGTGCGTTCATACACACACACTTGTGGGAAGCAGTGGATTAATTCCTTGTTTTACTTTGCTTGCATGAGTGGTTTTCCTTTTCCTACCAAACTGTCTTTATCCCAAGACACAACCTTTCTAGATTTTACCCTTCAAATTCTATTCCCATCCTGCTGGTGGGGAAGTGAGTGATCAGCTGTGTTGGTTTCTGGCTGGAATCAAGACACACCACCTTGCCAAATTGTTCCTGTTTATATGATTAACACAGCCTTCCTAAGTATTATAACTTTAAAGTCCAGTGAAAACTTTGGAAGCTTAAAGATGATCCTTTTCAAACTGAACAATATCTTGGAATGTTAGAAATAAATTTCAGTCTGTCACAACCTTGGTGGAACCCTGATATCTGAACAACACTGTCACTGTTAATGGTGTTCTATTTCTCTTCTGTATTAATTGGAAGGGACAGGACTATTTGAAAGGCCCAGCTGGAAATCAGCTTTGAATTTTTTAAAAAATTCTCCACCAAAGGAAATAAATATTATACTTCCCACAGTTAGAGTGGTCTGACAGGACAGATTCAGAACTTGTTGAAAGGTTTACTATTTTTGAAGTCAACAAAAAGCAAGAAAAATTTCCCGCTGTACTGAAATTTGGGTATTCTGACAGCAAAATAGCAAAAGTGACATTAAAGAATAACCATTTTGATTACCTGCTTCTCAGAAGTTTGACTCATATTCAAGGCCCTCTACAATATTTTTTTTTTTTAACTGACAAATTCCATTTTCCAACCTCTGTGAGGTTTAATGAAAGCTTTGCTGTTTTTATTTTGTTTTTATTTTGTTTTGTACTTTAGTCTGCTGCTATTAGCTCCTCAGGAGAAAAGTAATATAACCTGCTTGTTTTGGAAACAGTACCATTTTCTTTTTTTTTTTTTTTTATTTGAGGTGTACCCTATTGTCAGTACATTTTTAACAACAATATAAAAAACCTTTTAAAGTTGCTTTTAAAGTTGTATGAAGGAATGATTCAAGGGATAACTAATTGAGTAAACAGCATCCTTTTTTTGTCCTCCACATCTCCTGCTATGAGAAATGCAATTCCTTGGTAGAAGACAGCTCCAAAATTTTCTTAAATGAAAATTGCAAGGCTTTGCAGAGTCCTCCAATAACCAACATCCTCTATCAAATTCTCTAAATTGTTGTTGCTTTATAGTAAGTTAACTGCTAAGACATATCTGACAATCCCTCAAAACATCCAATTGTATGTCCCTGTTTAGATATCTTTAAGTACTTTTAACTCTTGCCCCGTGGTATTTTGGTGTATATAGATGATGTATATTCCCATAATCAATAGTACATAATAGTACAATTCAATGGATAATATGCTAAAGAACTTCTACGGGGGAATTTAATCTTTATTCCGCACTAGGAAAATCAGCAGTGTTTCTACCCTATATTAAGCTAAGTCAGAAATGTAAGCCAGGTGCCCTGGCTGATAAGAAAACAAAAGGCAGGTTCAGGGGTTCAAACCTTGGTAAGAAGCCACAAAGACCTGCACTATGTCAGTTTTTGAATGAACGCCTGAGGGGCCAAGGCACTGTCTTTCACTGAGGGCTACCCTTCATTTAAGAACTTTATTTCTTTTGAGAATATAAGCCTGATGATCTACATACACAGAAGTGGGGATAACAGCATTTCTCTGCCTCAAAGAGTTAGCATGAAGATAAATGCTCAGAACCTAAGGTAAGGGAAGACATACAGAAGTACTTCAAGACAGAATATTTCATAAATAAGACCTCCTTTTTTTTTTTTTTTTTTTTTTGTATTCTTGGATTCTTTGTCACAATCATCTTTTTTGATATCACATCCCTATTTTCAGGTATAAAAACCTTCTGTCAGTTTGTTTCCTCATGAGTGCTGTAATGAACGAGACAATAGTGCTGCTGATAACCCTGTCAATAGCTTAGAGCTTATGTACAAGGAGGGAGGGAAATACAGGTTATATGGACAGTAATAAAAGTTTTGCTCCTTCATTCCAAGTTCTTTATTTCAGCCTCACAATAAATTTTTAAAGTTTTACTTCCATGCAATTATGTTAGTATATAGGTAATTATCATAGACAACTCACAAGTAACTTGCCAATATTAAAATTAAGGATGGTTCCCACATTTCACTTTGCTAATAGACTGGAGGTTTGGACCAAATTTAGACCCACTGCAGTCTGTCCTTTTCTTTTTTGAATTGTGAGCACCAGGATTGGATAAAGTGCTTCAGGTGAGATTTTATATTTTAAAAAAAAATAACTGATCAACTGAAAAATCTCTTTGAAAATTTTACAGTTTTGTTCTGCTCTTTGCATTTTCTTTCTACTGTGTTTAAAAATTGCTTGAACAAAAGCGGGTTGAAGTGAAGGGTCAGTAATAATGGGGAAAAGAGGAAGATTGGCTTCTTCTGAAAGAAATGCATGTGACAAAATAAACTAAAACATCTGGGATGACAGAAAAAAAAAGGAAAAAAATCCCAATATATAAAGTGTGATTCTACTAATTTATTCTAAATTTTAAAGAAAAAAGTGGGAAAGGAATAGATATAATAAAAATAAAAATAAGATATAAGAATCCAAAAGTCAGGGCAAATATTTTCTCCTTACACAGAGTTAATACATAAATTATAATAGAATAATTTTTGAAAAATAAGTATTTAGAAACCTTTGCAAGTGACATCACAGGGGTTTTTTTACCTTTTCTCATCCACATTATAAATTAAAATGATAATTTAGTCTGGTTATCTAATACTTCATTGACATCAGAATTTTCCTGACAGCAACATAAGTAATAATAAAAGTTCCATGTAAATAATTGAAAAAAAATCCAGGATGACAGAATGCCTAATGAATTTTATTCTATTAGAATCCTAAGAGCAGCACCTATTAAGGAATTAGTGTTGCTGATATGGTACAAAGGGTTTGACACTTTGGGATTTGTTAAATAGGCCTAATGAAGGAGTCATTGCCTGAGAAGTATTATATAGGGAATAGACTATAGCGAAGATTAAAAAAATCCCACAACAATGATTATGAAAATATTTTGGAACAGAGCCCTCAGAGAATCAATTTGGGTTACAGCGCATATTTAATTTAGTACAATAACAAAACCCAAAGCAGTATATTAATGCTCACCAGTCCCCAAACACATTTCCATATCTAGCCAAAGTCACCCTGAAAGATAATGTAGAGCAAATCAGTTCATTCGGAGTGAATTTCAGTAGCTGCAGCGTATAATCCTATTTTGTTGCTCTTCTCTGACTTCTAAATTGCACTTCCTCATAGTACCAGCTCTATTTTTGCAAGTTATGTTGTCCAGCCAGTCCTAAAATTAAATTTGTAGTAGTAACATCTGATTCTCAGTTTGGCACTTCCTTTGCTCTGATCTTGTCCTTTTCTGAAATTATTACTGACCCAACCACTTACATGCAAAGCAGTGTTATACTCAAGCTTTGGCTAAAAAAAACACCTCCATAGCGGATTTTGTCTTGCATGCATCAATATGTGTTTAGAAAATAAAGCTCACAAAAGCTAGAGGTACATGTCATGAATAGATATGGGAGTACACATTTTAGCTTTTCTAACAGACAAAATCAACCAACAAAAACTAAACAAATATGCACAAACAAAACCACCAAAATAAGTCCAAAACAGCAAAAAAAAATCTCTAACCAAAAAGCCACCTATAGTAAATGAGACATGAAATCTGATTATTTGTAAAAACTATGTTGCTTCCACAATCCAAGCATTTCTTCATCTTCTGTGGTTAGCAGTGAAAAATAGGAACATGTCAGTGTTACACCAGTGCCCTGCTGCCAAGGCGGCCCACCGGGACTAGAGACAGCTGGGTATAGAATTAACCTCTGCCAGTTTTTTCCAGCCAGAGCCCTGTCCCAGAATACTTGCTTCCTTCTGTTGTCTAGTGTGCTCTTTCTCCTTGGAGTACAATTAGAAGGATCACTGAGTTTAAATTGTGTATATAAGTCTTCACCACACAAAAAAGAGAAAAGAAAATGTATAGGAAATTCTGGCAGGTACAAATAGCGTTCTTGATTAAGTGACTAATAATATCCTACATAAAAAATATCATGCATACAAGTGGACATACTGGAGAGGAAAACTGCTGTATAAACAGCTCTTCAGAGAAGTAGCAAAATTATTTGGATCTGGCATGCATCATTGCTGCTGCTTTATGGTAGGATTCACCAACAGAAGACTCGAGTAGTTCCAGATTGCTCATTGATGAGTGATTTGGTACTAAAAACCACACAGAATTCCCTCAACACTTAACATTGTATTTCAAAATACAGCAGTACTTAAATGTTAGATTAAGCCTCAAGTGTACAAGTGTACAAGTTTAAGCTTATTTACAAAAAATAGTGCCATCCTGTTTGAAGAGAGATTTGATTGCAACGAATCAAATGCAGCAGTATTTGCAGGCTCGTTGTCAGGTCCTTGAGCACACCATTAGCCCTGACTGTTCATGCCCATTCCACTGTGACTTCCCCGACCTGACCACGGACAAGGACCTAATTTCTGTCCCCCCAAACATTTCCCATCCTGCTTATGTCCCAGGACTCCCTATCAGCCCCCTGGAGCCATCAGCCCCTGCCATACTGATGCTGCAGCAAGGCCAGTCTCCAGCTTCCCACATCCCTGCCTGGCCATGGATGCAGCTGAGATGGTCTCACCCTGGGGTCCGCCCAGACTTGGCCCAACCCTTGGGAGCTGTCCAATGCCAGGGGCTTTGGCTGCCCAGGCCTCCTGACTGCCTGCTGCTGGCCGATGTAGTGGATGGACCCTGGATGTCCAGCCCTGCCACACCACATGGAGAGCCTCTGTGGGTTCCTCGTTCCTCATCCCTAAGAGTCATCTGGCTCTTATTATTCCCTGACACATACAAGTGTGTGGACTTCAGTTTTCCTTTCCATCACTGGCAATTCTTAAATCCACTCAGTGCACTGAATCATGGTTGCTGGTATCATCTTCTTCTCACTTTGAACTTGTGGAAACTGGTATTTAGTTTCCCTTACTTTACTGGAGTAAAGTAACCTTTGAAAGTAAAGTAACCTTTACAGGTTGCTCTAGACTATGAGCATGACCAAGTGCAGCACACATGTGGATACTCCACACATCCCTGGACATTCAAGTGATATCCAGGTGCAAGGGCCACAAGTTCTAGGCTTGGTGCAACTGCTTTTGCAGCTGAACTTTATGAGGTGATACAGGAGAAATAATTAGAACACAGACTAAACCAATTATAAGCCTGAACTACTGTTTCTATTAAGTATTTATCTGTAGAGTTCTATTAGTTATTCATAAGTATGTAAATTGGTTAATTGTAAACACAGGTTTATATAAGGAGATTTCCATTATTTTCATATATGCTTACTGGGCTTACAGTATCTGACAAATTTTGTTATCTATTTTATGATCAAAAAGGAGTAGCTGGTAAAAAAGCAATTCTTTTTTACTCAGTACTTCAGCAATAATTCTGGCATCCTTTTCAAGCTTCTGGCTTCAATTCCTCAAGGAAATGCTCTGATTCAAGGTTTATGGTGCTTTTTACTCCTTATTTCAAGGCTAGGTTTGGGACCAATGACTAATATTTTCCCTTTGGTGCATCCAAGCCATATGATAAAAACTTCACAACTCTGCTGAATTATTTCATAAAATCTTCTCTAGCAGTTGTTTTCAAAACTCCAGTTAAGGTTCATTATGTTGGGTCCAAACTTAACAATATGTTCCCTTTGCTTTCTATTTATAATCAAGCTATTTCCCTTTTTTTTTTTCCCTAATAATTCAGAATGATTCTTTCACACTTTGGGATTCAGCTTAAGGATCTTTAGAAGTTGCTATTTTTGGGTCCTTACCAAAGAATAAAGAAAACATTGTTAATTTTAATGACATTGCAAACCCTAGAAATTTAGGCATCGGAGTCAAATGCAAAGTAAACAAGTGTTTTGAATGTGGAACATTTGATATGGATATTTAGTTGCACCATGCACATGAATATACAAATACACCACTGATTTCTCTATGTATAATAATGAAGTGTTGAAATTTCCTGAAGGAGACAATAAATTCTATTGAATAACACTGTTTTCTCAAGGCAGAGTAACATTTGCTTTCAGGCAGGTGGAATTTTAAAGCTCCAGTGCTTTTTCTATAACTATATGTATGTTCATTAGCTTAAAAATGAGCCACACTGTGCCACTGTCAGAGCGAGCTACGCTCTGGGGTCTGAAAACCTCATCGACACATGTATTTATTTTCTAGCATTAAGATGGAGTAAACTGTGCAGAACATATGCTATAAATTCTCGGACTATTTTTTTAAGAATAACTTCCAAAGAATGTCTCCAGATTTTGAACACAATAAGCATGAACTGTATTAAAAAG
The DNA here is from genome assembly GCA_013396755.1 of Sclerurus mexicanus. Classification (NCBI taxonomy): domain Eukaryota; kingdom Metazoa; phylum Chordata; class Aves; order Passeriformes; family Furnariidae; genus Sclerurus; species Sclerurus mexicanus. The sequence goes on along the minus strand of VWZF01003701.1, from coordinate 8,183 downwards.
AGAAAAGAAAAATAAAACTATTTTTCCTATCTGGAAAGTACAGAAAAATCATATCAGTCTGCTTTAAATGATTATGGTTTTTTGGGTTTTGGGTTTTTTTTTTACATTTTATCTTTTGGGTTTTTTTCACTTAACCATTGATCTCAGTTCCTGGTGTCTCACTGTAAACCATATATATCAGGTCAATGATGATAGATATGTATTTGCACATTATTTAGTATATAAAACAGATGCACTATATGGTTGAAATTGTCAGGTTTATATAGATGAAATGTAAATGATGTGCAAGCAGTGAATAGAGGGAATCTTCTCTGTTTGGAGATTGTTTTGATTAATTGATTTTTTTTTCAGATTAAAATTACCTTTGCCAAATTAAGCTTAATTAAAAAGATTATTCTTTTTAATTAAGTATCCAAAGCTACAAATGTCTCCATTATTACATATGAATCCATATTAAAGTAGCATGAAATTATTTTAATGGAATTTTGTCTGTAGGAGGGCAGAATTTGACCTCCAAAGTAATGAGAGTGTTTTAGCCAGTTTATTTCAAGTGTTCAAAAATGATCCAATGTTTTGAAAGTACCTTGGACAGCTGCTCAGATCAGGCAGAGTGGCAGCAAATACAAGGCAACTAGGCTGAATTACAGACTATGAACAATCATAGCCTGTCCTGTTTAAGGGAAGACAATAAATCTAAAAAAAAAAAAATATTTTCTTTTTTTCTTCTCCTTCAAGATATAATCTCAAGATTATCAGAACTACAAGAACTCAAGGCACCATAACAAATTTTTCTCCACCTCCTTTTCACATTTTGCTTATACCTCATGGCTGACAGCCTTTATAAATGTCTGTTGAGATTGTTGCCACAGTCAGAACTGGTGAAGTGCACGCTACCTTCTGAGGTCACACAGAGAAGTTGTATATTAGGTGGTAACTGTCACCTGAAGTGTGAACAGCTCAGATGTGACATTCAAAATCTTGTTAAGGGTAAATGAAAACACAATGGGTACCAAGACTTTAATTTTGGCCTAATTAAATTGTTCTTGCATTGCATTCAAATCTCATATGAAAGCATTTTTTCTGGTGTTGCACTTACCTGGGCCCACAAAGACCCTCTGGTCTTATAGTTGGTAGTTTTCCCAAGAAGCAGAGTGGTAGGGACATGTTCTGGACAACTAATCACTGTCCCTCAGAAGGTGTCCTAGTTCAGCAGGTGGGATCAGTTATCACTGTGTGGGGGTGATCAAAGCTATGTATTCTACCCCCTCTATTCATTTCCCAAGAACAATGGACCATTTGCAGCAGCTGCCCAGGGAGTCGTTAGCACCTTCACACCCAGCCTGAGGGGGCGTGGCTGCTAATGGGCCATCAACGATTCAACAATACCCCATGACTCAGAGTTAATCACCCATTGTGTGAGTCCCCGCCCTGGGGGAGGGACTGGGTGCTCCCTGAAGGTACATAAGTGGGAGTAAGAAGACCTTGGGGGTACTCTCATCGGATCCAGAGGAGCAGCAGGCCCTTGACAGGAGGAAACCACCACTCTCAACCAGACTGCGACCATCACTCCTGACCAGACCACAGCCATCATCTGCACCAACAGGTTCTCTACTTCTTTTTGCTTTGGACTTGGGGGAACCACGCGGGTCTCAGCACAAGGGCTAACAAATCCCTTTGGGCTTGTGCCCGGGACACTGGGTTATACTGCTGGGTTTTGGTGAGTTGAAAGCAGTTTCCTCTTCGTGTCAGTGTATTTAGTGTAATACCTTTCATTAAATTGTAACTCTGACTTAGAATCTCTCTCGTGGTGGGTCCATTTCTTCTGCCGGTTTACCTTTATACCAGCACAGAAGGGTTTCCTTCTTCCCCTGTCTTGGGTTTGGTTGAGATTGTTCTTGCACACTTTCCCACCACCACCTGTTCTTTCCCTCCTACTTTCAGAGAAGGAGTTAAATCTTCCTGCAGCACCCATGACCCCAGGGGGCTTTTTGTCCTCCCGGGATGGCCTGGGGATGTCATCCCCTTCCCTCTGACAGTAATCACAGAGTTGAAGCTCAAATGGGCTGCCATGGATGGCTATGTTTGCATAGGCAGACTCATCATATAGCTGTACTAAACTGAGGCAATCACACACCTATGCCCATGTATTCCTGACTCCGGTGGGGGGAACATGAGTCTGGTAATATATTAGAGATCTCTGAGAGAGCAGGATGATAGAGAAAGTCCCAAAGAGAATAAATCCTAACTATACAAAGTCAATTATGGGTTAGTAAAAAGAAATTAACTTGAAAAGTAGGTAGACACTGACTCTAAGAACAGTGAAGAGAGCAAAGTATAGTCTGCAATATAAGTAAAATACCTCATATATCTAAAAGAAAATAACAAGAAGGTGTATATATATATACATATATATACACACACGTGTGTGTGTGTGTGTTACATTTACGGATGACACCCCTGACCAACTCTGTAACTAAAAAACCCAACAGCCAACCACTAATTTTAACTTGACTTTATTGCAGACTTCAGAATATGTAAAGTACATTTTTTAACCTTATAACTGCTTTCAGTAATTTATGAGGGAGAAATTTAGGGAGAAATCTGTATTTGTGTCTGTTTTGTACTTCAAACTTCCCACACAAAAAGGTGATTGATACTGCATCATAAAGTCAGGAAAGACTGTCATGAAGAGACAGCCTTTTAGAGAGAATTGATTTAGGGATGAGGAATTCTAATCTGTGAAAAGAATAATATGAAAACTGGGAAAGGAAGAATTTAGGGAAACTAAGGTAAGTTCTAGCCTGGAAATCAAAACACCAAAGACAGAACAAAATCCTCAGGCAGCCTGAACACTTCAGTGAAAAAAATGTTAATATTTTGAACACTATTGTAGCAGAAGAGGTTTTGAAACAAGGCAAATGAAAGTGCTATCACAGCTGCTTATCATCTGTTTTAATAAAAAGTGCTTAAAAGGAAACTAGTGGTGTATGAATGTTTTACCATGAACTCTTACCAAGTCACTCTGTTAGAACCTTTACTGCTTCAACTTCACTTCACTGCAAAATAGGAATTGTTGAAAAAAAAGTAAGCCTGTTTGAGGTGTTTTATGTTGTGTTGTTTTGTTTTATTTGGTTGGTTGTTTTGTTTCATTTAAAGAGAAAACTAAGAGAACTGAAGGACATCCAAAGGCAATGACATCTTTCAGGGGTTTAATATGAAGGCATTAGACATATTATACTACGAAATACAACAAACTAACAAATTCCTTCAGTTGATGATACTGTGATATGTTCTGTGAAAAAACATACCGTGAGTTCAACACTTGAGGATAAAATAGGAAGATCATATCTAACAAAATGCATTAATACTGTCTGCATTTCTCACAGAGAGGAAGAACCTTCACAAGATAAAAGCTCTTTTTACTGCAGTTATGTAAGAGTAGATACGACTCATTTCTTTCAACTTCTTGAATTGTGGGGAAAAATAAAAACAAAACAAACTCCATGAAACAGTAAAGTGGGAGGTTTTGTTATGTTAATGCTCTCAGGCACGTGGTATGATTTTGGGGTGGTTCTGCCCAGGGGATATAAAGTCCACTGGAGAGGATATTTTTTAAGACATACTAGTAGGTAAAGATGTAAGCAAAATGTCTTGTATATGTACATACAAAATTTATTAGAAATTGTTTTTTAATGTGGGCATTCAAAATCAGAAATTTCTGATTAAGCCTACTTCAGAGAAGAAACTGGTAATGGTTTCTGTAGGTGTATGTCCTTCTCTAATCCCATGATATAGCACAGGACATACAAATTACATGATTAAACATCTTTCAGGAAAGCTTACTTTTATAGAGATACAAGAACATTTTCTGAAAGAAATACAGGAATAATTCTAAGAAGTAAAAGAAAACTTTTTTTTAAAAGACAGGTTTTGTGGCAATCATGATGGGGAAATTATATATATATATGAGCAGTAACCAGCTTAAGGGAAGTCATGAAAATAAAAAACTACCAAATCTCACCAGTTCTCTTCAAACTTCAGAGGAGGGATTTGTCTTCATTAAATTTTGAAACAGAAAACAAAGCTTCTGAAGCTGAATCAAAATAGACAACTTTGAGCAAGTCAGCTTATTCAAGCAAAACTATGAATGGGAAATTCACCGTTTGTCTTCTAATCTCATTAGAGAAAACCATGTTTTTAATTTTTAAAAGAAAGAACAAGCAGATCCAGTAGGAGTAAATAACACTAATTTTTTATTTTGCTTGTTTGACAAGATCACTCAAGTGAGATCTTCTCACTTTTCTCCACAATGTCTACGGAAAGGCAAGAACTTGAGCTGTTGAAATGCTGCTCCTTGTAAGAAGCAGAGTCTGTAGGTGCTACTATACTTTTGTGCCTTTGGCAAAGGAAATCTTTATGAGGCTGATATTCCTTTGTTAATGTAGAATTCATTTCCCGCAGTTGTCTGTACATGTGCAGACAACTGTACATGTGCTTGAATTACTTATTTCCTGATGTGTTGCCTTGGTTAATATATACATCTGTATTATACTGAGTTCTCAGTTCTCATATGATCATGTAATAGCAGAAGTGGATCACTGTTATTATTTTCATGTAAAAGGAGTAACAGCTCCTACAAAAGAAAAATGGTTTATCGGCATTGTAATGAAGGTGGAGCTAATCTACAGAGTATAAAGAATTACAGCATTCCTGTATGTGTGTAAATATTCATGTATGAAAAAGTGAAGATGAACTCTAACATATAATGTTCATGAGGACTTAATTGTTGTTGTAAAATGGTGCTTAAACAATGAGATTTTTGAGCAGACTTTGCAACACAAAATCCAGAATATAAAAACATTAAACCATCCTACCCTTCTTGGTCTGAATTGTACATTTTTATCATACTTATCATAGGTATACCACAGGCATACCTATACCTATCTTATCCTCAAAGAGGCAAATATTCAGTGATGTTGCATCATTTTTTATTACTATTAACATAATTAGATAATTCATAATAGGTTGGCCCATGTACTTATGGGGAAGTTCTCTGCAGGTGTTGTGTTGTGCTGTGCAAAAGGTTGTGTTCCACTGTGTGCATCAGACTTCTCATTTCAAACTGATTTTGAACAGTGTTTAGTTGTGAGATTAAAGAAACTAAAAAAAAAATAATAAAAATCATGAATGAGAGAATAAAGGAGTTAAAATTCCCATAAAAGCAATTACAGTTACCAGAGGGAAAATAAAAATATAGTATTGTAGACAGGAACTTGATTCTTGTTTTGACAATAACCAATTCTGAAGTACCTTGTGAAACATGCTTCAACAGACTTCAGTTATTTCAACTAAAGGTATCCTAAGAATAGAGCTGTATTGAAGGGTACTGCATGCCATGTAAATATAAATCATAGAATCTCTATACTTTCAAACAAGAGAGAACAGAAAGAAGTGAAAACTGTGAAACTGAATTAAGGCTGAAAAATGTGACATGCAAATTCTGGAGTGATAGAAATGCCTGGCTTAATAAATAATTACAGCTTAGTTTAGTGGGGAATAAACCACAATAAAATCAAAAACAACTTCCCAAACAATATATTAATTGGGAAAGGAGTGTAAGAAACAGTTTGGCTATTGACAAGCTTCCTCCTGGCAGAGTCTAATGCATTTTTAGACAGCAAGATAATGAGCTAGGCTAAAAAATCCATTTTTCTCAGTATATGATTTCCAGTAGTGAGCAACAGTGGATGCCTATGGAAGAGTGCAGAAATGCAGAAACCATACGGTAATGATGACACAGAGTGCTCTCCCAACCTCCAACAGCTTGAGGCTTTTTGAGTCAGAAATGGCATTTTTATAATGAGTCTCTGTGGATTTTCTGTGTCAACTTGTCTTTTGAATTCAAGCAGAATTTCATGTCCACAACATCCTAGGGAACTCTGCATCTTATTATATTTTACTACTGGCTTTGCTAGGGATTTTTTTTGTTGTTTCCTTGGGGGTTTTGCATTTTCTGATTACTAGCTCTAACTTCCGCTCTAGAAGAATCAGATTAATTGACCCTTGTTCTCTTTCTATTTGCCAGTGATAATTTTGGAGATCTCCATCTAATCTTACTTTGGCTGTATCTTTTTCAAGATTAGTTTAGAAGCTTATTTTTTGCCATCTCATACAGAAACCTTTCCAACCTTTGATCATCTTCTCAGTCTCTCATGAGTAATTTCCAGGCTTAGCCTTTTGAGATGGAGAGCCAAAGCTACGCTTTGCATTCAAACAGAGATAAAGCTTGATTTCATATACTTTATTTCCCATTTTTATTCTCTTTTTCTTCCCTGAAGTTCCATTCATAATGGATATAATGTTTTAAACAAGTGAAAAATAATAGAGGAATACTGCTAAAAGTTTTGGAAACCATGGAAAGAACTAAAGATGATCAATAGAATGAAAAAATGCTAATTCCACATAAAAATAGTCTAATCTAGCAGACAGTATTAAGCAGCCAAAAAGCAAACAAGTCCTTCAGAAATAAGTTGCAAGGTTTTTCTTTATGCTAACATCACCAATTGTGAAGGCTCATCTTCTTTAAAGAGAAGGAAAAAACTAAGTTGTCTAAAGACAATTTAAGAAGAGTGAAATCATTTAAAACAGTCCCAAAAAGTAGTAGTGGGAAAACATTACCATTTATGCAGAGCAACTGAATTTTTACTACATGCTTCCTCCAAGATTGTAATGGAACACAGTTGAGTAGATGACATTGTAAAATAATTTCTGTACAATTCAAAAATACAGTCTGGGAGTCATCTTGCCACATAGTAGGTATTTTCGTCTGAACAAGTCACCACATGTTTCACCTATGCTTTTTTCCCCTGAATTATGCCTGGCGTAGAATACTTGGTGCTGAGGTAATTTGTGGAAAATTACACTCAGGATCAGACTAGCCTTCTCCACAGTCATTGTTTTGTAGCATAACAGTCTTCTGCTGGATCCAACCCATTACTGTATCCTTGTTAGCATGTGATACAAATGCTATTTATAATGTTTTCTGTTGAAAGACCCTGAATAACTTTATGACCTCATATTGTGACGGTGCATGAAGCTGGGGGCATTTGAGACTTGGTGACCTCCTTAGACAGTGTTGAAGAATGATGTTGATGGAGATTTCCATGCCTGGTATACACCCATGGTGTCTGCTTGAAGCCAGGTGAAAACATGCATCAGTCTCTTGGTAAGTGCCCAGACTGAAGGAAGACATAAATGAGGAGATTTATAAAATAAGACAATGTCTGTGGAAAGAAATAGAAATTTAGATAAGTTTGTAATATCAGAAAATATCCTAATGTGTTCCCTAAAGTGTCCGATTAATTGTTCCCTGGAAGTTATTTGCTTCCTTAACTGTGCTTTGAGTCCTGTGCGAGTAGCTCAAATGCAATGTCTGACACTAAACAAGCTGAACACCTGTTATTTTTAGTCTCTTAACACTATGCTAAACAATAAACTGGGGATAGACAAATATCCCTGCACATAGCAGTGTTGGGAGAAACTTCCATAACCGTACATGGGAGACAGAGGGTCATCCAGACTACACATCGTGGAAAAAGAAACCCCTAGAAACAAGACCAGCACTGTGACAACTTCCAGAGGACCAGAGACTTTATAATTCAGAATTACTTGCGCCTTTTAATGTACGGGTTTTTCCCTCTTTAGATTGTACTCCCTTGAATCCCCAACACACATGTGACTTTCTAAGGAAAAAAGACGTGTTCCCTCCTTCCTGGGTATCCAGCGGTGCCCCCCTCCTGACCTTACTGGATGGATCACCTGTCACTCCCTATTCCTGAGTTTCCACTGTGTTTTGGTCCTCCTGTTCCCTTATTGGCCCCTGTGTCCCCCAAACCACACCACTCCCCCTGAACCCTTACCAATCACATCCTACCTTCCAAACCCCACCCCCAAAGGGCTTAAATACCTTTGACACAGGTAATTAAAGNAAGGGCTTAAATACCTTTGACACAGGTAATTAAAGGCTTTTCTATGACCTAACTACCTTGGGGTGCTGCTTCACTTTGCTCCTGACCACATGGGGCTTTTGCAATCCCCTCCAGACCCTGAGAAACTGTGGAAGTAGAGGAGCTGGTTCCCCTCACAGCTGTTATAGCAGGATGGTTGGAACTAGATATTTAAGG
>VWZF01003700.1:0-38763 GCA_013396755.1 Sclerurus mexicanus | reverse complement strand
GTTATTGATTCCTTATATCAATGCCATTTGTATAAGATTTGAAAACTTTTTGGGTGACAATAGTATGTGGTGCTTTTGAGAGTGAGGTTTTTGTTTCCAGTTTTATATCGGTATCTAAAATACCTTAACAAAGTGACAACACCCTGTCTCACTTGCCGGTTGCTGGCACTGATGGTCCCAGGGAGGCTGAGCTCGTGGTGGCTGTGCCACCCTGCCTGCTGTCCCTCCACAGTCACTGCTGCTGTAGCAATGTCTGGGCACAGGCTCAAGACAGTGAAGGTACCGGAGGCCTTAGGAGATGATTTAATGTTTTTGCAGAGAGCAGAGGAGTTTGGCAGCCCAGAGGCACACGGCCCACAGGACTGGGTGCTCCCAGGGATGCCCTGTGTTACCCACCAGGAGAACCATGGGCTTGTGGAAGGGCCAGCATAAAGTGACAGTTCAGGTACAATTAGCACTTGGATGTGGAAGTCATTTTATGGCATGGTGCCTGTTTTGTAGGGGTTTGCCTCCATTATGGTTTGGTTTTTTCTTTTTCCTTTTCAGATGTATTGTGAGCGTTCGCTTGGCTTGTTTCCCAGTAAATGAAAGTAAAATCCTTTGTCTAGTTTAAGCAGATGTGACCGAGCAGAGCGTGAGCACACAAGAGCTGGTGTGATGATTTCTTTTTCTATCCAGTATCATATGAAAATTCACCAGTAGCAGTTATTTTTGCTTTTCTTTTTGAATCCTAGATTGTGAGAAATGCAGGATGATTTTAGACCTTTATTTTTTTTAACCTACAGTGTGACCTTGTTTTCAGAAACAAGAAGGATTATGTAGTTGGTTTTATATGCGTCTGCATTGAGGTCTAAAACAATTAAACATACAGGCTAACATACCTGGACACTCCTTAATGTTTCTTTCTTTAATGGCAGTGTCATCGGTCTCTTTAATATGAAATTCACAGTATTACCTAGGTTATGGTATATTATGATGATCACAATGAATTACCACGTGAAATGCAGGCACTTGGAAAATATTTCTGTGGTAATTTGAATGTTGAGGTAGCTGATGGTGAAGGGTGAGACTGAAACACCAGGCCAGTGGAAGGAAAACGTGTTACTTGCAGGTCAGGCACAGCTTCAGCTTGCTGCTGTGTTACTGCTCAGACTGAAAAACCAATCCAGATGGAGAGTCACATTGTAGTGCAAACCTAATTAAGCAAGTAAGGTTTTACACAGACCCCCTGCTTTGCTGAGGATCCCCGGTGTGTGTTAGGCTGCTGCAAAGCAGAGCTGGCACTGGCAGTGGCGAGGGTGTGCTCACAGATAAAATACGTGAGGACTTTGCAGTTTGCGTGGGGCTGAGCTAATTGGCAGAGGCTCAACTTGGCTGTGCTGCTTCCTTGGGGAGCCAGCAGAGGATGACACTGCCAGCTTCCAGTCCCTGGAAACTCATTTATGGAAAGAAGGCAGAGGTGAACCGACACATCCTGTGCCTCAGAAACAAGGGCATTAGTGAATTAAAATAGACCCACCTGAGAGCGGCTTGTCCCAGCCTGAAGGCCACTGCTGCCCTAAGAAGTTTGCAGCTGTGGGGTCAGAAGCACCTACGCAGTGCTGGAGGCAGCCAGATGTGCCTGGAGACAGAAACGGGGCTGGGTGGGGCCAGAACAATGGTGTGTGTCCAGCTCGGAGCTCACACTGCATGCTGGCCCCAGCGCAGCGCCCTCCCTGCTCGTGGCTGCTGCCTTCTCCCTGCTGCCATGTCAAGGACGTGGGTTTGTCAGAGTAGACAGATCAAAAGCTGCTGGTCCCACAGGTAAATTTGAAAACTTAGTGGGTGGAGTACAAAGTTTGTCTGGCTTCTCTCCTGCTAATTGTAGTCTCCTTCCTCAGGGAAAGAGCCCTGCTTGTTCCTGGAAGGTGTAGGTGCACTGCATAGTCCCTGCTTGCCCTGCAAAGGGCTGGCCACTTTCTGTGGTGAAACACCTGGGCTGCCCCCTGCGGGCACAGGGCACTGCAGGACTCCAGCTGACTCCAGTGACTTTGCAGTGTCACCCCTCCAGCTGCAGCCAGGGGCTGGAGTGAAGCCAGAGCCTGGGTCAGTCCAGGTCCAGCCTTGGGCACTTTCTGGCATGGCCCACAGGTAGGAGCAGAATTCCCCAGAAAGAGACATGCCACCAGTGGCGGCATCTGTAGCTGTAGGGTGAGAGTTTGGGCACTCATCTGCAGACTGATTCAGTCCCTGCTCAAAGGACCAGTCTGCTGCATAGAGTTGTGACTAAAAAAAGGGATTGGGGATGGGGTAATAGAAGAAGAGCTTCAGCTCAAACAGTTTGGATTTAAGTACAAGCAGCAGCGCTTTTTCCCACTCCCAGTTTCAGTCTCGAGTGGCGTTTATTCCTGGCATTAGATGTTTCACAGTTCCTCCCCCTGCCACCCTCCTCCTTCTCTCGGGGGTAAGGGGACTCTTGTGTGCTGCAGGCAGCTGAGAGGACAGGCCCTTTCTTTTCTGGCTCAGTGATTCAGCTCCTCTCATAGTTCAGTACTGCATCCCCAAAGGCCTCTTGCTGCCTGCCCCGCGCAGCACTGCACTGCGACGGTACCTTGGCACTTCCTCTCATGAAGTGATCCAAGGCAAGTCCCCTTCAGCTTCGTGTCAGCGTCAGGAATGTGTCATTAGTGGGAGACATCCAGACTGGAGGCTGTCAGCCCTGTCCCAGAGGTCCCGTGTCTCACAGCACACCCTGGCTTTGTCCTCTTTATTGGGGCAGGGGGCAAAGAGGACTCCAGAGCTGCACTGTCCCATTCCACCGTGTCACTTTGCACCTACAGCATGGAAGCCAACAGTGGGAAGCAAAATCCCACAACACGCTGGTGTTTTTCCATCTTAAGTGGAGCCTTTTTGTCACTCCACCAGAATAAGGTGGGACCAATCATCACAGTGCACAGAACAGAATAACTGCATGCTAAAAATAGACATTAAGTATTACCAATGCCCTTAAAATTTTACGGTAAATTTTGTTTGCATTATTAAAGATTTTTCTTTCCCCTCCCCTGAGGCAAAAGAAATAAGTGTGTGCATGTTTATTTATTCATCTGTCAAGTTACAAAACACCTCTGGAAAAGTATTCTATATTTAATTGTAGAAAATAAGATTTAAGAGAGAGAGCAGTGCCTTAAGCCCAGGCTGCTGTTACATTCTGTGCTGATAAACTGAGAAGGATGCCTTTTTTTTTTTTGTACTTTCAGCACTGTTATTAAATAAAACCAAGCTGATTTACTTAGCTCATCTTTATCTATTAAAATTTAAAAAGGGACTAGACTTTTCCTACCCAAAAAGCACATCCTGGACACTGTATTTATTAAGGCTGAATGAGGTGATCCTGTTACCAAAAAGCTCCTGACCTGGTGTTGCTTTCAGAATGTAATATGCAAAAGAATTAGGTCCAGCTCTCCTACCTCTCCCTCTTGGGAGCTGACAGCGTAGTACTGGCAGGAATGGGAATATTGGCTTGCAGTAGGGCAAAGGAGCTGGGCAGGTGGGGGCACTGGACTCTTCCAGTTGTTGCATTTCAAAAACTCAATTTCAGAATTTCTCAGTTTCCTTTTCTTGATAAAGAGTTTAACTATATGCAAGAATATTTAGGTTTGTAATACCAAAACATGTTTACTTTGTGTTTATGCTCATTTCTTTAAGAAGCCTAGTTCATCTTCAGAAAAAGTGTGTTCTGCACTGACAGAGGCAAGGCACCAAAATACAGGTAAAAAGACACCCCACTTAGACATTATTCAGAAAGCTAAGACTTTATTTTGTGATCCTTTGTATGTTACATTAACATGCCATGGATTTAGCCTTCATTAAGGTGACGAGTTATGACTTTCTTAGCTCCAAATCCCAACAAGTGTGGGGAAAAGTAACCAGTAGTAAGAGGAAATCTAGCACAAGTGTAAACACCTTTGAACCAAGATACTCCAAGTTGTATCTGTAAACTTCTGGGAGGATAGATGGTGACCTGGAATGATTTAATTCCACTCCATCATGCGAAGAGCAAATTTAAATGCAGAACTATCTATTTTAACTCGATGGTTCTTCCCTGGTTTCCTCTCCTGCACCGGAGAGTCCACAGATACCATCTCCTGTGCCTGTTACATAACCAGGGAGGGCCCAAGATGTTCCTTGTGGTCACCAATGCTCTCAGCTGTTGCCACAGTCTGCTGACAGAAATATACCAAAGTCTCTTCCTACACTGCTGAACGTGTGACCTTGGCAGTGTTCATGCGTTAGAGTGATGGGGAGGTGGGGGAGGGTAAATTGTAAGGTACTGGCAGTGTGTGGCAGTGACAGTAATACTGTAAGGAGTGGGTTTTCATCTCTTCTGTCTCATTAATAGCAGGTATGTATCATCCAGGAGGGACTAAATAAAGGCTTACATGGTGACCTCAGTGCTTATCTTATCGAGCAGCCCTTTTATGACTAATGACAGGGAGGTGAGCTTCCAAGGCAGCTCACAAGTTCTGCCTTTTCACGAGTTTGCCTTTTCCTCGAGTCTGTGAACAACGTGAAAGGCCTCTAAAAATTCATTGAAGTCAATCTGGCCATCTTTGTTCTTGTCTATGCTCAGGACTAATTTGTCAAGGGAGTCATCCTTTGCCTCAATGCCCAGGTAAGAGGTGAAGAGTTTCCATGTCTGGCTGAACTCTTCAAAAGAAATCAGACCTAAAGGAGACAGACAGCAGATTGCTTTTTCCAGTGCTGTTTCCCCTTCCTGCATATACACATACATGCACTTTCCTTCCCTGCAAGAAAGTTACCTGTCTACCATGGCTTTGGTGTGTTTTGTTTTCATGCCTGAAGTACATTTTACTTTAGATAATGGTCGAATACTTTTGCCAGTAGAATTGAAAAAGCAGTAAATACTGAGAGTGAGAGTGGAAGGGAGAAAAAGCCCCCAGAAGAGTGAAACCAGTACTGGGGATGGGGTATGTGAGAATTGTTGGTCAAGTTAGGCTCTGTGCACTGTCCCTTATATGGTTGTAGCCTGACTGCTTAAATTAGTCTTCACTAAACTGGAAAAATGACATCACCTCTGGTTCCTCTGTATTTAAAAGCCTTAAAGAGGAAACACAGTGGGGAAAAGATAACTAATACAGGCTTCCTAGAGCTGGTACAGTGAAGTAACCTAGACTTACCTGAGTGATCTTTGTCAATGATGTTAAAGATGATCTCCAGATCCTTCCTGTATCTGCACAGCGTTTCCACCAAAGCTGGCTCAGCCTGGTTTTGAAATCACATACAGGAAGCCATTCAGATCTTGGTTTAGTTAGTTTAACCAACAGAATATATTCAGTCCAATTCCATTTTCCTAGTTTAACTTGTCAAATGTTAAAAAATATCCTTATGCTCAAGTTCCCCGGAATAACACTTTGCCTTGCTCTGAAGAATAATCAGATAAACCCCGTCACTTTCATATGGCAGAGCAAGGGGGGAGGGAGCCCTTCACACCTCCTACCTTCAGTAATTATTTGTGGAAATATGGATAATCTAGGGAAGACAGTGTAGGAAATTGGCTCTGGACCATGTTTGAAAAGCTCATTTCAGAGAGCGTTGAGTGCTCTGGGCAGGATTTGTCGCATCTCCTCAGCTACATTATCTAAATGCCCTTGAGAGTCAGTGGAAAGTAAGAAGCAGTTCTAGCATGTGATTCATCCAGCCTATTTTAAGCACCTACCTTAGCAGGGAATGATGATTCGTACCCTAGCAGTGCTCATTTTTCTCCAGTGACTATAAAAGGAAGCTCAGCAACTAGTTCAGATGGATGTCTACCTGATTGGCCAAACCACTGCCTTGTGCTTCAAGCTGCACCAAAAGCTGTTCCTCCAAGATTTGCAAGGAGTTGTTTTCCTTCTTACCTCTTTTATAGGTTGATCCATTTTCAAATCGTAAAAACATGACATGAAGTCAACTTCTCCATCTGGGTTCATCTGTGCTAAGTGAGACCGCAGAATCCTCCAGGGCAGTTCGAGCTGCAGGACAGACTCCATCGCTGCAGCCCAGTCACGGACAGAAATGCAGCCTGCCACAAGGGGTCAGCTCATGGTTACCAGTGGAATGTAGTACAGCACACGGCAGTCACCAGCAAGCCTTCACAACCGCTCTTAAGAATGGTTGCGAAACACAAATATTTTCTCTTGGATAAAAGCCCTCACAACAATGAGCAGGGGGGTTGGACTGGACTTTTCCACGGGTCCCGCCCAACCTCAACAACTTTGTGATGCCATTATGATGTTCAACATAACACCTTTTGAGAAAAACAGATTATGCCATGGAGAGTACTTCAGATTTCAGCTGAGCTGCAATTAGAGGGACATGTGGCTGAAAAACTCAGCAAAAACAGAAATCCGTCAAACCGCTGTTCGGTGGCCAAAGAAACGGTACCATCATGTTATTGAGTGCCCCTGTAGGAGCACAGTCACAAAAGGAATCATCATAAGGAAAAGTATTTGTAGTAGAAATGAACTTCTTACTCCTACATAAAAGCTTCATCACTTAACTTACCACTGGCTTTCCTGCAGCTGATGGGCGAGTGTGTCTGCTAGAGGCAGAGGCAGTCAACTTTCCTCACATACCTCCCAGACTCAGAGGAGACCAGGTCCCCTCATCTGAGACTCCAGTTCCCTGCCTGACATCTGAGGACACTGAGAACACCACCTAAGAGAAGGTGGTGACCTTTGAGCTTCTGAAGCTGGATTTGCCTGCCTGTACTCTCTGCCCAACAATATTTGTATATTGGCCCATGTCTTTCAGTCTTCTTCTTCCTACTTAAAGCTTCATCCTCTCAAGCTGTTTTCTGGGGCTTGCCAACACCTATCGTCCTCCATGGTCAGGAAGAACGACGTTGACCAGCCTCTGCTGCCCTCCAGCCTTACACTGGCAGGCAGGCAGGACCCTCTCCATGGCGTTTGTCCCTTCTGCCCCACACACACATGGAAGTGTTTTCCCCACAGTGGCAACTGGACAGAGAGGGAGTGGTACCTGTGCCATTGAGGTCGTATTGTGCAAAAGCACTAATGAGTTTGGACCTATGAGCATAAATCATCTCTCGTAAGGACTTTAAGGCAGACGATTCAATTGTACCCACCCTAGGAGGAAAAATATCAGAGCAGATTATTAAAAAAATTAGA
Source organism: Sclerurus mexicanus (assembly GCA_013396755.1). NCBI lineage: Eukaryota > Metazoa > Chordata > Aves > Passeriformes > Furnariidae > Sclerurus > Sclerurus mexicanus. The sequence goes on along the minus strand of VWZF01003700.1, from coordinate 31,594 downwards.
TCCTCTAGCATTTTATACTTCTTAACACTCATTATCAAATTCTTGTGTCCTTTACCATGTAGTATGTTTAAGTAGGATGACCCAAAACATACTAGAACACTGGAGCAGGTAAGGACTACACTTAGGGGAGGGCGGAAAGCCCCAGACCAAACAAACCCAAAAGTACTCCATAAGAATAATCTGAGTTTTTGAGATAATTGAGTTTATACAGATAATTCTAAGATGCTTTCCTTTAGTAATCTGAGCACACTAGCAGGCATAGCAAAGCTGTCATGATAAATTTTTTGGACTCAATTCATATTAACAGGATTTGTCCAAATAAACACTGGAGCCTTAAAGCAGACCTGACAGACAGGTGGATACCCTTTACAAGTCCCTGACAAGTGTCTGTTCTAACCTCTTACCTTATCTAATTACCTTTGGGAGTTTCTCAGAAAGCCAAATTAGAGCACTTAGAACAAGTTGTGTCTACTGTATTAATTTTTAAATTGTAAAACAGCAAAACAGGGAAAATCAAGGAAAAGAGATTCCTGTTAAATTATTCAATCAAGCTCTAGATGTGTGTCAGGTACTCACAAGTGAACATGCACTCACTGCAAGCAACACACAGCTATACCTCTCCTGAAGTTTCAGCCTGCGTTGGTTCTTGTTGACTTGAAACTGTACAAACCGAGGATTCAGTTTAGGATCCAGTTTGATGTACGCTCCCCGGTTACTCCCCTCTTCATAATAGTTAGAGGCGGAAAATATGGTGATAACCTGATCATAGGAAACAAAGCAACTGAACTGGCTACAACAGCTCTTCTTGACACTGAGTTCTGACACTGATCTTAGAAAAAAATGCAAGTTACAAAATTAAGTACATATAAAACCATGTCATTCATCAAATTGCCTTTTGAGTCATAACTCTGGGCCTGTATTTTTGATCTGTCATAGGTCACAGTCATCTGACTTCGGTTCAGAGGGCAGTTAGATGCAACATGCTGTTTAACAGAAATCTCTTTCTAAGACAGACCTGGTTTTCTGGATTCTTGCTGGCCTCCCAGTACAGCACATCAGAAAAAGCAGGGCCGGAAGAGAAATCATTATGTTAAAAGGCTTCTAGAGCCTCAGAGCATCTCTTGCACTGTATTTACACACAACTCTTCTCAGGGATTTTGTTGGTCTGTTTATTTTCATGTGAGTAATAAGCAGGTCCCCACTGCCTGAAGCTGTAAACAATTTTGTTAGTTGGAACTTGGTAATTTGTTATAACACGTCTAGCACAAAGTTCCCCCAAACCCAGTTTAAAGATGTCACTCTCTTTTTTATTTTTTAATTAATTTTGCAGACAAATCTACTGTGGATGTACCTGTGAAATTCACAGGAGAATTCTGCTTTACATGGAAGCATCTTACCTTCCCATCATGACTGATGTCATAACCTTCCCGCTTAAATTCATGAGACCTGATGAGCATCTTCAGATTATACCTTTCAAAGAGCCTGGCAGTGACATCAGGACCAAAGTAACAGCCTACTCCTCGACACTTGTTTGGTGTACAGCCATTTTGGCTTCTTGGATCACTCCAGAGAATGTCAAGGACCTAAAAATAGCAAACTCAGGCAAGTGAGGACTGATAGTAGGTGAAGACTGACAGGCTCTGGCCATCTAAAGTACTGGCCATAGCAAAAGCCCAGAGTAGAGTGAGAAAACACACCTGAGTTAATATGTAGGTCTTCTGCTTTCTTCCTTCCTCTCAGAGGGCATTTTTTAGGCCTGAAACTTTGGTTCTACTTTCCTTTAGAAATACTATCTAGATTTTGGATGAACTTTTTTCCAGATGAAATACCATTTCAGCAATGTACCTCTTTTCACAGCTGAGGTTTGCAGACTTGGGCAGGTATATCAGGAACAGTACCTGGGCTATTCTGAAGAGAGCAAAAGCTGCTTTCTTCGCATGTAGGTGGTTTTACCTAAAGCAAGCTTGGGAGTGCCTGCTCTAAACATGACAAGAGTTGCCTTTGGCTTTACTGTCTTCAGTTAGCTCGTGTTTTAAAACAAGATTTTACATATTAGCATTTTAGCAGAATTCAGACATGAAGATGAATTATTGTTTAACTGTAGTCAGCAGTAAATATTATTCAAAATATGCTTGTTTAAACCTTGCTGGGCAAGGTCTGCACTTAAACACTGCACTTTATGTTTGTGAGCATGGCTGAGTGGATGATTGATTAGCTGGGGGAGTGTCAGTTTTGAGGGTGTGTTCCTTGTGTCCATTATGTTAGTTTGTAGGTCAGACAGGTATCACATTTTCAGAGACAGATTTGCTGTGCAAACTAAGCTTTCCAAATTGCCACAATTTATTAAATTACAGTACAAACAGAAGTTCCATATTGGCTATTGTATTCAAGAGGAAATGAACACCAGAGGATAAAAACTTGCCACTCTTGAGTAATCAGCCTGTAAGTTTCAGGAGTTGGGTGGTTTTTTTGGGCTGTATCAGCATTCAGCTGCCAAAACCACAGCCAAAAAGTGGTGCTCACTCTCACCAACAGTTGCAAAGTCTGACCTGTTTAAACCAACAACCACATATGTACCAACATCCAGCCACATGAGGGCATACAAACACATTCCATACTGAGCAGTTTCCTCCTCCTAACGGCTAAGAAAGGACAACACCTGGCAAATTGTACTTGTAAGGTATCAAATCACAAGCCTTTATTACCAGGTCTACAAAAAGCATCCAAAAAACTAATAGCTGTCTAGTATACTCCCTAGAATGACTGGTTGCTTTTTAAGAGACAGTTCCCTCTCACTCAAACATACTGCCTGAACAGAAGACCTGCTGGTTTTGTGCGGGAGGGGTTTGGTATCTGTGTTTGACTTCACCTACTTGTTTCCGTTGCTCCAGCAAATTTGAGCCTGAAGGCTCAGCGGAGCCCGATGAAGAGATGTGTTGTGTATTCCTTGCATCATGCTGATTGGCAGTGTGGTTACTGGGGGCAGCTGTGGAAATTCTCTCCTTCATTTGGTCCTGTTTGTCTCTCACTGACTTTGGCAGCCGTAGCAAAGATTTTATCTTTAAAAAAAAAACAAACCACAAAACCCAACAAATTGAAAGGGTTACCAGAACATACATTTGACGCAGAGATGTTAGCTGAAAGATACATCAGTTCATGTTTCTTCTAGTCAGGAAAACTCATGGAGAGTTCAAATCAATACTGAACTCGCATAATGTCCTGAATTCACAGGTTTGGAGGAAGTTGAAGGTGTTTGGCTCTTGCAGAAATTTTGCTTTATACCTATCAGCAACCAACCTCTTCAGAGCTGCTCTCATATTCTTATCCAGATACACAGACTCATTCCAACTGCAATCAATCTTAAGGTCTCACTGTATAGCAAGTATGACCTAGGCTCAGGGATGACACTTAAGTGCCCAGCTTGCCTTGAAACAAAATACATATTCATGCTGAAGATGAAACTGCATTCACTAGTGTTCTGACACAGTAGCATGCTGTTAGGTTAATTTGGCTAAAATAAACGGAATATGAGGAAGATAACAGTGAAACTGGAGAAGTATTAAATCAGGCCTTTAATTGCTAAATCAACTCTTCCAACATGCATGGGCACTTGCTTTTTTGGAGTGGTGTGCTATGGCTTCGTGAATGACCATTAACACAGATTCTTCACCAGGGAGTGTCTTCTCATTTGAAATTTTCTCATACTAGCTTATTTCCAGAACAAAACAAAAAAACCCCAAAAAACACTACCACCAAAACACACGCACTCTACAACCCCCCGAATTTTACTCTTTAACAGAGAAAAGGACTGATTCAAAACAAAATGCAAACCACTGGGTTATGCCCCAGTGCACTGATCTGACCAGTATTTGAGACCTGTCAGATGCCAGGTGTACCACTTAAAATACATCACTTGGCCTTGAGTGATACTGCCCTGGGTTGTGGCCCACACATCTCATTAGCAACGCTTTCCTGTGGCAGCAACTTTGACCTGTTAAATCTGCATTTCACAGATACTGCATCAGAAACATGCAGAGCCCAGCCTTGGTGAAAGCACAAGCAGAACTTGGCTCACAGTTAAAACACCTACAATCTATAGTTAGGCACCCAGTTTTATTGTACAGTGGTACAGCCAGCAGAGCCCAGACTTCAATGATCAGAAGTATTCACTGCTCTTTTTCACAGCTTTGAAAGCCAGAGACACACCTTACTGTCCTGTAAAGCACTTATTTCTGCACTGGAAAACATGAGAATGACAGAAATAGCTCTAGATTCCACAGACATTAATGACAGGGTACACCCTATTGCTTAAACATAGGTCTTCTAGACATCTGAGCTACTCTACTATGTCTGTGAAACACTGTGAGTGGGGCAGATCCAAACCTGACCTAAAGGAGACTGGTGGAGGAAACCTACAATGAAGACTTTCTTCAGAGGCAGGCGAAAGCCAGAGAGGACATCCTAGCCTATGGAGTGCTTCCATGAACACTGGAGACATGTGCCTAAGAAAGGACAACAACTGGATCTTCACCAGATCTCCTGGATCTCCACTATTATAAAGAGCCTCAGCACCCAGATCACAAGCAGACATCTAGATGTAGTTGTCCAAATCGAGACCAAATCCCACACCATTTTCCACTGATTTGAAAGAGCTGTGTTTGCTCACCATTTCAGAAACAAAATGAACATTTTTGTTTTCTAAATCCCTGAAGAGCAGTAGTTTCTGTTTTCTCAAGGCCAGGTCTTAAGTTTGATCCTTCTGGTAAGGCTCTCCCACGTGTACAACACTCAGCTGCTGCCAAAGGAACGCCTCACAGGTGGAGAACTTCCCCCACACAGCAGATGGCAGAAGCACAGCCCCAGGACAAAAGCCAGTGCTAGAAATATGTGGCTAGATTGGTTTCTAGTGTTTAGAAATGCCTGAGAATCGAGCACCTTTCATACTTTCTGACTAATGCGTCATCACTGCAGCAAGGGGGTATCTAAAGTGTTTTTAGCTATTTTAAAGTCAAAAGACCCATATCCTTTTACAGCAGACGAACAATTGGCTCTCAACACCTACTGAAGCTTTCCTTCCTAAATGATGATTTTGAAGAAAAATAGGACTCTATTTTTTCCTTACAGCAACCATTTAATTTCCTGATACAAAAATCTTGGTCCCAGCATTTGTCATTTGTACCCCCACATGAATATGATCTCTTACCTTATTTCTTTCAAGTGCCTTCAGGAAATCCAGATCTGTGGTGTCTGAAATCCCTCCATGTAGAATAAGAACTTTGCTATCAATTATAGTGGCAAGGGGAAGCCAGCTAAAGACATCTCGCAGAAGATACAAAATCTGTTTACTGTGTTCCTGTAAAATATACTCTTATATCAGATCCTATTTCTGCCAGATTCTGTGGTTCCAAGTTCAAGACTTTGCTGACTGTATGAACAGTTTCACGACAAACTGAATTGCAATACTGACGAACATGTTCTGACGTTTATGTTAGGGCCATTTGATTGTACAATTTGGCTTTTCTTTCACGTTCACCTCTTTTTTGTGTTCTTGAGTGGCCTTATGGATGTTATTTACTTCATCCTATAGATCTCTGAGCATAAAAGGCTAGCACTTAAAATTGTTTTGTCAGTTATTCCACTGATACACCAAAATAATTTCAACTACATCACCAAAGTCATTCTGTGTTACACCTACATAAACTGGTTGGAAGTTTCCTTGTTTACACAGGTCTCATTTTACATGTGCAAGACTACAAAGAAAATAGAGAGGAAGGAGGGTGAACCTTACCTTGTACTTCTTTGAAACTTCTTTTGTGAAGCCATATCTGAAAACAGGACAGCATCATGAACTGGTTTTCAGTTTGCCCCTTCTGCATCGTTTCCTGTGCTACAGTGTTTGTCAGGAGTTTTCTGGCCCCATTTTTCTCCTGCCATTCCATCTCACTTCAGTTTAAATGTGCTTTCCTCCACTCTGTCTCAAGACTTGAGTTAAACTGATGTCTTGTACATACAGAGGTCAGGAACAGTCTCCATCCCAATAATCATTAAACACCATTTTGCCAACTTTACCTTTTAGATACCAGAGAGAAATTTCAAAGGAACCTAACTGATGATGAGCAAAAATTCCCACAAAGCCTCCACAGAGTTTTTGTCCTAAATATCACATAATCATAGAATCTTATCATGGAATGGTTTGGATTGGAAGGAACCTTAGAGATCTTCTGGTTTCAACCCCTCTGCCATGGGCAGGGACACCTTTCACTAAACCAGGTTGCTCAGACCTCCATCCAAAATGGCCTTGAACATGTAGCTTTCTTAAACAATGTCATGTATAATGTCTTTTCCACCAAATGGGACAAGGATTTTGATACCTCATTCTTGTAACACCAAGATATTCTTGGTTGAGGGGCATTTTCACAACACTCAGCTTTCAAATTTACAAATGTTCAGCACTGATAATCAAAATGCCCAGCAAAGAGCCATACACAGGACCCATCCATACCATCCTGTGCACTCCATACCATCACACATTTAGTTAATATTTTCCACTACTCTGGGTGGGAATTTTCCTACCTTATAGATTAAGTAACTGCTCTTGGTTTATGTTTGTTGTTTTTTGGGGGGTTTAGGGTTTTTTTTAAACTAAGTGCTGAAAAAGTATCATGAGAGACTGATTCTCTTATATGGATCATTAATAGGGCTGTGTGGACACACTGAATCATAGAGGGGGTCCAACAGGTTACCCACTAGTCCATCAACCAAAGACTTATTGGGGTGGCTTAGAATAGTAGGGACTAGGACTGAGGAATTTTTCCCACATCTCAGAGATGATTTTTCTATGAGTCACATTTTCACTACAGCTGAGCCACTGGCTGTGCTCACTCCTGTCTGTATTAGAAAACAGGGTCTCAGCTGTTCCTGCAGTGGGACAGATGACACCACCCAACCAGTGAACCTCCACTGAGTAGAAGCTAGAATATTTACCTGCCCCTTGTGTTTGAGAAGTGACATCTTAGTCTGAAGTTAACTGAAATATCAGCTTTAACTAAATATATGCTATAACTAAAGTATCATCCTTCCATCTGTCCTCCTTCCCCAGTTTTGATACTCTGGAAGCTGCACTAAGGCCTCTGCCTTCAATGGATTGTGATTAGGTCAGAGACAAGATATGGTTCCCATGTGTGTAATGAGGATATCCTTTCCCCTGGCACACATTTTAAAGATGCAAAGCTACACCTGAATACTTAATAAAATATTATTTGTATTTTAGAGTGTCACAGTAGCTAAAATAGCACTCAAAAGCTCAAACATTTCTAGTGAAAGACCAGATACTACCCACCCTGCCCTCCAAAATCTACCTCAGATTCATCATGTAGTCTTCATGGTTTCCTCTATTCAAGTATAAGTTATTGGGGTAGATAAGCAAAAATGCAAATAGGATTATAAGTATTTCCATAGAATTTTTCCCTCTGTCAACATAATCACCATTAAAGACATAACAGTTCTGTTCTGAAGGCAGACCATTCTGCAGGAAGAAACAAAAAAAAATTATGTTTAGAGATGCTGTTATGGCACTATAATAAAGGAAATAGTATTTAAATGAGATCACATTGCTAGAAAATCTGGAAAAACCTTGCATAATACAGAGATCTAAAATGTAGCATTTCTTTATTTCTGCTGCTTAGAATAAAAACTTCCATATCAGACAGCATGTATGAGCCATCACAGAAGAGATGACCTCTCTAGCTGTTCTTGTGATGACATCTCTAATCCTTTCCTCTACCTATTAAATTAAATGGGACCAAAAGGAACATCAGTCTTGTAATAAAATATACTTGTCTGTTAATGCAACTGTTGCCAGGAAATTGTGCACTTGCAAACAGGAGGGAGTCATTCACTTTGAATGGAAGATAAGAAATCCATGAAAAATTATCTTCTGTCACAAGTTTGAAGGTCTTTATGTTTTCTTACATGGTAGAAAATGGATTTCATTTATTTATATTGCTTGCAGTGTATGATTCCAAAACTCCTGAGAAAGACTATAGTCCAGAGGATATAAAATCTTAATACAGAACTCTGAAGAGTTCGATTCCAGTTGCTTTAATCCTGAAAGCACTACTTGAAAGCACTACTTGAATTTTACTTCCATTGCATTTTGCCCCATCAAGGCAAAGATATACTTGAAAACTCACAAACCTGAGAGGTTGTACATATGGGTATTTCTTACCTTTTTTTTTTTTCCCCTGAAGATATAGAGCAATGCTTTATTATGAATGGTTACTCATCAAAAACTAGTATTTTGCATTGATGGTATGTTTCATTAGATTAATTATCAGTACATCAATGGGTGTCATCAGCTTAGAGAAAATATAGCACCAACTATATGTAGCTTCATCATTTCCAATCATGAGTGTCAGAAGTATTATTTGAACTTTGACTTGTCAGAAAAAGGAAACCTCTGTTCTCACAACTGATATGCAAAAGAATTACCAACAGAAGATCTGTAAAATCACCTTATCACTGTGGAAGCCACTCTTAACAGTTTGGCAGCATTGCAACATCCCGCTTTTTCAAGATAGCTAGTGTCCATGTCAAGCACTTCCGGTGCTCCTATGGCATTCCCTGTTGTACTGCATTAGCAGGTTTATTGCAGAATGTATGATTTGGCCAGGGACTCAATTAAATGCTTATTTTGAATTCATAAGAAGTATCTTTTTCTTTTTTTTTTGTCCCAATCAGTGCCCTGTGCTGTTATGTCAGGATGCAGTAGTGAACCCTGGTCTCTCAATCCCAACTGCTGTAAGTACGGCTTCCTTGGATTTTGCTTCTTCTGAGCCCTTTCCAGGTTTATTTAGAAGAGGCCTGTGGTTGCTCTGTGCTCACAGGAAAGGCCACGTATGAGACTCTGCTAATGCAGTGGGTTGTAGTGGCTTTAAAAAAGAGAGGATGAATTTCAAGAGTGGAATAGACAACAGAAACTCAGCAGCAGCTTCTGGAAAGATGACTTAATAAAAGCTTTGCCTTAAAACCAACAAGCATGTGAATCACCAGTAGACTGTGAGTATACATGCAACCACTCTGCAATCCTCCTGGAAAGACAGACCTACTGAAGTACTCTCCAGACTCTACATCCTTTTGGAAAAGCTTACACACAATTTTAGTTTTTAACAAGTTTGTTTTGGACCTCCAACTTCAATGTGACATTTTAGTTTTGTTCCACACTCATGCAAAATTTTTCTTTTCTGTGGTTTTGACCAACAATAAGAGCAAAACTAGACTAAAGGCTGTTGCAGCCTCTGACATGTCAGAGAGGCAAACAAGGCCCTCTAATGATAAGCAACTTGCTACTGGGCATCATTACTCTATCTCCTAGGTTAGTGACTAATTAACTTCCATTTGTTGTTGGCATTTTCTACAGCTTCAGGCTATTTCTATACATAGCATCCATTTAACAATCTAACTTAGCAATACATAATTTAAAATTCAAGCGTTTCAAGGAATTTCAAGAAATGCTGTAATTTAATGGAGATTAGTGCAAGGACTGAATGAACCTTACAAACTGTCTATTGAGGAAAAAAAGTAATTATCTGAGCCTGAGCCAAACCACGTGTAATAATCATACACAATCTACAACATTGTATGGGTAAGCTTTAGATTGCTAGCTGATGGTTTGTAGAATTGCTGTGACGAGCCCTGGACAGAACTCCATGCTCAAGGTGCCTGGTCTGCATACAGGCCTCCAAAATCCATTTCAGCTCTGCATGGCTCTGTGCAGACTGAGATCACTACACTCCTCATGGCAACGTTTAGGATTGCACCCTCTTGCTTAAGGCTATGGGTGGTTCATGCCAACTCAGAGGATGAAATCCCTTCCAACCGAAACAGAGCTAGGGATGGTGAAAAAAAATGGATCCCAGAAGGTGACAGGGTTCACTGCTCATGTGAGTAAACTGCTCAGAGGGGACAGAAAATACTGTCTCATTTAATTTGTTTCTAAATAGCTAAGCAGCTCAAACATGCGCTCTCTATATTCTCAACCACTTGGTAAATGATAAAATATTTGTCCATTTTATTTGGTTTGGTGGAAGGACTCCTCTAGAAGTTTAACAGAGAACAACTGGGTGTTATCTCTAGTCCCTGAAGTCAATGGGAGTTTTGGCTTTGAATTTACTGAAGTCAAGATTATGGTTGCTTAGAGCTTCTTTCTCTTTATAACATCCATTAGAGAGGGGAAGAAGAATTGTCATCTGTTTACTCCGAAAGAGTAAAATGGAGGCTGTTTGCAGTTGTAAATATAACTGTTTAACTATTAGAGCATTTCTCTTCAAAACAGTTATTTTTCCTATTCCACATTCTATGTATGAAACCAAAATGTATCATACTCTTATTCCAGTTTCAAATACAGAGATTGTCTAATTAAAAGAACAGCTAAAACACTGCAAGCTAAAGACCAAATAAACACCGTTGATTAATAAGAAAAACAGAACACTGTTAAAAGGTCTGATTATACTTGTACTCTACTTCAACTGGTTTCAGGTACGCACTTGTGCAAAACAACCATGCTTCCATGCAACAAGTGTCAGATGAAGTGTAACAAAGTTGAAAGCAGCAGGAGAATTACATTATTTAAACACATGGTTTAGATCACTTCAGTCTCCATTCTCTGCAGATGAATGTATAAGCATCAGACACAAATCTTTTCCCCCAGAAAGCACAAATCAAAGAGAATATCTGCTAAATGAAAGGTGGTGATTCATGCTGAAGATAAATGAGAAACTAAATACACAACATTTCCTGCATCTTCAGTTAAATATACAATTGTGGAAAAGATAGCCTGGAGCTTAATTTTTTTTCACATCAGTACAACAGGGCTGTGCTTTTTTTAACCTGAAAAGAAGGATATGTAAAGGGTGCCCAAGGTGTGTGAAGACTATGTGATTGCTTCCAAGGCTTAAGAAGCTTTTAAACAGCACTCTTTTTTGTTTCCTGTTAAAAAAAAAAACGAAAAAACAACCCCCAACAACAAACAAAAAACAAATAAACAGAACAACAAAAAACCCCTCTGAAGGTATCAGCAGCAGGCCTAAATGAAAGCTTCTGTGCTTCTTCCGGACAGTCAAAATTAGCCATGGTGTAGTGCTACATCAGGAACTAAGTTAGCTCCTATTTTAGCAGACTTTAGTCAATATGGAATTTAAAACAGTGGCAGAACTTTGGAGACATTGCAAGGAGCCCTTTTAAGTTTTGGCTCATGCTCCAGTTCAGCATTGAGGAAAATAACTGTCTCCTAGATCTCCTCCTCCGCAGTGGGCAGGAGGTAGAGAGGGAAAAGGCACAGCAAAGACACCAAACTGTTCCAGGACTTGTGTGGTGGTGTATGCACACCTCATGTACAATTCTAACTGTGATAAATCTGTCAGACATAAACATGTGTTCTTAACATCACGTCATAAAGCGAAAATGCTACATCTCAGAGTACCTACTTACCTTAGAGAATATCAGCAAAAGATCATCCAGGTTTCCATGCAAATCTCCTGCAGGAAACAAAAACATTTTTTTTTTCATTTTATCACAGAGGAGGAAGAAACTGGAATTATAAAACTGGCATTAGTTAGTTCTAACAAGTTTTCTCCCATGTGTTTCTTACGTATATAAAAGCAAAAAATGCCACTAAAAGACATTTCAAAACGTGATAGACCTCTACACACTAATGGGTTTAAATTTGCTAAGTAGCCCTCTATGTACTGCACAACTGAACACCTGTTTCAGGGATAGGCTTTCATTGCTGCTGACAGGATTGGATGGAGAGTGTTAAGAACTGGCCATGTTATGCCTCAGTCCTATGGCCACAGGAATGACAGATTTGGCCCTCTCTGAGAGGTTTGTCTGGAACAGGCAGGGGGATTTTACCCAAACACAAACGATCACTGCAGCACAGATCGCCTCTGCATATGACTGAATTTCATGCTCGCAGAGACAACCTTCTCATGTCTGTGACTCACCACCACAAAACCAGAGAATGGTTTCAAAACCTATCTTGTGATAATATGCTTTCACCACCAATGATTAGGGCGTTTTTGCCCTGTCTACAAGTTTTCTTTGCAACTTTTGATTAAGTGTGAGCCTGCTGAATTCATTCTAAGGGATCCTTCAAGCTATGGTAGATATTCGTCATCATGAATGCAGATGTGACATTTCAGGCATATATTTAATCTGCATCATTAATTTGAAAAGAAAAGAAAATGGAGACAGGGATGCCTTATTTTAAGGAAATCAACATTTTGGACCAATTATGCTTAAAAATTGGTCATCCATCTTTTGCAGAGGATCTTTCTGGTTACAAAAGCTTTTAGTTTCAGTAAAGGAAAGGGATCCCTTCAGATGCTGCTTACACAGTGCAAACGCAATACAAACATGAAGAGATATGTTTGCTTAACAAGAACACGTTTTGTGAGCAAGTATGAATCTGTGTTTCCTTGGTTTGGAGAGGGTCTTGTTGGTTTGGTGTAAACAAATTGCTGCTTATACACGGCCTCATTTAAACAAACCCTTTTCTGATCAATCAAAGTAGGTCCATAAACCACATCTCAAAAAACATTATTTGCTTTGCATGTGTCACAGTACCCTTCCTTACACCACTTTACTATTACACACTGCACACACTGATAGCTGTCAAGAGCTATGGCACCATTATTGTTCTGTTTTGGAGCTACTGCGTTCTGTGGTGAGTCAGGATACTGCATCCCCTTATCCATAATTTACAAAAGTGTAGCAAAATAGATGGGCAATGAGCTCTTAGCTCTTTACTGTGTGACACATCACATCATTCTGAGAGACTAATTTGTTGGTTGTATAAAGACTGATCCATCCTCTTGGGTCTCCTTAGAACTGAGGGTTTATTATAATTCCAATTTATTGTAAATAGTCATGCTGTCAATGCAAGGGTTTTTTTGCCACCCATATTAAGCCCTCATTAAAATCATTACTGGGTAACTTATGATGGTAAGATCTTTTTCTGAGTGAAAGGAGAAAGAGGTGAGACTTGCAGTGATCAAAATACTTGGTGGCAGTTTAGAGGTGGAAGTGCAGGAGTATTTAAGATACGCTGCAGTGTTAGCTGAATTAATACTGACTCATTCAGAAATGCTAAACAAGAAAAAGAAAGAGAAGGTGAGGGACCTTCTTAAAATATACTTAGTATGACTCAGGACCTTTATTTTTTGTTTGTTTGTTTGTTCCAATTTGCACATTTGTAGGGAAAACAAACAAACAAAGGTATCAAGAACTTTCTTGTAATGGCAAAATTTGGAAATGCTGTATCATTCTCTAACTACTTAGAATATCAACGTATAGCCCAAAGCATTTGTGTTCTCTGGCACCTTACCACAGATAGTTATATCCTTGGAGTAGGAAGTTGAAAGATGGCTGATATTTGGCATCACTTTAAGAACTCTCCTAGTTTCACACAGTAGCTGCAGTACATAGCGAGCATGAAGTTGCTGTGGAAAAAAAAAGCAGGTAGAAAAGGAAGACTTCTCAGAATTAGCAATAGGTCTCTCTGCTTTATTAATATCTGACATGTATTGCCAAGATTAATTATACTGCAGACCTCTAGACATGATTACAGGCTGTATGGCTTAGTGCTGAGAATTAGGAATGTTCATAGCTTTGCATTTACTTCCTCATGAATGGATACAGAGCCCTTAACAAACTTGCTTTACATATTTTCCCATCTTATTTATAGTGTACTTTTTTAACAGAGTTCTGAGGAATTTTGGTAGAGGAAACAGATCAGCTACAGACTGACTTTTCAAGATTCATGTTTTTAAAGCAAACAAAAAAGGCCAGTTACATATAATCATTTCCCTAATAAAATGCCAACCGCAGTAAAAAAGGGGAGAGAAGACAGTAAGGTGGGTGGGCTCATTTATCATGTGCTTTATATTTAATACTTTTATAATCAGCCTCCACAAAAAATTACAGGAAAAAAAGTAGTATTTCTTAGCAAATTAAAAAGCAAGATTGACACTTAGCCCTTATATACAGCATATTGTTACACACAAATAATCGTAAGTTCAAACAAAGCTATGCCATGTAATGGCTCCAAGCTCCATCCTCATCTTGTAAGTGGGCAGCAAAAGGGCTTGCTCAGGAATATAGAGAATCACGAACAGCCTTTGCAGTGCCTTGGAAGCTGCACACAGGAAGCTCTGGAGATTTGTAGTATCACTCTGTTCCACTACATTAGCAATGCTTTATAGTCACTGTATTGTTACAGTGGAGTCTTGCACACGGGAATGAGGTGATTAACCCTTACAACTCAATGCCTCTAAAAAGAATGAGGTGGGGTACAAAAGAGAGAGGACCAAATAAGCAGCACTTTTAACCCAGAGAATGTTGATAGTTTCTGTGTTAGCTTAGGACACCTTCCCCAGCCCTCCACTCTCACTGCTAATCCCTGCCTTGCAGCTGCTCAGGGTTCCCATTGCATTTTACTAGTCCCTCCTTCCTCCCTAGTGCTGGATCTGGTCATGCAGTGAAGTACTGAATCAAATGCAGGAGCTGGTCTGGCTGAGAAGTGACTGCTTTTATTTTATTGTGTTAGCTTCCAGCCAGACCAGTTTCCCAAGACAGCTCACCATGCATCTCTATGATCACATGGGGCTAGCAGGAAAGGGTAATGGGGTGTTAAGGAAGGGTGAAATATCTCTTTGGGCACCAGTTAAGCCATACATTGGATTGTAGAGCTACACTTTGACAGTGATATAAAATAAGTAAAAAGAAATCAAACTAGTGGCAGTTTACCTGTTCATTCTTGAAAGCATGAATAAGAGCATTGGCATCTTCAACAGTAAGGGGGAATGAGAGTCGTGGTCCATAATATGACTCTGGAATATCAATTTTCTCTTCAAATTCTGTTAAGCATTCATCCACCACCTGAGGAACACTAGGGCTGGTGGCAATGGGAGAAGCTGGAACAAGAGGGAAGAAAAACAAAAATGTAGAAACTCTACCAGTCCCCATAAAACTGTAACAGCATGACCAGAACTGGCTGAATGTAACTGCTTTAATTGCTGCAATATTACAGTGGCTAATTCCTACCTTGTGTAGTCCACGTCTCCCCAGATTGTTTCATAATACTAAAACCAATAAACCAACCACCCCAAAACCAAGGAAAAAAATAAAAAAGAAAAAAAGCCAACTCAACCAAATAAAAAAAACAGGAAAAAACTCTGTTCCGACAGCCAGTAATCAGTGTGCAAAACATTCAACATTCTGCACTAAAGTTCTGGAGCAGTCTGCTCCCACAGGTAATGAGAACCATCACCTGGTACAGATTTTCTTCTCCTTTTCCCTTGGAGCAAGGAGATATGAAAGTCATGGCTGATCATTCAAAGACCATCATCAGTTTAAAGTTCAATATTACACTTTTAATACAGGTTTTGAAGATTCACTTCTATTGCTTTGTTTTCTAAATAAAATTTTTAGGCTAAATACCAGCATGTCAGGGATTATTTTAAAAGTCACCAACAAAATCCTATTTATTCACAGTGGACTGCAAAGCACTCCTTGCTGACACAACTAGGAAACAATTACAGCTTTTGGTTGGCTGACATAAAACCATTGGATGAAATAAAGTGAACAAAAATGCAGTGGTGAAAGTAGAGCATAGCTTCTAATTTTCCTGGAACATGGAGAAATCAGGAATATTGCTAATTGCTTCAATCCAATATTTTCTTGACATACCCTGGAAATGTATCTGAGCAAACTGCAGATTTCATGTTTTCTTCTTGCAGATTGTTTTTATCATATATTATTTTAAAAGAGAGAACCAGACCTTAGAGGAAAGTGTTCTAGTAGCTGCTGTTGCGGAGTTGCTCTTGTGAGATGATTGTTGTAAATACTTTTTGCTGGGCTACACATAAGTTTTCTTCAACCTTGATTTCATAAAACTGGAAATCAAAATGTATTATTTATTGCTGGAGGAATACTTTTAGCTGTGACTCAAAACTCACAGCAGCCAAAACCAGCATGTGGCCTCATAAATTATGAGATTCATAAAGGCCAATTTATCTTGCAACTGGATTAAATCCATATTAAATAAATAAAAATACACTCTGGATTAAAAAGACCCACCTTTTTATCAGCGCTTCTGATTAGCACATTCAGTGCTAATGGAATGTTATACTTATCCATGTAAATGGAATAAGGCATCAGGTAATAGCAAGGTGCTCGGGGCTCACTGTTTCCACCAAGTACAGTTTGATTTGCAGTCTTCCGTCACACTTACAGCTTTGTCTGGCTGGACATCAGAATGTCACCTATGTACTGAAATTGCTGGTTCACACATAGTGATCAGCCAGGCACATTTGCACCAATTCTTGTTCTCGCTCTAGCAGCAGGTCTCTGGATGGCATCCCCCCCTGCAGCCAACCCCTCAGGAAGTGCATGGCTGCAGATCATGGAGCCAGCTCCTCAGAGCACCCAAATTCTGCATTTCTTGTCTGTTTAGCCAGAGGCCCTCCATATCTGACATGACTCCTTCAGAGTTAGTAGTCTTCTCAGTGTTTCAAGCCAGGCAGACACCTGCCCATGCCTGCTCCTACTCCTGCCTTCCCTTCCTGCATGCAGCAATCTTATCCATTATTTTACCTCTGAACAGAAACTTGCCTTCCTCACAGTCTCACTTCCATTTTGGCAAATGTCTAGGCTGGGAAACCCAATCTCCTTGCCTGTAGGGCATAATTCTGCAAAGTGCACCCCATTTTCCATTTTTGGATGAGTTGTCAAAATCCAGTCATGGTCATTACCCTTAGAGTACACTTACATCTCCTCAGGCAGTCTTTCAGCTGATTTTAAGGCTTCTTCCTGCAGAAGATGACTGTCTTGTCTCAGAGCAGTCAGCAATGGATGACCTAATGCAGCTTGGGGATTAGCACACTGGCCAATGAGTACCCCAGCTCATCACATGCTCCGTGCAGGACAAATTCTGAAGGATTCAGAGAATTACAGAATATGCTAAGTTGGAAGAGACCCACAAGGAGCATCGAGTCCAACTCTTAGCCCTGCACAGGACCATCACCAAGAGTCACACCATGTGCCTGAGAGTATTGTCCAAATGCTTCTTGAACTCTGTCAGGCTTGGTGCTGTGACCACTGCCCTGGGGAGCCTGTTCCAGTGACCAACCAACCTCTAGGTGAAGACCCGTTTCTTATATCTAACCTAAACCTCCCCTGACACAACTTCAGGCAGCACTCACCTCATTTTAGTGTTCTAGTCAAAGCTCTCAAAGCTCTTTCCATTTGTACTGAAATACAAGGATGAAAACTCTTGGCATGTCTAGCTCAGGCACATGTGTCTGTCCAGACAGAATGAAACACTCTGCCAGCATCTGCATCTCTCCACTGACTACAGGGAGCACAGGCAATTACCTGCTTTGTACTCTGTACGTGCCAGAGGTCCAGAGCAAGCTCAGCGAGCTGAGCCTTCATTAACAGATCCCATGCAACTACCCTACAGCCATATTCCATGTTAAACACGAAAGCCCAAGTGGAGTCAGTTTGACCATAAAAAGCCCAAGGACTTGTTCTCCTGACAAGACCACTTCACCCGGTAAGTTGTTCAAGGCAAGTCAGAGCCACCACTGCCAAAGATGTACCCACTATTGGGGTAACGGAATCAGCTAGTTCTGCAGCTCTGAAATCAGTTCTCTGTTCTGCCACCATCTGTGTGCCTTCAGATTAACCACTGAGAGCACCTCTGACTCCTGAGAAGGGCTCTTACATATGATAGAAACAGATCCACAGCCATCAGGTCAAAGCCAAATGGTCCTTGAGACTACAAAGAGGATGAAGATTTCTATAATGCTCCAAATATTTATTCCTTCACTCCATTCCTAGTGCTATAAGCTGTAAGCAGCTGTAACTTATCCCCCACTGCAAGAATCACTCTGTGGAAAAAGTCTTGGAAGGGTGTTAAAGCTATAAGGAAGGCATCACAGAGAGTGAAACTGCAGAAAACACTTTTTTTTGTTTTGTTCCCCTTTGAAGAAAGGCTCCAGGAGGTGTGCTCTGCCTTGGTGACCCTGAGACATACAGTCAGTGATGCCTTAGATTTCCAGTCCCACCATTTTTTCCAGGATGTGTTTGCAGCCTTTTCACCCTCAATGTGCCCACAGAAGAGTGAGTAAATGGGTCGCCTTTTGCTGTAAAGACAGTTTCCAGCTTTCTCTAACCAGGGAACTTTCCATTGAAAGGTTGAGTAGGTATGAAGATTTTTTGGGGTAAAGGAGGCAGAAAAATGTAAGGTAGAAAAGGTTTTCATTCTTACTTCCCACAAACCCTTGCAAAATAGCCTTTAATAAGAAGCAGAACAAGAACAAGACTCTCAGCTATATAATATCCCAATCACAAACTGTACTGACATCTTAAGGAGAATGAGAGGATGAAAAAAGCTTTAGGGTATAACAGATAAACAATCACATCACAAGCACTACTGTGTTAATGAGATGGTGGTTGCTTTCTCTCTTTGAAAAGCATAATCTGAAAAAAAGATTAAAAGGAGGAAAGTGACAAGATGAATACTGGAGACTGAGTGGTTTATAATGGAAGGAAAATCACAGATCACAAAATTTTCAGGTAGCTTTCTCATCACTTACTGAGAACAACAGGCAGACTATTCCCTGGTAAGAATATTATATATTGACTTCCTGGAGATGTCTTTTGAACCACATGCTATCACTAATTTAAATGAGCACACACTGATGAAAAAAAAATCCAGAGAACTGCGGGTTTTAGAAAATGCTTGGGAATAGCAAAGTCAATTTGAAGCCTCTCTGCTTGTTATGTTTACATTCACTGTTGTTCACATCTTAAGACAGTGACTCAGCAGAAGTGGAAGCAGTTCATTAAGAATCACTCTATTCAGCATTGATTTTGCTTACATCAGTGGGGCTGGCTTGGGTGCTGCAAAGGTCACTTCCAGAGGCAAGCAATCAAGAGCTTGAAGTAAAGAATGCACACATCCAGTAGCTGGACATGACAACAACCCACACATAACACATTTGATACACAATTTCTCAAAACAACAACAACAAAAACATCTAAGTCAGGTTCTTTGCATAGGCAGCCTTGGCCATGTCTCTATTAAACATGCACCGTAACGAATTTTTCTATTTCATTTTGGGATCTGTAACACAGGCTATTAGAAAGGGACAAATAACAAACCAAGACAAAAATAAAGCCTTTGGAGCAGTTATCAAGACTTAACAATGTCAGTTCTAGCAGATGAAATTTTTAAGCAAGACAAAAAGATGCTTTACCATAAACCCTACACTTTATCATGTGTTCCAGCCTTAACCACATCTACAATTCCCAGTATCTACATGACCAAGGAACAAGCCAGCTGCACAGTGGTGACAAGGGGGAGCCCACAGTATCCTCCATCTCCCTCCCTGTGCACAGGGAAGGCTTGGAGCATCACCTGCCCAGGAAGAGCCTATGCATGTAGCACTGTGCCCTGCACCATCATGTCCTGAGCCCTAGCAAGTCACCTGAGGCACCTCACCTTTGTTCCTTCTGTCAGTAGACACAGTTAATAAAGGTGGATAAATCATACCTACAACACACAGCTGTAAAATTCCATTTTCATATTAAAATGAAAATAGAGATTAACACTATTTTTCCAAATCCCAGACCTAGCACTACTATTTTCTTTTCCAATCAGGTGGAAAAGCTGAACAGAAGTGCACTATCAGCATGAAGAAACAGAAAAAGTGAGCAGTGTCTGATTTTCTTTAAGTTTCCCAATTCCTTCCCAGTAAGTTAAATGACTATAGCAGACTTTTTTTTTTTCAGAATACAGCAGTAATGGGAAAAAAATCAAAGGAAGGACTATTGTGTCATCTGCCTTGACTTTGGAGCAAGACTC
The DNA here is from genome assembly GCA_013396755.1 of Sclerurus mexicanus. Classification (NCBI taxonomy): domain Eukaryota; kingdom Metazoa; phylum Chordata; class Aves; order Passeriformes; family Furnariidae; genus Sclerurus; species Sclerurus mexicanus. The sequence goes on along the minus strand of VWZF01003700.1, from coordinate 11,664 downwards.
AAAGTAATTTATTTTTCTGCAGTGCACAGAGAGCATTAGGCACTCTAAAGTATTTAACAGAGAAAAATAGCAATTTCTACCAGTCGTCATTAGAACACTGAACCACTTATGGTTTTGATGGTGGTTTTATCCTGCTATCAAAGTATCTTGTGCAAATTTGAATTGGAGTAACCCATGGCTGGACCAGATGAAAGAGAAAGGGCATTCTCTTGTAATGCAATAAGAAGGGGACAGCCTCATTTTTAACTCCTCTGGGATTAGATCTATTCTTAATTTATTCGTGGAAGTCATGTTTGTTTTCTGGACTTAGGGATCACTTTCAGTCTGTCCTTCTGTTGAGCTTGACCTCAAAAGTAAGTTTTATCCAAGGATCCCAAAATACTTAGAAAATTAAAGGTTATTCTTTGAATAACTGAAGTTTAATTGATCTGGTTACTAAAGGTTTATCTGCAGCCGTTTAAATGTATTTCATTTTTAATCACTCACATACTGATACATGTTTTTCAGTGAAATCTAGAACAAGTTAAATTAAAAGTGGTCCAGAACTGCTGAAACAGAAGGAAAAAAAAAAAAAAGAAAGAAAAAAGATCAGCCTCTTTGAAGGCAACCTCTTTGATTACATTTGCCCTAAACCAACTGAAGACAGTCTTTCTGAATAATCGAAACTCATAGTCTAAGAAAACATGCATAGAAAGCTGTAAAAATTGGAGTCCATAGGACTACCATGAGAACAGCTGAAGGGCAGTAACATATGAGAAATCACTCTGAGCACCTCTGAGTATTCTTAAAAGGACAACAGGTACCTGTTCTGACTTACATTTTGATTCACTGAGTAGATATTGGGCAGTGTCAACACTTCCAGGATCAAATTCATATTACAGTATCTGGCAAGTCAAACCTCAATCCCAGCATGTGCCATAGACTGTAAGCATCATATTCAAAATTAACTTTCCTCACATCAGGTTTTTCAAACAGAATCTGCACATTAATTTTATGTTTATCCTTACCTGAATCAAGATTAGTACAGTGATTCAGCATGAATGTAAAAAACATGGATAGCTGAGGAAGAAAAAGAACAGAACAAACACACTGATCAGTTTAGGGGATCCAACAAGCATTAACAATCTCCTTCCTTATGCAATTACTAGCAATTTCCCATTTAGGGGGAATCTAAGACACTACTGTATGTTCCCATAGCATCAATCTGCAATAATGACACAACTTGTGTCCTACTACAAAAATAGCTCTGTCTTTCCTTCTTTGCTATGAATTCACAGATTGATGCTATATGAATACATAAAATGTTCCAGGGTTGTATCAGTGCTGCTGACATTTTTGGGTGTAATTCAACTTGCCCATCACCCAGACTATTTGCTTAGATTTCCTTCATACTCAGTAGAAAGCAATGGCTACAATGCAGTGAACTGACTCTAGACACAGATGCTAGGATGAACACAAAGGCCTAGACATTCCTAAATTCCTGTATGGACCCTAGAGAAAGCCTGGGCTCACATACTGAGACACTGTTGCCCATATATTGCCTCACAGCCACAGTAAAGATCACTTGTAGTGGGATGACCTGCAATCCCAAGCTAACAAAGCTGCTCTGCAGGAACCTCTAACCTAGATATGGTTGTATGGGCACAACCCATGTAGTTACATACTACACACATGTATGTATGTGTACACACAACTTAGTTCACATGTGAGGCAGGGAAGTGGTTTTATTAATCAGGACCCAGCTTTGTAGGAAGAAATAACGACACCCATTTTGTTTGTGCAACCTCAGTGCTTTGGGGATAACATAACTGCTTGTACAGGAAGAATGGAAAATTACAAACCTGTAGTTGGTCTTGTTGATCAGCATATTCGATCGACCGAAAGATACTCAGAGAACAGCGGCGCCTCATCTCTATCCGGGCTATTGTAGTGCGGTACCAGTTCTGGATGAGGACGGCAGCTCTGATGACTGTCAAAACAGAAGGCAGTGCAGTATACATGGATGCAGGGCCATCTACAATGAAAACATGCATGCTGCCTCTGCAGAATTTTGCAGACAGATGACAAATTCAGTCCATTGTGCACAATCAACAAACAATAAGATGAAGCCCTGTAAAAGTGAGACTGAAAAACTGTTTGCTGATAATACACGATGCCTTTAGTGTTTCTGTCTTCAGACATGGATCACAAACTGACTTGCTCAGGCCTATATTGTTACTAAGTTTCCCCATCTCATTGTCCTGAAGACAGTACCCATATAAGAAGTTGGTCATGTTCAGCTGTTGGGCAGTATGTACATTTTGGGAAGGTGAGGAAAGGAAGAAGAGCAGTTTGGCCTACCAACAGAACGCATTTCTCTATCAAGCTGTGGTACAAAGCTTCAGATTTTGCAAGCTGTAGCATGAAACACAGAATGACAGCGTTTGCAACAGCCTCTTCTACCAGAAAGCTTTTTCCTGCACAGCTGCATCAGCAAGCCATCAAAATTCAAACCCTAGGATCAAATGTTAACAAATTACATTGAAGGGCAGAATATGTTGTTTAAATAGACAAGCCAAAAAACATGCAGGTATGTCTTTGGCTAGCTTATTGAACAAAGGAACACTTCCCCCACTAATTCAATTGAACATATCAGAAGGCCATTTTTGACTATGTGCTGAATACACGTTCCACTCAGCACTTTAAGAAGTTATGTCTACCATTGTCTCAGTCTAGAAAACAGCTGGAAACTTCACTGAAGGACAATCACCAAGACTGCAGCATGGAGGAAAAAGCCTGCTGCCTACAGGCCCCATTCATGCCACAAAGAGATCACATTCCTTTGGCTGCTCAGATAAAAGTTTATTAAGCAGAACAACAGCTGGTTCCATACCTCTTTTTTGCTGCTTCTTTTTCCTCTATACTCTCAACAGGTTACTAGTAAATAAGCAGGCAGGACCAGAAATACCAAGCCTTTGCCTCCATCCCTGCAGCTAACATCTCACTTCAAGGAGTTTCCCAAGGAACTCAACCCTGAATAGCTCAGCATAGGACGCAGGAAAAAGTCTTTATGCTTTTGATCTTGAAAGTACAAGTCAGAGCAGCTGCAGGTCAGCTCTAGTGAAGGTACAAGAACCAAAGGAATATACTGATGATTGCTCCTGACACTCCCAGGAACTGCTCATTTCTGAGCAGATGATCAGGAGAAGCCCAGAAACAAAACCAAGATGTTGACACAATCACCACTGCACAGCACTGCAGAGTCATGAAACAGATAAAAACAGGAAACTAATTCCAACACTAATGCCTTGACATGAATATGCTTCTATTTTGTTACTGTTGCCAAAAAGAACAGTTGATACTGAGAACCAAACCAAAACAGGAAATAACAAATGACATTTCATGCTAACATTTTTAATCCCTTCAAAACAGTAAAGAAAAGTGTTGTACTAGAGAAACAACAGTTTACACTAATCAATTATTTTAATTGATCACAAATACCAGGAATTTTGGGACTAGGATGAGTGGAACCCTTGAGTGAGAATGGTTTTTTTCTTAAACTGATAGTTATGCAGGTAAAGAAAAACCTCAGTGGAAAAGCAATTCCATTAATAAATGTATAACATTAAGGAAGCCTTTTTATAAAAATGCTTACAGATGCCATAACAACACATTGTTTGCTTATTTTACCATTAATAATACAATATAGTTAAAGTGGTAAAGTTTTCTAGTCCAGATAAGATCAAAAGCAGTAAGGACTCCCATCCTATAGATAGTGCACCCATTCTAGAAAAATCCTCCTGTCTGGAAGAAATGTGATCCTTGTATGGCTAAGAGCATCCTGCATACCCTACATAAACTCTGAGATGTCTTATTTTCTGTCCTTTCCGGAATCCCCCACCACTACATACCTGAAAGCCTGACACATCACAGCAAGGCTGTCACCAGCATTTCTGTTTAGTAGAGTATCTAAGGGGCAAAGCACAGTCACCAGCACAGGAACTGATTTCCAGCATTAGAGCCATTAAACCTCCCATTAAGGCCCCCCGGCTTGCTTAATGGTCCTGAACACTTAACATGGCACAGTTCCACTGGTATCACTTAAGGCAGAGACATATCAATCACTGTGGTTAATGTTGCAAATATAACAGAATATTTCCTGTCCTTTTTTCTTTTTTTTAATTGTACTTATTACAGTGCTGTTATTGAATCAGAACATGATTTTCACACTAGGCTAAACTGCATCTGTAAAAGAAATTGTTGTCAGTTGCAGAAGGTCTCTACACCAGCAAGTACCTGTTAAACTCATGTTATTAATACATTAGAGGATTGTACAGCCTCAGGCTGCAGACAGAACGATGGTTCAGCATCACTTGCTGAAGTACAGAAAGAAAATTGTCCAGCAACTGCTGAAGACAAAACACTACCCAACAAGCACACAAACTGGGCTAATGAAGTCTGCTCCATCAGTGTATGTTGATGGTTGTAGACTGAGAAAGAGTACAGCTTCTCATGCCCATTCCAAGCTTATACACACTCAGAAATATTCCCAACTAGCTCATCCACAAGGCCTTGCAAGGCATGTATATACATAGCATGGAAACCCAAAGAGGAAGGGCTGCCTCCCAGTTACAGGTAGGTCTGGGACTCCAGATGTTTCCATTCCACTTTCACTGTTGAGGTTCAGCACTGATGCTGTTTTGACTGCCAAGTAGCATCCAAAAAACAGGGTTACTCTTAAACCAGTCAGCTGGGATCCCTGTAGCTAGGACTAAAAGGTCCTGCTTCATAGTCAGCAGTTTACTGGGACTTGTATCCTGGCTTGGTAGCCAAAAACAGCCTTCCTTTTCAACTGTGCCTGTTCAGCATAATAATGTCCTAAGAAATTATCCAGTGCCATGCAACATGGCTTCTGCAGACCTGAAAATTGTGCTTTAATGACAAATTCTGAAACGGAACATAAAAGGTCTGAACAAAGGTTTGACTCATCCTGCCTGTGCAAAACCTGGTGTGTTCATACCAGGGTGTGGTATGATTAAAAGCAGGGGAATAATGCATAGTTTAATTGAACATTTAACCGGGTACTGTGAAGACTCTCAACTGAAAGCCTCACTGTCAGGGAGAATGGCAGGCCAGGCACTTGGTAGGCCAGGCAACTGATTCTGATAGTCACTGTGATAACTCTGCTTTATCACACTTGTTTCCTAATTGGGGTCACCTAACAGCAGAGAAACTGGGGCAGTTTGCCCAGGAATCCTGTGGTGTGAATGGCCATAAAAGGTCCCCCTCAATACCTTACCCTTTAAGCTTTGCCAGTGACAGAGTGAGCACAGACACATCTGAAATTTAGCCTCTGTCCCAGATGCTGTGAATCTTTTACAACCCAACCTGTAGATGTTAGAGGTGGTCTAAAGTTGCTTTTTGACCTCAGCCAGCATCTGAAATCTATGCACTCTTTTAAAAAGAAAATAATTAGAAAATAATTTTCTCTGAACAAGTATTTTGACAACAGGACTGTGGGGAAATGTTACCTTGCAAACCTCTTCTACTGTTACAGAGAGAACAACCACTTGCTCTGAAGACAAAGGTACACTCACCTCTCTCTGACCTTCTGTCAGGCACAGATCTGTTGCACCCCATGGTTCCAATGATGCTGCCTCTCCACTTTAATTGCTGCTGATATGAAGCATGTTTCTCTCAGCTGTTAGCATTATACACATTTCCCGTGTTGTTGCCTCAGTGATGAGGACTATACCCCTCTAGGTTCGTCAGCTCTTCCTAGCACTCCTGCCAGAGAGGAGATTGGGAGGAACAGGGAGAAAAAAGAAGTGACAACACAGAATCTGAAATACCTACAGCATATAACAAATTATTGTACAGCATATCCTACACAAACTGGACCTGATGAACCACACTATGGGGTTTTTTCTACATCTGATTACTATCAACTTGCTTTCAAAAGAATTTATTCCGTAATTAATACACTTCTTACAAGTTACCTTAACGTTAATGTTAGCTCAAAGTGCACCAGTGATTTCTTAATCAGAAGAATAGCTATTTAAAGCCTTACTACTAGGAACAAGGGACTACAGAGTCATGTTACTCCTCACTATTGTGATCTGAAAATTGGAATGCAGAATTTTAAAGACTTTAAATTACATCTGATACCACTGCTAATGAAAACCCCACCCTCAGCCCTCCTAACACTCTGTTGATTTTAAAAGGTGCCCTATCACCTCATTTATCACTTCATCACTCAATGTCACCACTACCAAATTACCAGGAGAGACAGTGCCATAGCAAATCACTTCATTATCAGATTTCATTTAAATAAACCATTCAATTTTCTGTTGCTTTTATACTGAAACAATCTAAGGAAAAGATTTTGTTTCATTAAATGAACAAAGTACATTTTGAAGTGAAGTCTTTTGGGTATTTCTCCTGGCACTTGCTCAGTTCTTCACTAAATAATATCATTCACTAATGCAATACACTCCCTAATCAACAAGTTCAAATGATACAATTCCTCTGAGATAAAAAATGGCAAGTCACTAATGTATTGAGATACTGAACTTTATTTTAGGTAAAGATTTCTTTTATGATCACACTGACCCCTCTCTCTCCTTGTCTCCAGGGATACGTCTGACATCTAAATTATTTCATTTGTTGCTTTGTTTCATTGATATTCCTTTTCTTTTAAGTTTTAAAACAAAGAAGAAATTCATCAGCATAAAATGAATGCTTAACTACTATCTTCCTTCAGCTTTACTAACAGAAATAAAAATAACCAGAAGATACGAGGGAAAAAACCCATAAATGCATAATTAGATGATTTTCAATTTCAATAATTAGGAAGCATTTATAGTTGTGGGACGATATGTGCAGTTTTCTACATTCATTGTTGTGTATGATATCCTCTTATGTCATGTCATTTCACATTAATATCACACAACTCTTTACAGGTCTGGAGCTATTTTTCAGGGTCCCACAACACAAGGGTATTCTACACTTCGGCTGGCTCTGATACCTTATGAGTCAGTAATTATTGCAGGAAAGAAGGATTTAAAGTTTTTTCCCCCAAAATGGACTCCTTTATTTCCCTCTGAAGGAGCTATCATGAAATACAAAAAAAGTGCTGCTACATTAATTTTGAGCCAATCAATGGCTTTGACAGCATCAAATATGGTGCTGATTTTGCTACTAGCTCAAATTTGTTTTCTCTTCAAACAACTGTTGCTCTCCTGAACACCAACTCCTCATGTGTCCTCGTAGGAGAATCTCAAGTCTTCATTAGTCCATCAAACAAGCCAGCCATGACTTTGATTGCGATCTGAAGAATAGAACTAACAGCAAAATAGAATTTACAATCCAAGTTCTACTGCAGCAAGACTGTCTTGATTAAAGGGCAGATCAGCATGTGCCCAGCAAATGGGCCATGGGAGCCCCAAACAGAACCATCGTTCCTCTCACGGCTCCATCCAAACCACAGCAAACAATGGGATGACCCAAGGAATGGGGATCTGAATCACCTTCATACCCTGCTTTCAATGACTTAAGCTTTTCTCCCAGTTATTCCCACTTTCCTCCACATACCTTTAAAATCATGGTCTTCTAACACCTCCTTGATCAAAGAAATAAAAAGATAGAAATGTAGGGACAGAAATTTTATTGTAATAGCAGTAAATGAAGACTGAAACATACTCAGAGCTTGAAGGAAAACTTGCACAAATACATTCTACCATTAGACCTCTTTTAAAGACCAAATCTGGCCATCAGAGAGCTAGTCCAGGCAAGCAATCATCACCTTCAGTCCCAAATATCTGCATTCTAAAATGCACATCACAAACCGTCAACTACCTTTTCCTGATGGCTTCTCAGATGGCTACAGAGACATCCTGGCTGCCAACCTGCATGCTCAGACTCCAGGCCGTGAGAGTAATTTCTATGAGCTACTTACTATGCAGTGTAACAGTGTCTGGTGAAAAATCATTTGCCATTATAAAATTCTCCCCAAATGCTGGCTGATGAAATGGAAAGCTGGGATTTTACAAAGGTATGGAAAGAGATACAGGGTAGCTGGATGAGAATTTGTGACAATGCTGTGTTAGCATTCTGGATACTACACCACTGACTTACCTTTAGGAGAAAATCTGTCATGTTGACTAAAAAACAGGCAGCAATTCAATTTCTACAAGCCAGTGATCTGTCCCACTTTTAGATAGAACTTCAAGAAATTGCTACATTTCTGTCAGCTCAGCAAAAAGGCAATTTTGTGATGGACAGGCTCTGAATACACAGCCCATCCACTCAGGCAAAATAAAGTGTCTTTGCAATCATGCCAATAGACATGCACAGAGCTAAGCCAGAGTGGCACATGCTGCTCTTCTACGTATAGGAGTCACTGAAGGTGTGCTCAAAAATTTGGCATTCAGAACCTTAGCTGCTGAGAGCCTGATTTAAAAAAATAATGAATCAGCATAATTTGATCCAGATACAACAGGTGCTGCCCAAAATCAATCATGCTTCCAGTTTGTCAGTCATGTAAAGACCAGGCTGCCTGAAGAATAATGGAAATCTTGTAAAGATTTATAGCTGACTTCTAATGAAATCAGACGGCAGGTCCTTTGGGCAGAGAGCCATCCTTTCAAGCACACCTTACCTTTTAAATTAGATGAGCTGTGCTACTGGCAGACAAATGTAAGCTAGGTCAAGACTGAGGATATGGGAGCCATAGGAATAAGAGCCATTAGGCTCTAAGTACTTATTCCTGCTTATTTCCATTTGTCTCTTACCTTTGATAAACAAAAATGAAAGCTTCTCCTTCTGTTTTGTTGGGGATGGGGTTTTCACAATTAAGCTACTTCCCTTACAAGTTCTTTCAACAGCTATCTCCAGCAATGTGCCTCCTTTCAGTACTCACCCCTTTCTTAACCATATTTGTGAAAAGGTAGCTATGATCTTCTCCCATAACATATCTTAGAAGGTACACATAGTTGGAGAGGTGCTGAGACGGGGAGAGTTTCCTGCATAAAGATCAGATGGATGGGTGGGTAGATGCTTCCAATGGCAGAGGCTTTCCTTTGATGCCATCTTGCTATCCATTTTTTAGTCTACTGTGACTCGCTGATTTCCCTTAGAATAGTTTTCCTTTGGAAATGAGGACTGCAGAGAGCTGTGAGATGCTATAACATGGTTTTGCGATGCATCTCCTTCTCTCCATTGCTGAGGAAATGAAGCTGGAAAGAGCAAAATATCCTAGAGAGAAGAACGCAAACATTAAATCACAACATCCAGGTCAGGACTTGCATAAGGGCAACTCTTCGAAACTGTCTTATTAGAATTGTCAAGGATGGGAATCTAGAGATGAGTTAAAGACTTTATTAGCTAGAAGACCCATCCTGTGAAAAGTGGGATGAAGCTGCCACTATAAACTAACAGTGAAATAGAACCTGGCTATGGCAGAAGAGTTTGTAATTTTGACACCGACACTGATTTTGGTCTGCCAAAGGGCTGATATGAGAACATCAAACAGAAGCAAATCAATATTTGTTTAGGTCTTCATTGTTTTACATCCATGGGACAAACTAACAGTGACTTTCAATGATTATATATATGAAAGAAAGAAATGACAAAGCCTTTTTGTTAACATATTTTTTTCAGCCTGCTCAGAGAAGCAAGGCTAATCTCAATATAAAACTGATGGCATAATTTCTATCAAGTGGCCAAGTTGATAGACCTCAGTGATGGGGCCAGAAATCAATAGGGGATGGATGTAGTAACATACTGGAGAGCCAGCAAAGCCTGAAAGAGAATAGGATGGAAACAGACCAGTTTTTTAAGGTGGACTTATATTCCTGAGCCAAAGAATGAACTGCAAAAAGGAACAAAAACAAGAGCAGCAAAGGTGTGAACATGCAGAGATTGTTCAAGCAATCACTGAGTTCAGGAACTGCATGCAAATCAAAAGAGAATCTGTAGAAAAATGATGGGAGAACGCTAGTTCATGTTATTTATAATCAAAAAAGGATACATTCACAGAGAATATTTTCACTTTTTTTTCTGTGCAGAAAATAAACAAACAAAGCAAGCAGCCTCTTTTTTTTTTTTGTGCAGCAAGACTTTGGGCAGAATGTGTTTTTAGAAAAAAAGGAATAGCAAATACAAGTGTACAAATGGGGTGCAGATCACCTTGAACAATAAGCAAAGCATTGTATCAGTTTCCAGAAATGTTAAATGCCTCTAGGGGGAGATTCCTTTAGGACACAAGGAGAAAACTGAAAATCCTGAAGCAAAGTTGGTTCTAGTAAACTGGACCCAACTGGAGCATAAAAGTTAACAGACTTTAAGCAAAAAATCTGGATCATACACAAAGTTAACAAGCAGGGTCTTAATGACATTCTGAAAAAGCAAAGCTTCAGAATAAATTTGTGCTGAAATATGAGCCACTTTAAAAATGAGATTCATGCTTCAGTATGGTTTTAATAAAGTTTAAGTTAAGCATCAGAACAAGGTTATAAACCACCACCATAAAAATAATTTTTCCTAAAACAAAGAGTACATGGAATATAGTAGTCTCAAAGCTATTTGATCTCATCTGTACTCAGAAGTTCTGGATAACTGATTCAGTCCAGGTCAAACCTTAGTGTCTGAAGCACACTGATTTTTCCAGGCTAAAATCATAAATAGTGCCACATTCAACTGTCATTTTGTAAAACTGCAATTTAAAAGTGAGTTAAATGTAGATATATATATCCCACCCAAACGTATTACCTTTTGTCCTTTCTGCTTCAGCAATACCGAGATCTTTTTCTACAAGAATACCTTTAGAAGATTCTTTTTTTAAGAGAAAGCAACCCCTGAGGGGTGCAGCTCTGCAGAACAAGTGCCCCAATTTTCTCTGGGGCTCTGGAGCTCAGGAGCTGCAATGCACTTGCTCTCCACCTATTATACAGCTTCCCGAGAGGAAATTTCTTGAACGCTGCTCTTCAGAAACAGTCAGGGGAAAATGCTGTTTTCATCATCCAACCTGGTGTGAAAGCTCATGGCTGCAGCCCTCCAGCTGTGCTGTACGTGTGCTGTAGAACAGCTGTTTTGCCACCATGCCTTCTGAATCTCAGGCAGGGAAAGGGATGGGCTGAAGTTGTCTGCTTCACATCTGAAGTCACATGATCTCTTTCGGCCTTTCTGCTGTGTTGAGGCAATGATTTGCATTTTAGCAGATCTAGCACACCAGAAAAAAACATAAAGGCTGTCCAGGTATTTGGTTATCTGATGTGACTGGCATGCTTATGAAAGTCCTTAAGGACAGAAATACTGCATTTACCACAAGGCATTTTATCTGCATGCTAGTGATATAGGTGTTTTCCAAAACACTCAGTAATACAGAATCACAGAATACACTGAGTTGGAAGGGACCCAAGAAGACCGAGTCCAACCCCTGGCTCTGCACAGGATTGGCCCNCCCCAGCGCAGAGCAGAGCAGGACAATCCCTTCCCTCGACTGGCTGGTGATGCTTTGCCTGATGCCCCCAGGACACGGTTGGCTCCCCTGGCTGCCATATTCAAGTTGCTGAGTCATATTCAACTTGCAGTTGACCAGATCCCCCAGGTCCCTTTCCACAGCACTGATTTCCAGCATCAAATTCCCCAGTACAGCTGGGGCTGCCCCATCCCACGTGCAGAATC
>VWZF01003694.1:0-34342 GCA_013396755.1 Sclerurus mexicanus | reverse complement strand
ACCAAAACCACTACACCTTGTCATGCTTTTCCTGGATGTGCTTCATACCTGCTAGTTTCTTATTATGCCACCAGGCACAGGGCAAGGGCAATGGTTTGGAGAAGGCTTGCACAAAGTATGACTAGTGTAAGTGAACTTCAGCAGCAATTTGACAGCTCAGTAGTGGGGACACTTTTAGTGTATGTGTGCCTGGGAGTGACAATGCTCACAGCCCCGGGGAGCATGCTGTTTGGGGAAAGCGTCTGAACAAAATCAATAGCATGACTCGCAGTATCCCATAATGTGAATCAGCTCTTTTATTTCAAATTGCTAAGATTTGGGCACTTTTAGCCTGATAACAATTGCTTTTATGGCAATAAACTTATGACTGACACTTCCCTCATGAAAATTCATACTCAGTAATCCATCTACAAAATGGATCCATCACAAGTCAGATAGATGTTTTCGTTTAAATGTAGGTAAATTCCTGCATGGTACTTGGGTAGTCAGATATTGATTTACCAAGATGAGGAGGGGAAATAAAAGGGCTTCTGCTGCTTTTTTCTGTGTACTTTGCCAGCCTGAGATACATGTTGTTTTGCGTCCTGCAGCTCCTGCTTTGGTGAGAGTGGTAACCACACCACTGAGCAGAGAAGGTGAACTATGCCCATGATGAACTGAACAATATAGAAACTAATGGAGTAGATGTAAAGTTTGTACTGACAAAGCCATTACCCTGCCAGATTTGGGGCACCAACCTTCACTTGCAGGGGGACTCCATCTTCTCTCAAGTTATTAGTGGACATCTGAATACCTTCTGGATTCAAGATCAGGGCATTCATTTAAGGCTAGCTGAATTATTTAAAAGGCAAACAACTGCCCATCTGAATACTCACACTACATAATTACTTATATATAGTTACTTAACTAGTGTGTTTGGGTAAATTTAAAGGAAAATTGCCCCGCCTCCTACTGCAAATTTAAGCCCTTAATTGTCACTCTTTTGTTGTTGACAATTTTTCACTTTTAACATTTGTTTCATTTCACAAAAGTTTGAGATTTTCATTCTGGTTTTCCTATACCAGGGGATCCTTCCAGCTGTCCACTGTGATGGCTGTTCACAAATACCAACTTGCTACTGGACTGCCTTTCAATTATCCAATTGTTTGTCTAGCTCCAAGTCAAGGTCTCTGGTTGTCTTCTATCACAGTTGTGAAGCTTTCTTCATGACTGTCATCTGCTGTCATTTGGGTTTAAGCTTTGCAAAATTTCTAGCTCACTTTAAACAAAGGAAGAAAGTTAATGGAATTTTGAATTAGCCCACTTGTACTAATTAGCACTAACAGTGTGCTTGTCAACTGCTACATTTTTGTCAATCAATAATAGGCTGGCAGAACCATCTGTAACTGGAAATGTGTCTCATTGTTTCCTTCAGGTAATATTCTTTCTAATACTTTAAAGAGATTTTTAAAAATGCAAAACTTCACTTTTCAGGACACTTCAAATTACAACTTTGAAATGGGAATACTCAGGGGAAACACAATGATGCAGAGATAAAAAAATAATAAAAAATCCAAGTGTTGTGGATACTAATCTGGTTCATCCAGAATGGGTCATTATATTTTGCATTATCCTCAGCTTCTGCCTGTATTAGTTTAGTCAGTTTGTTACTGACTGCTGTTTATGAAAAAAAAAAAAAAATCCAGCCAACCAGCAACCAAACAGCCAATCCCAAAAAACAAACTCAAACAAACCCAAAACCTAAACCCCAAAGCAGAGAGTTGGAAAGAACGGTTTCTCTTTTTTGTGCACTTTCATGCAGCTGTGCTACTTACAACTTAGTATTTTTCTCTTCGTCACATGCTGTGGACAGGACACTGTATTGAGTCCAGGTACCTGTCATTATGGAACTCATGAGATATATTGCTGACATTTCCAGCCCTACATATTTGAGAGTTCATTTGTCTTCCTTTAGCAGCGTGTCATCACACTCTGAGCAGCAGCTATTGTGTGTACACTTGCTTTGTGGTTGGCAGGGAGTGCTTTCCAGTGACTGAGCCCACCTTTCTACCTACGGAGTCTTTCAGTACCACTTTGAAGAACATGCTTATCTTTTTCAAGGTCTTTACTATATACTAGAGCAGTGTCTGAAGCAAAGGACAAGATTTGATATCTTAACAAAGGAAGGAAGCTTTGTACATTTGATGTGTTTTGGGGAGATTTTGTTGGGGTTTTTTAGTTTGTTTTGTTTTTTTTAAAATATATCTTTGATTATCTGAACTGAGCAAAGACATTTATTTTTATTATTCATAGTTAACCAAATATATTATTAACTGCTTCAACACCAGGTTTGAAGAATTCATTGCTATTTATTTTATTTAAATGGATTTATGAGCATCTGACCCGAATATCTGAAGTAGTGGAATCTAGTATTTGAAGTATTGGCAATAAAGTTAATAAGTTGACCAGAATAAGCCTTAGGAGACTGAAGTATTCATTTCACAGACAGTTTAAGACATTTCTTAATTTAATTTAACTTCAGTGTGATCATCACCCAAGAAGCTTTCAGAAACTGAATTTGGTTTGAAGTTGTACAGTGTAGATGGGGAAAGATGTGTGATACTGAAGGGTCAACAGATGTCAGAACAGTGAAACTGATACCCTAAATTCTTCTTTCAGATATGAATGATCATGCTTTCGTGAAAGAGCTGTGCATTCCCAACCTATTCAGATTTTTTTTTGTACAGAAAGAAATTTTCAGATAAGAAATAATAACCCATAGCAGTGGGGTTGGAACTAGATGATCTTTAATGTTCTTTCCAATACAACCATTCTATGATTCTATAATTCAAATACTTCTTTACCCTGGCTTAGCTACAGGCTAGTGAAGCAACAGTGGGATCTGTAGAAGATTCTTCTTTTGGGTCTCTAAGGAAATGAATTATTCTGATAGAGGGACACAGGACTTTTTTTAGCAATGCAGTTGTCACTATTATTATTATTATTATTATTATTTATGATGATGATGATGCAGCTTCTTTTATTATTTTCCCACTTCAATTATGGCAAAACTTGCCTGCTTTCCAGACCAGAGATACTTATGATGTCAAACACATAGTTTCCAGCTTTAAAAAAAGTGCTGAAGCTCATCTTAGTAGCATAATTTATAGATTATTTGTGAAGTTTTGTAAATGTAGAGAGCACATACCCTGAAAAAGAATCCTTAAACACCTGCTACTGAAATTTATTTAATCAAGAGCTTCTGACAAGAATGTGTGTTTTAAATGTGTCTAAAAGTTTTGATTACCATTGACAGAATTTTGCAAAGAGCTGTGGAGAGGTTTAAAGAGAATTTCCCCAGTGCCCATTGTATAGATGTATATTTAACAGTCATCACTGGTTGATATAGTGTTATGAGTTGAATAAATAAAAAAGTCCCAAACTAATAGAATGGGTTATCCAATTTCAATTCAAATTAGTTGCGTTACAACGATATTGATTGGCACTAGGATTATCAAAATAGGAAAAAAAAAAAAACAACCAAAAAGCTGGGACAGTTTTAAATATGGAAAAATGGGAATAAAACCCAGTGGAATTGAGGGAGGAATTTCAGAAGCTCCAGCTATGAATTAGAGGGTCATGCTAGTCTCAACATTACCTGTTTAGTAGCTATGTTGTTCAGAGCACTAGAAACCACCAAACTAAGTCTAGGAAGACCTTCAGGATTTAGCTAGAGTACTGTAACTGCCTGTCTGTCTGGCATTTATATTTCTCTTTTTTGTATGTTTCTCCACAGATTCTAGCCCAAATGAATTTGGGGCACTTGTTCTGTGCCGTATCCTCTGCTAAGTCATGGGCATTTCTGTCTCCATAGAAAGACTGTGGCCTCTCTGAGGAGGAGAGTTTACCAACCCTTTCAGATCCCAACAGTGGCAACTTTTATACAAAGAACATAACTGACCTGGCACAGTGTAGCAAAGTGAATTATCTGCTTTAAAATGATGCTATAAAACATGCTTATTTTCCTGTATTCCATCTATATGTGTAAGTTTTCATGAGGTTGTCAACAGGCTTTGCTGTGCACTCTAATATTACTCCTGCAATAGGTATCCCTGCTGTATTTCAAACATTGGACTATAGGTAGTTAAACAGATTTACTACTTGAATTAATTACCTGTTTGCCATTGATACAAGGAATGAGAAACCTTTTCCCTGAATATTTGTTGTGAAGATGATGTGAGATTTGGCTTTGTAGAAAGTAGAGTCTTAGGCTATGCCTCTTTCTATACATGAGAATGAAAAATATTTATCTGGACAATGCTGGCATCTGACTTAGACTATTAAAATATATCACTTTAATGTCTTAGAAAACAAGAAATTGAGACTTGATTCTAGTGTGCTTGGCAATTCTGCCAGAGGACAAGGTAAACTCATAGCTATTATAGCAAAGAACATCGGTAGCACCATTCTATAGCAACCTTATTTTTCTGCGTTTTGTTCTGAGGGGGTTAATTAACATATTTATGGAGCTGCTTGATGATTATGATATCATTTCTGATGAATACTGATTCGTGGATTCTACCATGTGTACATCAGGGCACTGTAAATATTTTTAATTTATTTTTTAATGGGTATCTTTGTACTATGACCTTATAGACTAACTTTATTATCTATTTATGTTGCAATATTTGAATATAATTGCTAGTACATTACTTAGGTAGCCTCTGAAACTTCAGACCCTATTTCTGCAGGCAACAAGTCTGCAGAGCAGTAGTAAACCTGGCAGCTGGGTTTTTTCTACCTTATGCTTGTAAACGCTCGGATAAGGAACTTCCACGAACAACTCATCTGCTAAGGATGAGGAATTTGTTTACTGTAACATAAAATAGAGATCAAAGCTAGGGGAAATTATTAACTCTACTTAAAACATCCCTCCCCAAACCGAAACATTATAACAATTTTTGTACTTTAACATTTCTGAAAGGACTGATTTGGTTCAGTTTTTCACCTGGTCTAGCACTCTAAGCTGAGTTTAGAAATGATTCTGACTGCCATAGAGTTATCAAAACTTATGTTACCAAAAGGTTGGAAGAAGAGAGGAAAGGGTAAATTCAAATAAAAAATAAAATCTTTGTACTTAAGGAACTGCAATTATCAGAAATTCTGCTTGTATTAATATTGTCTGAGCACATTATAAAGCATTTGTCATAGCTAATACATTCTTGTCAAATCAAGCAACATCAGAAGAGGATTTTTATAATGAATATTAATATAAGAGACAACTGTAAGTGAAGTAAATTATAGGGGCATGTAAATTTAGTATTAACTGCTACAGCAAATAGTCTTGCACGGTAAATCAATTTTTTCTTCTAATGTTGTTACAAAATTAGGCCACTTTGTAGTCATCTGAAAGTTGCTAAACATTGATACAAGTTTTCAAGTACTTTGCTCATGTGTAACTCTAAATTAAAAGTCATATTCAGGAAAATGAGTTTACAGACTGTGCACTCATCAATTGTGCTATTGTTTCTGCTCAGTTCTCAAATTCTGTTCACACATCAATACATCTATCTGCTGTTTAGCCATCTATGACAATTTGGACACGTTAAGGAATAACTAAAGAATTACCCCTCTATATGAGAAATAAGATACATGCATTTAAATTTTGGCTGTCCATTTTGATACAGTTTTTAAAAATGCCAGTCTGTTTGTTGATTGTTTGCTTGCTTTTTTAATTCAAGATTCTTTGATTTTGACTGTCATTATAAAAATATGGATCTGGATTTGTGTTAGGATTTTTACATTTATCTCAATTTTAATGTGTGCTGTTTAGTATTAGGAAGTGAAACGAATGCATTGGCATATTAAGGATTATGTGCATGAAATTAGGCTTCATTGTTTTACCAATATATTGGTTTTGGTTTGGGGGTGTTTTTTTTTTTGGTAGTTGATTGTTTTGGGCTGTGGATTTTTTTGGGAGTAACATTAATTAGCTACTAACATCCAAACAATACCCTTCCAGAAACATTCTTTTGCAAGGCAATTGTGAGTGTTGTGTGTAGATATTTGGGACTTCTTTCCTTAATACCAAAACTCATTCAGAATCTTAATAAATACATGATACCTACAAAGACTGTTGCCAGTAAGGCTTAACAAAGCTAAAATCTTATTTGCAATAGTTTAAGTTGAAAAACAATGGTATTATTTTTATTTGCTTTTGATAAGTGATCACATTCAAATGTCTGGAGTTTTGAAAGGAGTTGCCACATGCTATTTTTGTTCCTCCTACTGTTGTCATAGTGCTTTGAAGGCTAATGATTCATCTTCTATAATAAAAACAAAAACTGGAAACCTCTATTTAAGATAAATGTTATTAATTAGCTTGAAATGGCAGTATTATTTTGATTCCATGTAGGGATATGCCTGAGAAACACTGAATAGAAACAAATCTGTAAATTCCTTTTCAAGAGCAAGTATAGAACAAAGACATCATGCAATTTGATAATGTAATGAATTTCTGCCTAGTTAAAGGTCTTAGGCATTCTAAGTGTGAAATTTAAGGATCTAATTTTGAACTTTAACATTTTTAAACCTTTTGCTCATCTTTTATCTATATTTAAGAAACACTCCAATTTCTAGCGTTGAAGTTCCTGTTGCTGACATTCCTGGAATCACCCATTCTCTTTCTTGTGTTTCACAGCATTAAGCAATTAAAGATTCTTCAGGCCTCTTGTAATTAGCACTAATATATTCTTTTATATTGCATCTGATACTTAGCTTATGTAAAGATCAGTGTGTAACAGTCAAACAGCCTGCTTGGAAATAAGTTAACTACCATGTATGACTGTACAACTGTCTCATTTTATCTACAATTCCAATTCCAATCATAATTTTCAAGTCATTTAGCTTTCAAGAATACCTTAGTCCATATACTGTTACCTTTCAAATGTGAAACACATATTTGAAAGTTGAACAAAGCTTGACATTATAAAGCTTTTACAATAAATTGCTTGCATCTTCCAATCCTTCATCAACAGATAGATCTTCAGCAAAATCAGAGACATAAAAAGGTTTCTTTTTTAAGGAAGTACGAGTGAGATGAAGGAACTATAAGGATTACATTTTACATGGAGTTATGCTCAGTATGCAAACAGCTGTGTCTGAAGAGAATTAGTAATCAGAATAGTACATTAATTTCATAATATCTATTTTAAGTAAGCTAAAA
Source organism: Sclerurus mexicanus (assembly GCA_013396755.1). Taxonomy (NCBI): domain Eukaryota; kingdom Metazoa; phylum Chordata; class Aves; order Passeriformes; family Furnariidae; genus Sclerurus; species Sclerurus mexicanus. The sequence goes on along the minus strand of VWZF01003694.1, from coordinate 27,138 downwards.
ACCTCCATTAAAAAAAAATCTTACTCCTGTAGAAATTTATTGATTTCAGTTGTCAGGTTTTCACAGTTTTTACTGTGTTTTACTCAGATTTTTAGATATTTTTCACTATTAAAGTAAAGTGAATAGAAAGAGAATTCAGCCTTCAAGGTATGTTGTTATGGTTGCTGGAAATGTTACTTTTGAATAATTTTCAAAGGTTTTTATAGTATGGAAAATAAAAGAGAGAGAATAGATATGTCAAGATTTTGACAGTTTTTCTTACTGGTCTGAGGAACATGAAGCAAACAGTTTTGAAAAAGTAGTTGAGAATTTTCTAGGTAAGATTCTACTCTCAAATTTTAATTATCTAACATTATTTAAGAGCAAAACTCTTGTTACCAGCAGATCCAGGAGCTTCACTAGAAACACAGGAAAGTATTGTCAGATTTTTTTGGTGTCTTTGAAATATAATATATTGCATGGACTGTATTTGTTCTGTGAAGCAAATAATTTCTGTTAAACTGCTCCTCACCCATCATGTCACCAAGTACTCAATGAATTGTTACTGAAAGTGATTTTACTAATCCCTTAAATCACAAAAGTTGATAATGCTATTCATGTCTGAATGGAGTTTATAGTTTGAGAGAGAGATGTATTTATAAGCTTTCTAAATAGTAACTATATAAATGGCATTTTAGGATTGGAGGTGGGAGGAGGAGTGAAGGGCAAATAGTTGTCAAGTGACAATAGTTGATGTCCTGAGTAGCTGAGGTTCTTCTAAGCTGAAACTTACATGTTTAATGGTCCCTTCAATCCAGCTAGCAATTCAATTTTCTACTTTTCCAAAACAAAGGAAGGATGAAAACAATAATGAGCACACAAATAAGTAAGTCTCATACTTGGGGTTGAATTCATCTCACCTAGCATGAGACATTTTGACTTTCCTTTATAGAAACATATCACAGAATATGCTGAGTAACCTATGTTAACCTATGTTTTCCTAGTCCTAGGTAACCTATGTTTTCATAGTCAATGGAATGAAACAATCTCTTGTAGCAAGCATTTGATTTCACTGTATTATAATTCCCCAAAAGAGGTCATGCCAATCTGCTTTACAATCCTAAGGGAGATTATTCAGGTGTAGACATCTAGGGATGAACATAGTCAACATGTCCATTTGTGGTTTTGGTTTGGTTTGTTTTTTGTTTGGTTTTGGTTTTTGTTTGGTTTTGGTTTGTTATTTTGTGGGTTTTTTTTAACTTCAATGAACGTTAATGACATTGAAACACTCATCTGTTGGTTTAAGTACTTACTGTAGTGTAAATTTACAGTATTATTGTAGCTTTAATAAACATGTTAGTTCAGGCTGTGATACAAATGGGAACCAAATTTGAGCTTCTGTCTTTATGCTACCTGCCTCTTTCTTATTTCTGAAATACACAACTCATTTCTGATGCCTACCCCCTTTACCTGCCCTAAGCTTTTGTGAAGAAAGAATGTGCTTTCAGAGTGCCAGCCAAGACACCAGATTCAGAGTCTGCTATCCTTCTAGTGCTTCACAGCTGCTATAGGCTATTTTCAGCTTATTAGGTAGTATATTTTACTGTAAGATGCTTTCTAAGCATGTTCTATTAACCCTGGGTGTTCTAATGTTTGCCTTAATTGAATCACCAAACAAGTTAGTCCTTAACTGACCTCTGTTTCTTTCAGACTAGAGACAGTAAAAGTAATATAATGGCTACATTTTAATAGTGTATTTCCCATTTGCACTCACAGTGCTTCACGGAGACCAGTTTAAAGCATCTGTTTCCCTCCCAAGCTCCTCATATACATATGCAGCCTTTTCATCTATTATCTTTAGCTTGACATAAGAAGTACAGGGAGCTCTCAGCTAAGCCAAAAGCAACAGTTTTTTCTTGTAGACTCTGTAGAAGGGTAATCTTTGAATAGCTGCAGGAACTTTCAGATTCTTAATCTTATTCATACTGTTCCTGTTTACCATTTGGTGGCTTAAAATATTAAAAGTGGAAATCTATAATTTTGTATTTGCTAAGAACTTTAACTGCTCAGGGCTAAGAAGTTGTTTGTGATTTTTACTATACATCTGCTACAGGAAAAAATATCATAGAAGAGTGAGATAAAAACATGGAGGTAGAATATTTGGTTTTAAGCCTCTGTATCTAGTTTGTCTCTCTGAGTGTGGACATATACAAATGAAAGTGGCAGTTCCCCAAGAACTCGTATTGTTTTTTTTTCTCTTTGAGTGGTTCCACGGGAACTATGATAGTTCTAACACTTCTGTCTTAAAGATATTTAAAGATATTCCCTTCAGTTCTTGGTCACTTTTATATACAGTTATTTTATAGTTATTTTTGGTATTGATTTTCTTTTTCTTGATTATTAGTCTTTTTAGCTTATTTTAACAGTGAGTTCTATGTTCTTATATTCCTTGACTGCTTTTGTTTTCATATTTCAAGATAAAAATAACATGAAAACCATCCAAGCAAAGGGATTTAAGGTTCTTTTTGTTGTTTGTTTTGTTTTGTTTTCATTCTTTTTTTCTTTCTATCAACAAATGATTAATTTACTTCAGAGAAAGTAGAACTATTCTCAACAAAATACTCTCAAGGGAATGGGAATGAATCTAATTCAAATAAGTGTTGCTTCCTTACAAACTACAACGAAATGAGAAACCTCTAAACATATTCACTTCAGTCTTCCTGTCATTGTAAAATAAGTTAGTCCACTCAGGTCTGAGATTTGGGACTTTTGCTGCTACGAATGTATTCATCAGCACCATTCTAACTACTGCTAGCAAGATTGATATTAATTGAATCAGTTTACTGCTGTTTCTGACTATTATCAGTCAGTGTATTCTTAATGAACGTTTATTTTTCCCTGTATAAGTTTTCAAGACCATAAGCTGTTCCATGTTTCAACGCAGTTACTCCAGAAACAAGGGTGCTTCATTTAAATATTCTTCTGTAATCTAATAAATCAAGAAAAGCTATTTTAGAAAATATTGAGAAATCAATCAATAAATATAAAGTTATGAAAGGTCCTTAAAAATGAAATTTCTGATGCAATGTTAAATTTTCACTGTATTGACATAAAACTGTTTTCCATAGGATAGTAACTGAGATGTCATATTTGTTCTAAGAACAGAGCACAACTGTAGTATCTCACATAGTCCTGCCTGCCAACTCTCATCAAATATAGAGTTTTCTATAGGTCATTACTGGAAATGATTAAAGTTTTATTTAAGAGATTCAAGAGGCTTAAGTTTTGTAGGTTAAGAACAACAACAAACTATTTTTTGTTAACATATATGTGAAATTAGTGCTGCTTTCTGCCACATTTCTCTCTCCTTTTGTAGAGGAGCATTTTGGCTGTGATTTTCTCAGCTAAAAATTACCACCTTTTGAATATTTCTTCTTCTCTTAAATTCTGAAATCATCCTGTGTTTATGTGTTCAAAACCAAGGAGGCTGCCATTAATATTCATTCAGATGTGTAATTTATATACACAGTCAGTGTAAAAGAATGAAGAAAATTAAAATAAAAGATAGAAATAGGAATTTATCAATTTTACATCTCACATGTCTAAAGACATGCAGTAATGTTGACATTTGAAGAAATACACTTCTTACTTCAATGTTCTTGTTCTAAATAAAAAAAACAAAAACAAAACAACCCACCAAAAAACCAAAACATCTACTATTGACCTGTAGCTTTTTTTGGTTTGTTTTTCTCCTCGGGATGCATTAACTTGACATCATTTTCATTCCATTTGAAATTTATTTTATATAACTGTGGATATTGGCTTTAACATTCTAAACTATTAGTACTTATTCAAAGAACAGTGCAACTCAAAATGTCATCCATAATGGGTAGTTATGACATTCATAATGATTTTTTCCTAAAATGGCCAAAAATGACTTGACAAATTGAATACATTTTCTCTGTGCTTTTGCATTTAGTAAATATAGTATTTACAATATGGTTGAATAATGATTCAGCTTTGATCTCCAAGCCAGAGGAGAAAGAGCATTCTTAGCAAGTACTAATTGACTATTCTTTTGCCTCTATGGCTTTCATGCTGAAAGTTTTCTGGCAGACTATGTAAATATTGCTAAGGATAAGTTATTTCACTAATTCTACCAGGACTGAGGAGTCTGAGGGGAAAATTAGCTATGTAGATTTTAGGCCATGAGAGAAAAATTCTTGTAATGTTAATTAAATCTCTTGATGTTTAAACTTTTATGTGAAAAAAGAATAAACAAAACTAATAGGAGTTCTTGGGAGAACTCTCATCATTTAGAAGATTATGCATTAAAGATCAATAGAGAGTATGAAAATATACTTCTTTTGTTTAGAGATTATCCTGGAAAGTTCTAATGACCCACCATCTGGAGAGGGAAAAAACAAACAAAAAACCACAAATAAAGCCAAAGCAGATGTACTAGGAATAGTATAGTGTACTCTTTTGCCAAAGGGCGCAGTAAAAGATATTTAACTTCCAACTGAAGTTTGTTGGTTTTTATTTTAAGCATCTTGCTTGATCCTCTCTGTCTCTAGGTAAGAATGAGATTCCTTTAAAAAAAAATTCATGTTATTTTTGTCTTTAATTAAATATTCATACGGGGGACCTATATGTCTTTGACAGAGGTGTATCTAGTAAAACTAAATTCTAGACTTTGCCTCTTTTGTTAAAGTAAATGCTTATCTCTAGAGATCAGAATTCTGGACAATATTTTACACCATATTAGCTGATACTGTGTTCACTGTTATCTCCCAAGGTAACAGGTTTAAAAGTGAATATTTATTTCACTGGCACACCAGGAACACCAGTTCTTGTTAGGTTGTTTTTTTTTTTAGTGAAAGCTGCAGATTTAGAAGTTATTAACAGCATGACATTTCTTAAACTGGCAAGGCACTGGAGAGCAAAGGTCCTAGAGAATAAAAGTCTGATGTCCTTTTCCATTCTTTATCAAGTAATTTGAATGGAAAGAATTGAATCATCTGAATGTGACTACATATCACACATGTTGTAGAACCCAAAAGGCAAGTCAACAGGTCTTAATAATTAGTTTTGAAAGAGACAAATTATTAAAAAGGTGTAGTATAATTTATCAGCAGCTGTAGGAAATGTTCCAGCAGTGAAAGGGAAATATTCATTAAGGACCATACTTTTGTCCCTTTTCTGAGCAGTAGGTCTGAGGTACAGAAAAAACTCAAAGCGTGCTCAGATCTTGCTGTTCTTGCTTATAGTCTCATATGCATCATGGTAACCTTGTTAGTTATCACTAGACAATGTAAGATCCTTTTTGGAAAAGGATATGTTATGGCTGAAGGTGGATCCATTAGTCTTAGTTATCACACTTTAAAAAAGGGGCAGTGAACACTGCTTCTCTCATACTTTTCAAGGTGATTTTGGTCAGAGATGTCAAAGAAAGGCTACAGGAAACATTTCTATCAGAGCTTTTATTCATTGTGCTCTCCTGCACTTTTGCTACACCCTACCCCCATTTTGCATTTTCTGCTGCAGCTCTTTCTGTTGTCATGCCCTATTCTTGTCCTCAATCTGTCAGTCAGAGGTAAATCTCTTAAGACTGCAACACAAGATTAACTCTGTATATTTAAAAATGAAATTTTAGAAAGGTAAGTACAGAAAATATGAAAAATTATTTATAAGATATGAATTAAAATCCACTACTGTCTTCTATAAGCCTCTAGAAACCAGATGTATCCAGATGGAAAATGAGAGCTGTATCTTTTCATAAACTGTCTTTTATTCTATGTATAGTGTGTTACTGGTTTTGATGACTTCTAGTTTCATATTTATATTTCAAAGAATATCAAATTAGGAATTAAATTTATAGTTATGAAGAAGAAAATAATTGTACCAATGCAAGAGGAACAGATATTATACCTCCTTTTTCACAAATAACTTCTATGGTTCTGTGATTTACTTGGTGCTTTCATTAAAAAACACAGGTGCATCATTCAGCCTAACTTAAGGCAATATTTGCTGTTCATGATTTTTCAACTCTTATGATCAAACTAAACAAATAATTAAAATGAAGCTTTGTATAATGGAATGCATTTATTCTAATAAGCATTGATAGAGTCTTGCACAATAGCCTCTTTAAGTATCAGAATTTTCATGCTTCAAATGAAATAGGCCTATTTATATTTCAAATGTCATCATCACAAAAATTAAATCCTGTACCAGCTTTGAAGACTATTCTCCAGTCATTTCTATGTCCCTCTTCTGACTTTGGAATTGCAAAATTACATAATTAGTTATACTTTGGAAAAAAAAAACAAACACAAAAAACAAACCAACAAATGAACAACACTTGTTCTCTGAGCCTTCATTGTATTGCATGATTGAGCTAATTGCATCTATGTTTGCCTAAGTGTTAGGTCACTTACATAGCCTAAAATAATTTTTAGCTGCATGAGGGAAGCTGCCCTAGGAAGACAGTTGTTAGATTAGTTGTGGACCTAAATAATAACTTTTTGATTTGCACCCTGGCATAACATGCAAATAAAACAAGTAGTCATGGACAACTCTATAACATTAAAGAAAGACTTCCTTTTATGTAAAAAGAGTTTATGTTGGACCTTAATATAGAAGAATTAAATTTAATTTTGAAGAATCATTTGATTATGAAAGTGTAGTGGACATATTTAATCTGTGTCTTTAAGCAGGTCATTATGAAACAGTGGAACATTAGACTTAAAACCGTGAGGATATACACAACAGGCACATCCTTCAAACACAGCTGAGTAGTAATATCTGCATGTGACAACAATCAAGGAATCAAACAGTATTGCACACAAGTGAAGATAAAAAAGCAATCAGAACAATGTCAGTGTTAAAGAGAAGGATAGTGTGCAGTGCAGGAAAAATTATTTTAATGCTCAAAGGGGTTTTTAAGATTGTGTTTAGACAGCTGTATACAATTTTAAGCACATGCGTTATTGGAGACCGTAAAAAGACAGAGAGATTTAAAAGGTTCACAAGAAGCCAAACTAGAATGAGTCATGTTCAGAGTGCTCACAAAAGCAGAAAGCCTCGTGAAACTGAGACTAAACTGTGAAAGCTGTTTAGGCAAAGTTATTTTTCATGTTTCTAAGGTGCTATAGGTGGTGAGAATGAATGCACACTAAATCTTGTAATAGGGTTGTGGTAAAAGATCTAGAGACCAGATGAGGAGTGTTAAAATGTAGTGTCCGGCCAATTTATTCCATCAGAATGTTATAAATAGTGGTAAACATGGCTAGCTTTGGTTTCCAAATTATTTAATGCAGAATATTTCAACTGCAAAGCTGCATGAATGATTTCATTTTTTCTATAGGTGAGAAAAATGATCCAAAATTGTAAAAAACCATTTTTATATGTGTATGCATATAAATATCTTATTTATATTTTCCATAAATAGTTAAAGGCTGATTGAGGTAATCATCATTACTCAGTGGGCTATACACAGGCTGGTCGCACAGTCAGACTGAGTCACCACTGTGAATAGCTTATAGAAAATACCAGTCTGAGTTGCTAATTTATGCAGGTACAGCAGTATATTAAAGAGATGCATATGTGAGACAAAGTTGAGTCGGTGTAGCTGATTTCCTTCAGGAAACGTATCAGCTCTAGGGAGCTATGCTGCAACCCTCGAAGGGACTTTGAGGTGGAGGCCTCTCATACTAGCTGGGGAGGTGAAAGGAAGTGACCATTTTTGGCTGAGCTGCTGTGGGCTGTGTGTAAGGCTTGCTCTGAGCATGTGCCTCTGAACAGACTCTCAGAATGAGTATTTTGGGATGGAAATGTCCAATTCAAGAATTCCAAAAGGCAACTCCAATTTGGCATGTGCAATACCAGAATGTCCTTCGCCTAAATAGTTTCAACAATCAAATTCAAGTCTGTCAGGGAAAGTTATTATTTTTTTCATGCCCTTGCTTTCATGCCCAAACTGCAGTTGAATTATCATTTCAGTGGCCAAACCCCATTGATGTATCATTTTATGCTCAGTATTCTCACCATTTCATCAGGACCATCCTCAGTGTAAAATCAGGGAATGCACGCACAGCTGGGAACTGAAGCAACTCGTCTGTTCCAGGATCAGAAAATATGGACATACAATGACACTCTGTTATTGTTCAGTTTTTAGAATCCAATAAATTTTTTACCAAGTTGATGGAAAATTCCCTTACATTAAGATATAATGGAATATAACAGCGATAGCTGAAATGAGATGCAAGGGGATAAGCAGTAAATGTAGAGAAGAATTCTTTCATTGTTGGTTAGTTTTTAGTTGGTATTTTGACATACAAAGAGATTTTCTGTTCCAGACAGGGTCATTCCTGTTTCTATTAGCTTACAGTACAAATCCTTCCTTGCTCTTTGCAAGTCCTCTATCCCTCCCTACGCATCCTGCCATTATAACATTCTGCCAATGCTTCATTTCTCATTGATATTAGACAGGTTTAAAAACTATGCTGCTTCTGGGTTCTGTCCTGTTTAATGGCCTTTTGTTGTCTTGCTGATGGTGTCACGTAAGATTACTTGGTCTGTCTGTGATCCTAAATGAAAACACTAAAAACTAAAAAAACTAAAACAAAACTAAAACTTAAAAACTAAACTAAACTGTTAAATGTTAAAAACCAAACCAATTTTTGTCCTGCTCTAACTAGTTTAAAGCTACAGTCTTGAGTTTGATTTGTTGGTTGTTTTTTTTTTTTAATTTTATTTGAATGTTTTTGAATATATATGCAGGCAAATCTTTATACAACTGGCTGTATCATAGCGGACCAGAGTTATGTGGCTAGACCTAAGACTTGCTTCAAAGAGCTTTAAAAATTACAGTTTCGGTATCTTAAGAACTGTTTGTATAACAATTTAGCTAGTTTCAACAGAAAAGCTGTGTCTCCTTTTATACAGCTTTGAACATAAAGCAGCTTCCAGGCACAATATCATGGTCTTCCCTAGGGATGCTCCATTCCAAAATGGTGATGCTTTGAGATGGTTTTGTTTTGATTTGGCCTATTGTTTTGGTTTCAAGCTAATAGTGTCAGCTGCTGTTGGAAACAGAACATTGACCTAGGAGGACCTCTGGTTCCTTTCAAATGGTATGAAATTCCTGTTTATACCACAGCAGTGATGCAAGGATGTTGAATGCATTATAGCTTGACTGTTTTGCTTTTTAGATTGGGTATTTTTGTGGAGAAATTTCATTATTTCACATTCAAAATAATGGAATCAGATAGCCTTAGCTGTGGTTCTTTGGGGATTATTCTGGCAAACCATTGTTCTTTGGAGGTCTGAAGAGGTTTGAATGGTATACACAGATATGGGTGAGACAGATAAGTAGACAGAGAAAAGGATGAGACAATCAAAAGTGGATGATAAATGCCTGATTTTGAAATTTATTACATGGGTCCTGTTCATGTAATCGTCTTTATCTTGTTTGGAAAACCAGAAAAATGCTTAAATTACAGGACTATCTTTTCTCTGAAAACTTTATTACGATTAGCAAGTTTTCTCACAACCCATATCCTGTTTATTTCAGTGTGACTATATTTATTGTTTGGTGTGAGGTTCACAGAAGCTGTGGGATTTTTAATTTCAATATTGATCTAATTTGAATGTGTAGAGCAGCCCAGTCCTCAGTTCCTAGTTCCCGAGTTCCAGGAAAAGTATTTGGAAAATCAGTCATACACTGCAATCCAAGTATTAAAAAGTCTATTTTTATTTTTCTTCTCTATTGCTTGACTTTTTCATCAAGTTCATGCTCTTGCACATTACATGCTTCAATCTACATGCTTTAATATCTATTGGACAAATGTAATTTACCATTTCCTCTTATAGACACTTTTCTGAGTGTTTTCTGGACATTTCAAGTAAATGTCTATTTAAGAGAAATCATTACCTATCCATTATGAAGATGATGTTCAGTGCAAAGTTTCGCTAAGCACATAATTTTATTCAAGTTTTAATCAGAAGCTAAAAATCTGTGAAATAACGAGACTCAAGGGAAGGCACAGTTATCAATCAAAAAGTGACTTCACTGGAGTTGTTCAGTGCTTTCTAAACAATTACATTATGCTAAGATTGGGAAGCTGGGAGTAAAAGTATTTCAGCCATATGGAAATTTTTAACCACAGTGCACCAATAAGCATATCGATAAGAAGTTAGCAGTAATGAAATAATTGTATTAGTGTCTCCAAACCCACAATGATTTAGCAGTCATAAATGTTTAAAATACCATTCTTATGGAATTATCAGGATTAGAAAACAATAATAATGAAGATCATAATTAGAAAATAAGGTATGTCTTTGAAGAATTATAAATGTCAAGTTGCGGGTATTAAAGACAAAAGTAAATTTAAAATTTAATGAATATTAGGCCTCCTATAAAACTGCAGATGGTTGAGGAGGCCTGTCCCTCTCATCTGAAAACATATATGGTTAAATTCTCACTTGTGCACTTCAATAGTGAATCTTGACTCCATGACATTAGCAGAGGCCTGGTGCTGAGCAGCAGTGGTGGCTCTGTGGTGCAGTGGTTGCCCTGCACATGGTGTCTTTCTCCCAGAGGGTTCCACCATTGAATCCTTAATACCTTTAGAGGAGTAAAATGCAATGTGAGATTAAAAGTAATGTGAAATTGCTGCATGCCAGACCGCTACCTGCTGTAAGCATTTGTATGTTGCTTATGGACAACATCCAAGAAAGGATTAACTTTTATGTTATTGACCAGGTTGTTTAAACTGCCATAGTGAGCTAACTGATAAGTTGTTCAGCCAGTGAGACACCACGCAAAAGGAAATTCTGGAAGAGTTTGCCAAGAAAAGGTTTCTATGCTGACCGCCTTGCCCTGTCACTCTTTGCACTCCATCAGTATTGACATTATCTTTCGTTTGCACAGTTTGGGGAGAGAGCAAATTTCACATACATAAAGTAAATCTTCAACAATGTGTAAAATGGTGGAACAGCATGTATCTCCATTGCTTTAATTTTGTAGGAAATACAGCTGTTCCCTAGCATAATTGTGCACCCAGCAGATTAGAATGCATAAAAATATGTCTTCTCCGGTGGTGTCTGAAGGCTGTGTCAGCTCAGAGCAGGTGTTTTAAATGTGGGAAAGAAAGAATATAATTGGTGTGATTTTTTGACAAAATGATAGCTGACTGCACAGAGGAAAGTTCTTAGGAATTAATGCCAAGTCTTCCATAAAATCATGTGAGAGAAATGAGGTAAAACATTCTATTCAGTGTGCATCTTCTATTATTTCAGACTCTGAAAGTGCTGACACAGGATTTAATTCTCTATATACTCATGTACGGAGAATAATTTTAATTTTATTTCAAAATTGGTTTAATTTTAATTTAACCATGTCCTTGTAATATGCTTAGTGTGATCCTTCCTTGCAACAAAATAAAATAAGTATTTGAATAATTTTATTTTCATTAGAACTGTTTACTCTTTAACCTTCTTTTTAGCTATTTGTATTAGTATTTTTCATCTCAGACCCCAAACATTTAATGATCTCATGAAAAAACTCATGGAACCTAAATTCCAGGCTGATCCTCCAGCTGTGATACACTTCCCGCTGGGAATATGAGATAATCAATATCAGAAATGTGTAAAACTTTCAGGCAACACAGGTTACCTCATAAAGTTAAAAATACAGTTTAGATTTGATATATTTATTGAAACAGTCTGATTTTGGTCTAGGAAAAGTATTTTAGTCTCTTTACACTGAAGAGATGGTGCTTTGTTTTAAAAAGACAGGAATGGTTCTGCAATACTATTTCTATTATTATAAGAACAAGTATAGTATGGACAAGTGATAAAACAAGTACTTCACTCCACAGGCATCTGTAGGAAATCCCCACATTTTCAGAAGTGTATTTTTAATAAAAAATTATTTTGATTCATGGGCATCTCTCTTTTTACATCAGTTTATATTGGTTTGTATTACTTGTATTAACATATAAGAAGTATATTTAAATTGTCTTTTCTTCTGAGTTTCAGCTTCCTTGGCCATGATTGTCCAAACTGAAAGAAAGAAAGTTCTGGACAGTTCTGCCTTCATGATTTCTGGAAAGTACAACATTCAATCAAACACTTGGAGGCTGAGAACATGGCTACATTATGTATGCCAGATTAACATTTTGATTCCTGTATTCACCATCAAAATCCTGTGCCCAACAAGCCAGATTGTAACAGATATGTAGGAGTTAAATGCATTTTTTATTTTTAATGGAGCCAGTTTGGTTTTTAAGACCCACTGACAGTTTGACAGGTCTTACAGTTCAGTGTAATATCTGACCACTCTCTCTGTCAAAAGCGCACAGACTTAATTAATGTCCTTACCTCTCTGTGAGTGGTTGGAATACCCATATGTGAATAATGTAGGCTAAGTAACATCCTGCACAATGCTGAGACTTGATGAGAGTGGGTTTTTAATGTTAGAGTTAGCTTGGTCACTTCAGACAATCAGTAATGCAGATGGGTTGAAACTGTAATGAAATGTTATGTTTCTGAAGTTAAAATCATTTTGCCAGGAGATGAAAGTAACTGCTAAATCCTTCTGACATAAAAGAAGAAATGGTACCCTTGTCAACTCCCACTGTCTTCAGTAAAAGCATGCCCTCCAAGTATGTATTAGGCATGTTCTTTATTATTAGTATGCTCTAAGTCTCTTTAATGCTGATTAGTTTATGTTCTCTTGTCCAGATGTTTGTAAGACCATAATGAGCCTCAGAGTATGATTTATGTAAGTGTATTGGATTGGAAAGACTCACTGTTCATAGGACTTTAGAATATACTCAATAAGAAGTGAGTCAACATGTGCAAGTCATTATTTGTAGTGTTCTTGAATGATCCATGAAATCCCTTCACTGGATCTGTAGGAGAAGCATGGTCATTATCTTCAGAGTTGCAGACTGTAAAGAGTGTGATATCTGTTGTACATTGAAGTGGAAGTGGTGAGGGCAGCAGGAGCTGTGTGCATAACAGGTAAAGATTTCAACTGGATGACAATCTTACCAAAAGATACTGAAATGTCTCCTTCCAAGGGACTGAAGTTTCAAGTGGATATAATTAGTGCTGTAATTTTGACCATCCTTTAAAAAAAATCCAAACAAATCCATGAAATTTTTAAGCTACCAATGTAAAAAATTAATCTGCCTATTGTGAAAGAATAATCTTTTGACAGATTAAAGCAGAGAAAACAGAAAAACAAATGAACAAATCAAACCCCAAAACCAAATTCAACTTTTCACTAAAAACAAGACTTCTTTGAAAACTTCTTGTGCATTTTTTCTTGCTTTCTACTTTTTTTTTTGAAGATTTAGGGACATCTACACATGACTGTGACAAAAATCATCCTATGAGACAACAAAAAAATATGAAAGATCACATGCAATATCCATCCCTATATCTGTAAATTTTAATTGGAATTTTATTTTGGGGGTTTCTAATCACTTTAGGATAGCTCTTAATCTTTCCTTTTCCAAGATAAACATAATTTATCTGCTAAACTAAAAGACCTCCTGAAAATCCATGTCAGAATGATACTATGAGTCTTACTCAAGCTTATATCCTTTTCATTCACTGAAATACTCTTGCAGTAATAACCCTTTCTTAAGTAAATTCCCTGTACTTGTATGTCACCAGACTTGATTTTCACCTATTTTCAAAATGGAATAGCTTAAATAATAAAAAAAGACCATTTCTCTGGATTGCCAAATTCTATCTGTATGACTAAATTAACAAAATTTGTCAGCAGTTTTCACTTCTTAAAATATCTATGAATTGTAATTATGTGCATGATTTCATATTTGCAGTTTTCTGCGATCAATATATTATTTAAGTATTTTGGATCTCATTCCAAATTGTTTAATTTATTTTTTTTCTAATCAGATAGTAAAATTCTCTGTTTCAGTGCATAAAGTGTCAATAAGTCCACTAGGTTACTTCTCAGGTAACAAAGGACTAAGTTTTTCACTTTTCTAAACAGAGTAAAATCAGTGCTTCAGAGAAGAGCTGGTGAATAAGCAAGATTTTCTGCCTAGACAGAATAATTGATGTATTAAGTGAGAAAGAAGTGTAATCTCAAGGAAAATTATTTCAGACTGTTGATACCATCAAAAAAACTTCTGGTTTTTTTAATGATCCTTTAATGACTATTATTCTAGCTTCAGACACCTGAGAAACATATTTATAGACCACTAAAACCCTTGTGGTTTGTTTTTTTCGTTTTGATACTGATGCAGGACAGAAGTTTTTAAAACTGTGATAGACTAATTCCAAATTCCCTTTACAGCATTTATTATCTTGTAGAAAATGTTTTGCTCAATTATTGTTTGAAACACCTGTTATTTTGCCTTTGTAAGTAATTTAAATTATCAACTGAGAGCTTAATTTAAAGAAAAAGAAATAGGTGTTCCAAAATGGTGGCATATTCCTGTGTGGATTTTTAAGGAAACATGACTTTTGTGAAAGCAAATCATCATGCTATACCTGATATTCAATATGAAATGCTTCCAACATATTTATATTATCCATGAAAATTCTTTATAGAAAAATGTCTAAATATACACAGGTGAAGGTTGTTAATGATACAGATGTCTTCTTGGTCAGGCAAATCATTCTGGCACTTCATGAAATACACATTGATATAGAATCGTTCAAAGAATGATTCAGTGCTGTGCCTGAGTAAAAAAAGGAAGTGAAAATATGACTTAAGTTTTGTGTTTGAAACTCATAAACATACAGGAAAGGCTTGGGGGAGGGTTTTTATTTATTTTTTTTTTGATTAATGGCAATGTTAATATTTCTCAAAATGGAGTTCTTGTACTTCACATTTGTCGGTGAACACAATAGTGAACAGCATTTTTGACTCTGCCACTTTGCAATATTCCTTCCCTGAGCAGTGAAGATAAACATGTGATGCAAATATCTTCTGTTATACAAATGTATGTATTTTTTAAGTCTGTGATCAAAAGCTTTCCATCAAAAATAGAGAGTTGTTCTTTAGTCTTTGTTTTGCTGCCTATTGAATGCTTGCAACCCCAGGCTTCTGTGCAGATTGCTTTCTAGGAGATTCTTTTGTCTCGTTTCTTGCCATTTTGGTGTCTGTTTTTTTATTTAACTTTTATTCTTGAAACAGATGTGCTTTCGCATGTGCTAGATAACCCTCATAATCTTTGCTTCTTAAAATCTCTCCATAAAACCTGCTTCTCTTAAATAGCCTTCCAGATTTCTTCTTCTCTACATGCACAGCTCACCTACTTCCACATTTTCTTAATATTCTCAGGTGTCAGCATGAGTCCTACAAAGAATTGTAAACAAATTTGGTAGTATAAACTAAGTTCTGTGACTTAAGGTCTAAACCTGCCAGAACAATGGTTTATTTTTTTTCCCATAATGCTGCAGACATGTAGGTATGTGAAAT
The DNA here is from genome assembly GCA_013396755.1 of Sclerurus mexicanus. Classification (NCBI taxonomy): domain Eukaryota; kingdom Metazoa; phylum Chordata; class Aves; order Passeriformes; family Furnariidae; genus Sclerurus; species Sclerurus mexicanus. The sequence goes on along the minus strand of VWZF01003694.1, from coordinate 11,690 downwards.
ATTAATATTTTCATCATTTAGGTATTTGATGTATACATGCGAGGAAAGTCTTTGAGTAGAAAGACTGTGTTTCGTTGCCTTTGAAGTGTTTATTCAGACTTCATGCTATTTGGGAGTTCATACAGTTGCAGAACCCAGACTTTGTGCTTCAGCAACTGAGATTAACTCACTGGGTTAGAGCGTGGTGCTAATAATGCCGAGCTTGGATCCCTGTCTGAGCCATTCACTTAAGGGTTGGACCCAGTGATCCTTGTGGGTCCTACCAGCTCATAATATTCCGTGATTCTGTGATCCATGAGAAACCTGTCTGTTGCCCATCAACTCTTAACAAACAAAAAAAAGAAAACCTTACAGAAAGCAGGTTTGACACATTTCTGTCAAGAAGCTCGGAGTCCAGTGAGTATGTCCTTAAAATAAGCAAGGACATCCCTCTGTCTATGAGAGCTGAAGTTACTCACCACCTCTGGAGCTCCGGGAAGAAAAAACAAATGAAACCACTTTGTTCAACACCTGGTACAGAAAGAGACTGATGTTGCAAACTGCACTATACCTGTGTGCTGTTTTTGTTGTCAGAATGATTTACAATATCATAGTCTATACTTTGGACTAAAAAAATCTGGAAATAAATGTTTTGGGCATTACTGCTACAGCTATTATCACAACTTTAAACTTTGTCCTAAACATGGTTAAAATGTCAGGGGTATTCAAATACAGGCGGGTTAATTCTTGCTGTCATATGAGTGAATAGTAGTGTTCAAAGTAAAAGAGTGAGTTAGAGAAAAACTGGCAAGCTGATCCATTAATGCAAAACCAGACTAAAATATAGTTATTTAAAACAACAATAAATGGTATTTTCTTCATGCAGGTAAACAATTTAGTATTTCACAGAGTAAGCAGTGAGGTGTGACCTTGACAGACAAATTCACAAACAGAGCTGCTGTATACTATCTGCTATCCCATTTTATTACAGAGGTTTTAGCAACATACAGTACATGTTCAAAATGTTAAAAGAGGAGGTGAAAATCACTGTCTATCATTAAAAGCTGCCTTCTTTGCACAACAATAAAGATTCTTTTGTGATATTAAAACTTGGTGGTGTGTGTGTATGCACATGTGTATGTGTTTAACTGTGTATAAAATAATGCAGCATCCTAGATTGTGCAGCTGGAGTGTGCATTCTTAAAACAAATGACTTGATGCTAAGGACCAACAGAGCTCTTTATCACAGGGATTTACTAAAGTGAAATAGTAGCTAATCAATTTTTCTGTGAACACCTCTGTGAGATTTATATTCAGAACTCATAGCAGAAATGGCAAACTAAACCTGGGGCTTTTCACCTTAAATTTCATAGAATTGATTTGATCTGGTGGATCTGGATTTCAATCTAGTTGTGTCTGAAGGGAGAGGGAGAATGAACAGAAAGGGTGATGGGTTTTCAGTCCCCTCTTAGTGCCATGGCATCCAAGAAGAACATTCTTGGGTATGTGATTTAAGGGTGATTATGCAACTCTTCTTATCATGTGATGAAAAAATTTCTGACTCAAAGCATCCTTTGTATTCCTATAACTCTATTATTGTAGAGACCTGCTCCAAAAATGTAAGCGACTTCATGTATAACTACCATAACTGATGAAAACAGTTTTCAGAAGATCTCGTTTACTCTCTAGCCATTGTCGTCTGCAGTAGATATGGCATTAAACCCCATCATTTTTGGCTGAAATTCTGTCATCAAAATTTTCAATATTTTATTATCATTATCTGATCTACACTAATGAAGGATTTTGCATAGAAGTTGGAATGGTCCATGCAACCCAGTACTCAAGACATCAACATGCATTTTAATTTTGCTCTGTTTTCTTAGTGGAGAGGCAGTTGGTATTAAAGGATCACCTGTGCATAAAGCTCAAGCTAGTCAGCCAATGGTCCTAGCAGAACCCTTGTGTAAACAACATGAAGAGAAACATGGACAAAAATCTGCAATTCTGGAATTCAGGGTAAATTGAGTGAGAATTTTGCAAATTTGATGGGTGATTTAACAGCAGCTGCTGATACTGATGATACAAGCCAGTGCAGTGCAAGACTTTGGCCATAAAGCAGCAGCCTGTTAATTACTGCGCTGTTAGACTGGGGAAAGAGAAGAGAATTTGAAAGGAAAAGGCATTAAAGGTCTTAAAGTTCAAAGGGGAAGAAAAGCAATGTATATATAGACAAGATTGATGGAATTTATTTAAAGGCTGAATAGATAAGCTTTTGAGCTAGGTATGTTTTCAGTTAGTAACAACATTGCTGAGATATTTTTCATGATTTCCAAACTCATTTGATTTACTATATCTAATGCAAACATTACCTCTTGGAAGCTTGAAAGAGAAAAAAAATATTTACCATTTGTTCCCCTCCATCGTGAATGCAGATTGTTTTTTTATTGTATGGATGCTGGCATTATTTATTTTCTTTTTTTAGAAAAAAACATCGTTGAAGTATTTGTTTTGGAAAAAAACACATATAAAGAACTACATGGACTTTGCTAACAGGTATGAGAAATTATATTTAAGAAAAGGTTGTTCACAAGTTAGGCCCAAGGGTATCATCATCCCTCCTTAAAATCAACTGCTTGTTCCAGTAATTATAATCTGACATACAAGATTATATTGAAAGATAAAAATATACTATTTTTATAGAAGGGAAAATCCCATTTTTGAGGCTTTTTCATAGATTTGCTGTTGCAAAACAGTTCATTGTCTTCCATTTTTGGTGCTACTTCTAGAAAAACTCTCTTTTGTGGTCTTAACCTACATTTGTAAAAGCAAGCAGAGTGACCAGGACTCTGGTAGTGCAAATGCAGCCTATAGTGATTGGGGAGTGCAATTCCTCCTAGAGATTGCTTTGGAGAGAAGTTGATTATGTCATGTCTTAGCCCAGTATTACCAGTGGCAAACTGAGCCGAATCACTGCAGTAACTTCTCATACTGCATCAGCAGAAGTAAAATCATGAAAAATACTTGTCTAGTATCACGTTCTGGAAGGGAGGAATGGAGACGTTCCCAGCGATGTTGGGAGTGAGCCGAAAAACTGGTTTATTCAGAACATGGGACGGGGTATAGGTCTCAGGGGCGGAGTTATGGGCAGAGTTAGGGGTGGAGTTATGGGCGGAGTTAGGGGCGTGACACGGCGATGGGAAGGGCTAGGAAGGCAGGGCGGGTGATACAGGTGGGGCATGGCTACGTGGCTAGCTTCTCATTGTGAAGGTGGGTTTGGCCAGTGAAGGGATAGGGTTACAGTGATACAGGGTAGCTGGGTAACCACCACCAAAACCATACAGACACAGGGGAGATACTATGTAACTAATACAATAAATTGCTATCTAAGCTATAAAACATCTTTGAACACAGGAATTTCTGGATTTCGAGGTAGATGTCAGTTCTCTGGTGTTGTTCTCTGGGAAATGGTCACCTTGGCCACTTTCACAGGTGTGTGTTCTCCCACAGTCTAGTTTTAGTGATTACTGTTGATAAGAATTAAGGAATGGTTTAGGTCATGAAATGCGTTCAGAGGATAGCTTGGCAGTCAGAGATGTAATCCGCTTCCAGGAGACTTCCTCCTAAGAAATGGAATCAGAAGCCTGGGATTTTTTTTATTTATAAGCTATGCATGTGAGTGCAATATTCTATATGTATGTGCTTTCTATAGCCTACCAAATACCCAAATATTTTGCTAAAACTTGTTCTTTCTGGGATGTCAATTTTTATGTGATATTTATTCAGTATCCTTGTAGAGCAAAGAAAGGAGCTTTATCAGACTCATCTCATTTGGCACTGTGGCAGTTGCATATTTGGACTGATTAAAAGTATTAATAAATTTAGATGAAAGAATTGATAAACAGCTATCCATCTGCAGATTTCTTGGCATTAGGCACAGTTATGTTATATCTGCAATTCCCCTGTCCACATTGTCTATCCTTTTTAATTCTGCCCTATCTGCTGACATTTGAAACAGCTGTTGCAGCCTGAAGTCACAAAAAGAAAGATGTTGCTAAGCATGGATGCTTTTCAGTCCAATCATATTTATTTTTGTAGAATTAGCAAAAAACTTAAGTCTGCAGTTGTGATTAATGTGTTAGAAAAATCTGCTTGCTAACCCTCGAGTTTGTGTGCTGAATGATTTAAAGCCATGACTGTATCCTCAGAGGGAAAAGTTCCATTCACAAGCTTGCAATGAAGCTAGAAATGTAAACTGTGATGCAAACTATTTAAAAGAAGAAATTGGAAGGTTAAAATCAGTATTCACAATTTTCCCAAAGCTGGGTGAGTTCTCTGAGATTCCACCTAGGGCAACATGTTAGAAGAACATGTAGAGTGGCAATCTTACCTAATATGGAATGTCAGTTTTTGTGGGCTGTGTCTTTAGATCTTGAAAGAGCAAAGACTAGAAGGCATTTTAATCCATGGTCATCTTTTCTGGCATCACTAAGTCCTGTTGTCCATGAAGTATAAGAGGTTACAAGAGTTTATAAGAGCCTGATGAAGACAATGAAGATTACATATTGAAATGGACTGTAAGTGAATTTTAAGTGGCTGGTTGCTGGCTGAGGATTTTTTATTGGTTTTTCCCATTAGTAGAAAGGTAGACAGACAAGACATAAAAGGGCATGCAGAAATATACAACAAATATTGGGGGCAAAGAACCCCAACCCCTAGAGTTTATTTCCCTTAAGAAAAAAGTAAGTTAGAATTACTGTTACAAAGAACAATAAGGAAATTGGTAGCTGTTTTTTTTTACTTTAAAAGTTTCATTTTGACTTTTCTACCCTTATTTAGTTTGAAAGCTTCCTTTGCAAATGCTATGGATGGCTAACAACTCAAAACAATATTTAAAATACAGTCCTAAAAGGTGAAAGACTTAAGAGGCAGATATATCTTTGACTACTGCTTATATTAAAAAGGACACAAAGCTTTCCTTTCATAGTTGATGGCAGCTCTACCTCAATGAAATTTCAGCCAACCATGTAAAATTGGAAAGTGTAGTCTTTGCACTGTATTTCTAAGGGTTCTCTTAACATCTCAAAGTTGCATCTTCTACTGTATGTTCTAGCATTTGAAATGTTGAAATATAATCTCTACCATACTTTACTAACAAGTGTAAACTAAACATGGAAGAAATAAAGGGTTTTATTTTGATGTGAATTGTGTCTAGATTGTCATACTGCTTACCTGCTGGAATTTCACCTTAATTTCTTATAAAAAATGTCTGAAAGCTACAAGAACAAGTTCATAAAAATATAGAGTACTGCTTATTACCCCTGAGTCATGATGTTTATGACTGACTTAAGGACTCTATTCCTGCAGAATTTCCCTGACGATACAAAGCAGACTTTCCACATTGAACAAGCTTTCATGTCTACCCTGATCTTCAGCTGTTTTGTTAGCACAATTCATTTTAGGAGTAGTGAATATTCAAGTGTTTATCCAGAGTTATTTCCTGCCATTGAAGTAAAAGATGGAAATGTCTTCTGTTCTGTAGGGGTGTGAACAATGCACAGCCATTACAAATCTTGCTTTCACCATTACTATTACTTAGACGTGCAAGATAGATATCTGTGTGCCATATAGTATACAGATTAGGGAAGTACAGTGTATAGTGGCTTTAAGGGAAAACTAATGGAAGGCTTGTTCTCAAGCTCAATGCCTCAAAAGCCTTTCATTTTCCAAATTACTGGTAAAGTTTTTATTTTAATGTTGTATAGTATAAATACTATATATTTGGGTTGCACTAGTATAATTATACTTTGTGAGGGCAAGGAGACAATATGTAGCCTTTTGAAAAGGTGTGAGACAGCAAGGTTTTTGCTGATGGTTTATGGCTGTGGAAGCCTGGAGTTGTTGTTTTGGACATTTTCCCCACCTTCTTGTTTTCCATTTCACAAAAACATCTTACAGTTGTACAGGTGTATGCATTTTTCTCATGGTCATGGATTAAGACGTTTGATGATCTATAGATTCTTGATCTACAGTTCAGAGGCTTTGAGGGAGAGGAACTAGTATTCTCTTTTCAGACCAATTTACAGTCTTTGTCTCCCACTCACCAGAAAAAAAAAAAAAAAAAGACTCTGTATATCTATGTCTCCTAAGACTGTAGCTAAATTGCTGCTACAGTCAAGTGGCTTACAATGCACACCCAATGCAGGTTTTATGAAGGAGAGGTAAGAAAGCTATCTAGCTGCCTGCCAAATGGCTAAAGCATAAGCGTTATGTAAGGAAACTTGTGCAAGTGTTGGACAAATTATTTTAATTGTGAATTAATCATTCCTAGTTTCCATAAATTAAAACACTGGAATTACTTCAAACGTTGTAACTTGCATTGCAAAGTGTGTATTGCAATTTCAGAGACTGGCGTATCTGAAGTTTTGTTTCAGAAGAACAGTGCTGTTATCTTTCAGAACCTGTGCTGAGTTTTTAAAAATGCTGCATGATGCAAAGTCATCCTGTTTGTAATTTTGTTTGTTTGAAATGGTAGCGATCTTAAGTGTTTGCATGCTAAAGAGATGCTTAAATGTTCTTGTAGTGGATATCGCAGAAGATGAAGGGTGTTCAGAAGTTTGTTGTTACAGCAGCTGTTATTCTACTAAGGCAGTCATATAACTACTTCTATCCAAGATTTTTGAAAGATAATACAAAAAGCTAAGTTCTTAATTCCATAATTTTCATCCAGATCAGTTTTTTGTTTTAAGTGCAGCTGGTTTTCTCTGAAAATGTTGAAAAACTTAATAGCCTTATTTTTTTATTATTTGCTACATATTAAGGGAGAGTAAGCAAGAGAAGATAAAGTACACTCTACATCACAAAAAAACCAAAAAATAAAACCAAAACCAAAAAAACCCAAACAAATAAACAAAACAAAAACTCAAACAGTCCTACAGCAATCCCCCAGACCTTACACAGAATTGCCTAAGAATTACACCATTTACAATGTAGTTACTTTCCCTTAACAGGACAGAAATTTGTCTTTGCAAGTATTGGACAAAACCATCCAACAAATTAACTATGTCACTGTGAGTGTTAATGTATATTACTTTTAGTTTCCCAGATAACTTTCATACTTATTTCTATTAATATGCAGCTGCTCTTTTCTACTGTCACTACAAACTAAGAACATTTATTTCCTGATTAAGGTCTATTCTGCTAGTTTTGTGTCCTAAGATGCAAACCCATCATCGTTTTGTTTGTAATTGGTTAAATCAAATAATATATGTTATTCCATAGCTTTTGAAAGTAGGCGTTATATCTATGAATGGTGTCACTATGAAATACCTTTTTGATTTTCACTCTTGAGTACAAAAGACTTTATATAATTCACAAGAACAGCTTTGGGCTGGAAAAACATCACTTCTACCATTTTGCTTCTGTGAAGACCTTACCTGACAAAATTATTGATAGATGGACATCCCAAACAGCAAAGCACTGATAACCTCTCTGCTGGGTATGTGTGAATGGAGCCAGGGAAAATTGCTGGAAGAGATAAAAAGAGTTGTTTCAGAAACTTTTGACAAAGAAGAAATTTGATGAGAGGGAACTCATTAAATAGTGGAAGTAGACAGGTTTCTGTTGGTCTTTGCCTAATGCCAGGACTATTTATCCAGCCTCACTCTGGTTTGCTAAATCTGTTTCTTCTGCCAGCTAATGTAATTACACTAATAGTTCAGCTGGTAGCAGTCTGCCTGAAGGGAGAGAAAAGGTTGACATGTGATAGCCAACAGAGAAAAATGTTGCGCAAAATAATTGTTTTGCTATAAAAGTAAGAAAAAGCAAAACAAAACCTGCAAATCATGCCAGGAACTATGATGACAACAAGTTATTTGGAAATTGTTGATCTGTATTGTCTGTGAAACTCTCTGTAAACATCATTCAATGCCTTTAACTGTAATGATGACACAGGATGTTTCATAAGCCCTTTGTTTCAGTCCTAGCCCTGAAGCAACCTGTGGTGGGTTGGAGAGAGGAAGTAGTAGAGGGGATGCAGGCAATAGTACAATAATTTATTTTAGATTATGGAACCTGCTGGACATGTAGAGAACAATAGATGGTCATAATAACTGCAGCTATTAGTAGTAAAAGATCCTTTCACACACTCTGGAAATGGCAAATATTTGCTTTCTGAGGCACTCATTTGGGTGCTACTCTTGGGATACGTCTGTCAATTTGTGAAACATGTTACTGACCATATTGATCAGTCAAAGGAAAAATTCCTTGCAAAAGTATTGAAGTGAAGAAAGCTAATAAAAATCTAAATGGGATACCAGAAAAGTCAAAGCAATTATTTTTTCCAAAGATTAAGGATAATAACACTACCAGCTCCTGTTCTATTCTCTCAAAAATTCCTTGTGAAATTTGTTCCTCCAAATGTGGACAGTTGTTGTCTCAGCTACTTATGGAAGAGCAGGTGGTTGTAAGAAAGTCATCGCTGATCAGTCCGCAGAAGACATCCACTACAACTTCTACTTATGATGCACTCTCAGATGTCTGAAAGAATGTCTTCTCACTGCTCTCCCTGCCTTCTCTCCACTGAGAAAAGTTATATAGTTACAACAGATGCTGGCATAGCATGTGACTATTTCTGTATTAGACACAACATTAGTTTATTGCCAAAATCAGATTTGCTAGTTCAATGCTACCCTGTAAAGGAAGTAAGCTGCTGTAAAGGGAATATCTTCAAATATTTCTGGATTCAAGACAGGAGGATGCCATGAGGTACTCCATTTACGAGGGCAATCAGAACTCAGAGTTCTCAGAAATTCTGAGTTAGATTCCAGTTGTTTTAATTTACTTCTAGCCTCTCTGTCTATAAATCTGTTTTGAAACTTAGCATGTAGATGGAGCTTTTAAAAAGGACATTCAACTTGCTTAAAATGCAAAAAGAATCAACTGCCTGCTTAAAATGGAGAGCAGTCCTATGCAATCTGCAGTGCAGTTCACTCATTCTTTACTTGTTCCATTTGATTAATGAAAGCAATATATTTTCTCTCCCTCTGCCAGTGATTAATACTTCTCCATGCTTCTTTGGTTTTGGTGGCAGATTTCTAGGGAGAGATTCCACAGTAAATTGGTTTTGATATCAAATTTTAAATAGGCTTTGCCAGCCTGCTTATTTTGTGAGAAATACTCCTCAGTGTCCAATACTGTATGGCCTGGACTGTGTCTGCTCTATGTCTCTGTTGAAGAGAAGAGGAGTTTGAGAAAGACCCTTTCAAAGCTCGCTTCCATCACTATAGCTGACAGTGCCAGGTGAAAGAGAATAGCTTGGCTGTTGTTTCCTTCACCATGTCTGCAGATAGCTATGTGGGGCAGCAGTTGGAGACTGAATCATAGTTATGTACTGGCCCCAGTAAGAGCACTTTGTTCTCCCAGGTACACGGCTTCAGTTAAAGCTCTAATGGGTGTTTGGGTGAGGAAGTAATACTTTGAAACCATTGCTGTTAGTGACAGACAAAAGTTGCTCCCAGAATTCACCTTGGGAAAGTACTTCCTTCAGTATTAACTAGGTATAATTCATACCACCTAGACTTTTGATGCAGGCCTTATTGTTAAACAGCATTCTGGACCACTGTCTATGCTAGTGATTCACACTGTGCCAAGGGTGTTGCTGAACATGGAAATGCAATCATCCATTTCTACTGCTGTAGCTGTCTCTGGATCACTTCTGGATGAAGCTGAATCTCCCAGACATCCCTGGGCAGTCTGAAGTTCAATACCAGCCCAGGAACAACAGATAGTTCATGTGCAGCTGACCTGCTTTGAGGAACAGGAAGTTTAATAATACAGATGTGATCTGCTGTGCACGTGTTGGCCTCCACCTTGAAGAAGGGTACATTCAAGGCAAATTCATTTTCTGTAGGATATCTTACAAATCCTTTCTCTTATTGGGCTTTTAGCTTTTTCAGTTTCTTCAATTCCTTGGTTTTTACTGGTCATAAAGTCATCTAGTGCTCATTTTCTGCTCATGCACAAAGATTAGCTACTGATATATTTTTGATGATGTTTGCTTTTACTTAAAAATTGGGAAATACATACTGTAGATATGTGCAGATATAAAACTAGTGGCAGTTTGCCAGTGTCACCTTTGATGTTGTCAAGCATGAGAAACCTATGTATAGGATAATACAGCCTTCCTTCTATATATGTGGTCAAACCACCATATGCATGCTTTATTCCTTACCTTAAAATCACTCTCCAAAGTCAAAATGTAACTTTCAAAATTAAGTCTAACACTATGACTTATGTATAACCTTCAAGTCAGAGTCAAAATAGAAAGTGTGTTACTTTGGCAGGGACCATAACCTGCAAATATACTCTTTGCACTTGATTGTGAGCTCCATCCTTTAAACAAATGTGTTGTCCTTGTTTCAAATCAAATTTTCACTACTCAGTTCCCATTATTTAAATTGCAATAGTAGTTTCTGCCAGCATCAGCCTTTCACTTGTAGCTGGTGAAAGGCATTTTTCTTCTGCCTGCTTGAGGAAAAATCTATACAATGAAGAAGACTGCTCAGTGTCCAAACCCACTCATCAGCAAGAGTCACTTAAAACAACTTGAAAAATAGATGGTTTCTCTTCATCATCTCCTTACCTTCTAGTCATATTTTTCTTAGCTATGCTTGCCTGAGAACCCAAAACTCAGGCATGGACCTTCCTCCTTCCCTTTCCACAGGCCTTTTACCCCTAGCTCTTGCTATTGGTGCCAGCTCTGTTCAGTTAACCTCAACAGGAATGCAGTCATCCCTATGTGCCTCATCGTGTTCAGGATTAATGAACTGTGCTTTAAACCAAGGGAACTGCTAGTAAAAATTAGACAAAATTCATTAGAAAATGGTGTACTACTTATTAATGAAGGAGGTCATCTGAGGACTTGATGGAATTGAGTTTAACCAGAGAAAAAAAAAGTCCACAGCACAAATATGTGATGTTTGCTACTTTCTTTTCACTATTGCTCCATCTGTAGACTCCTTTTGTCACCAAACTTCCTGTTTTCTCTCCCTCCCTTCAGGTCACCACCAAGGCATGTTGGTGGGAAGCATGGAGTAGAGACAGCAGTAAATGAGGCCACTTGTTGTGGAGACCATTGTTTCTTCATCTTGTTTCCAAGTGATGTACACTGTGTATAATGTGATTTATTAAAGTGTTAAAAACTAAGGCTTCTCCATGGACACGCCCTTGTCACGGGGGAGAAGCTTGTGTGCCCTTATGAGGTTGTGTTGGCAGTGGTGGCAGTGGTACATGCCTCCAGTAGGTTCTCCCATGCTAGTCAGGTCTCAACTGAAGGTTCAGACAAAGTGTGTCTGCGGGCAGGATGGGCTCACCTGCCCCTGGCAACCATCTTAGGAGAAGGACAACTCTAACTTCAAAACCGTGCAGATGGAGCTTGCTTAGCCCTGTAAGGCCATCCATCTTAGAGAAGGATACTCAAACCAAACCTACATCCTGACGACTTCGCTGTCACCATCCAAGCTCGCTTGGCCCTGGCAGATGAACCTTAGGAGTAAAGAGTGGGGCCAGTTCTGCGCATGCTGCACCTCACCTAAAAAATCCATTGTGCAGGCTCTAGGGATTCTCCCACAATTGCAAAGCCCTGTAGCAACAGGCAAGGGAAAAAATGGCAGGTGATCAGGTGCGCTGGAGGCCACAGCCCCAACCCTGCATGC
>VWZF01003689.1:607429-721712 GCA_013396755.1 Sclerurus mexicanus | reverse complement strand
CCGCTCCCCCAATAACCGCTCCTTGGAACTACCACCACCGCTAACAGCCACTGCCCCGATGCAACACAACCGCGCAGTCCANTGAAAGCATATCCAATTCACTCCCCACACCAGGCTGGGCAGCAGAGAGAGAGTGTGTGTGTGTGAGAAATGTCAACAAGGTGTAAGAGCTGGGAAAGCTCTCTATCTATGTGGCAGGATACTAATTTTATAACACTACTCAATTATCATACCTAAAGGTTGCATCCAATCTAAGAAATGTCCATACCCAGAACTTCCCATGGGACTGCCCCACGGCACGCCTCTCCTAGAACTGAGTTGGAGGTCTTAAGACCCTTACTTCATCTTTTATCATCATCATCACGCCACTTTCCCTTATTGGAGTTTCTCCAGTGTTGCTAGGCTTTGCTTTCTTGTTTTGACTAACACGGTATCTAATTATCTTAGCTCTGGTACATGTTTCCCAGGCATGGTGTTCCAGCTGTTATCTGACTCTTGAGACAGCTAGCACAGCGTTAGAGGTTGCTAGCTACTCTAAATGTAAGAAACTACATAGAAGTATAAAAATCTACAAATTCATGAAAACCCTAAGGCATCACAGGAGGTGGAACAAGGTGAGGTTTTAAGTCCCTTCCAGTGCAAACCATTCAGGGATGCTATTATGGGGCCTTTTTTGGAGTGAGTTTTGCAGTAAAATTGTGTTGTTGGTGCAGATGACACAAACCTGTCTCATGCCAGTTGCGTTTTTTAATTGCAGAAGCAGAAACAGCTATAAAGGTTGCACTTGTTTTACAGAGTGAGATGGGATCTTTAACAAGGACACTCATGAGAAACCTAGTTGCTTTTTAAAATTTTACATCAGAAGTCAAAATACAAGGGTGACTGGAGTGGAGGCGAGACAGGAAAATTACCCGTCCTGTTAACAGATGCTTTCCTTGAATGATTCAGGCATCCGTAAATGATGAGTGTGCTGCTCATTCAGGGCACTGGCTTTTATTTTTATTTTACCTATTTATAGAGAAACAAAATCTATTTTCTGTAGATATGAAAGTAACAAAAATCATAGGCAGAACTCCTCCTGTTTGCCAACGCAAATGCTTGACATCCTTTTTGTCTGAAGGTTTAATCTTGAGAAAGAAACTGGGTCCAATCAATTCCTGAAATCTCTACATGACAAAAAATACTGCAATGGAAAATACATTTTCCTGTCTGCAGTGTTTGGTTCAGCATAATTAACATGAATAATGCAAGACAATTTTCTGATAGTTATTATATTAGAGAGCTTAGCTGACTCGTAACTGCCTCCATGACATAGCCAGAATGCAAATTACTTGGGTAAAAATAGCACAGAGCTGTTTTGATTAAAATGTGATACATATTTTGAATTAAAAATATTCAAGGTCTTACAAAATTACCTTAATGTCACTTCCCTCCCTCTCCCCAGGCCACCAAGGAAATTTACATGATCATTTGAAGGCAGTTTTTTCCTTCTTCATCTGTGAGTTGATAGAACCTGCCATTCATGGAAAAACAGGGTGTCTGAGTCTATTCCATTTCTGCACTCAGCTACAGTAGAATGTAGTGTTTTGGCATTGTGCTCTTTATGAACCTGCTATCAGAGCTAGATATAGAATTCATCTAACCACAAACCATCTGACTCTAATCCTTGTTAACCATCAGATGCATCTGCATGTCCTTTTCCCCTCAGCTGCTAAAATCTGACCCCAAACTCCTGCAAATGCCCAAGAATGAAATGTTTGTTGAACTTCTTTCAAACATATTTGTATGCTCTAAGTTTTGGATGAAGAGTCTGTAAACTTGGGGCACTTGGGTCTAAGAAAGGGTCAGAAAACCATTTTCAGACTCTAAGAGGTCTGAAAACCCTCTCTTAAGGGTGTTTTGCTCCTGCAGCAATCAAACATTCCAGGTAGCAGACAGGGAGCTTGGGAAGGAACAGTGCACTGGAAGGAAAAGATAGTTGATAATTACAGAGGAGCAGTTATTACACAGACTTGCCTCAAAATACGTGATTTCAAAGTCAGCTTTTGCTTAGCATCTCTCTACAGAAAATAGCTTACACAGGGTGCAAGGTGAATGTGGGTGGCACCTGAGGCTGCTTAGTGCTCCTATGGCATAAATAACAATTTGCATGGATTTGGGGCATAAAGCTCTCTCTTAGTGCCCTTTCTGTTTTCAAGCAAGCTGGATCCAGGCTCACTGAGAGTTCAAAATAAGTTTGAAGGACTTGAGGTCTGACCTTAGTGGACCTCCTGGAACAGCTCTGTAGAGGGTATTTATTTGAAAAACAGCTTGTTCTTTAAATCTGATTTTTGCAGCCATAGCCCATGCCAAATTTTTATCATGGATTAACTCCTGCTCCCACCTTCTCTTCCTCCATTGTATGTGATTGTTTTGATGCAATATGGGGAACAGATATGTGATAAAAGCTCTTCTCCCAAGACTTTTTCCATTTTATGGACCAGAGACAGTTTTTTTTTCTTCCTATTCCCCACCATTCATTTATTATACAAGCTTTTCTTTTGACCTTTTTCTTTGTTTCTCCATTTTGATACCTGGAGATATGTTTGAAAAGGCCTAATCAGTTACCACTAATCCACATTTATCTGCAAGAATGCTGCCTCATTAATCTGTGCACCAGAGCCTGTCTGTTATTCTTCCACCTCCTGTTGTTTGGTATCACTCTTCTCTTGTATGGTTTTCTGAGAAATTTAGCTGAAAATTAGAAAATTGTAGAATGTTTCTGAACGTAAGGATTAAAATGGGGAAAGCTAAAAAACTCAGGCTGAATTTAAAAGTAAAGGGAGGAGAGGGAGGCCTGGCTTTGAAATAAGTGGTGTGACGTGATCACTGCTGGATAAAGAGGCAGATTCCCTCCCTGCCAAGGTCATCCTAGGAGCTGTCAGCACAGCTAGGAGTGAGGTCACCCTTGTGCCTTGAAAATGCTTCTCATTGGGATGGTGCCATGCAATAAGCTTCCCACTTTGGTGCAGTCACTGCATTAGAGCTGCCAATAGAAGATGAAGTCACTTTAGATGTTACTGCCACTGTTCTGCTTGCAGGGAGCTCCTCATTTCATTTTCTTGTGGTAATAATATCCAACCCCATCTGAATTTCATTATACACTGGAATTAATGTCTTCATTTACGTGCTACTGCTGTTGTTCTTTGTGCCTCTGGCACATAGATTTGTTTTCAGTACCAGCAGACACAGTAATTGAGCTGTTCCCTGACTTTACTACCACTGTTTGTAAAGGTCTTGAGTTTCTCTGCAAGGGAACAAATGGCTTCTACAGACCCTGCTTTTTCCTCCTCTAACTTAATATAGCTCACTCACTATAATATTCAGTATTGGAATGGGTAGTGCTGAGAGTAGATTTCCAATTTGCCTGAAGGTGGCACAGAACCGAGGAATTGTTTAAGCTGAACCATTGAATCCAACCATTAACTGAGCACTGCAAGGCCACCACTAACCCATGTCCTCAAGTGCCACATCCACCTGTTTGTTAAATTCCTCCAGGGATGGTGACTCCACTCCTGCCCTGAGCAGCCTGAGAAGCCTTCAAGCAGGGCTTGAAGTGTCCAAAATCAGCTTGGATGGGGCTTGGAGCAACCTAGTCTAGTGGAAGGTGGCCCTCCTCATGGCTGGGTGTGGTACTGAATAGGCTTTAAGGTCCCTTCTAACCCAAACCATTCCATGATCCTATGAAAAACTTCAGAACACAGAAGGAACTTCTCAAATGTTTCAAATCATCATATATGTAATTATTTGTTCTGTGCATGTTCTTTATTTATTTTCTTGTGTGTCAGTTCATTTGTGATTGTAGTTACTTGCTTTAGTAGGAATAAAATCTGTTTGGAAGGTCTCACCCTCTCAACAGCAGCAATGCCTTGTTATCCCCATTCTAGCTTATATTTTTGGTTAGTATTCTGCTGGTCTTATAGAACATGGTGTGGTTTTGACCTAGATGTGTTTCAGTGCTTAATATAGTTCTTGAATTTACAGGTGATTTAAAGAATCAAAATAAATTCTTTCCCTGTTGCTCACTTCGGCCAGCAGTAACACCAGCTAAATTTGTCCTGGCGTTTTCTGATAGCCAGGTTGACCTTCCCACTGACCTGTGCTGCCTCTGACTTATGTCTGAAGAGATGGGTGTTGGATTCTGGCTCCTCAGTGTGGTACAGCTGGGGGTCCACCCTTGCCAGAGCTGGTCTTGACCAGAGGAGGCGTCCTGCAACCTCAGATGAAATATTTCATGTTGTATAATAAAACCAGAATGTCAGTAATGCTCTCTGGTTTCCCAGTTACCAATCAATGGGATGGAGTCTAAAACACTCACTGTTTATGTATGCAAGAGCTGCATCCTGAGCTAAATTTACTGAACAAATTGCAGTAAACAGACAGTGAAAGCCAGAATTTCATGTGCCGTAAAACTTTATTTTTTTCCCATGGCTTTGTTTGGGGAAATATTTTTTTTGCTATAATGAATGTTCCAAAAAAAAATTTAGCTCCCAAGATTCATATGGAGTGATTTACTGTAGTTGTAAAGATTTCTCATGTAACATTAACAAATACAAGAATATAATTGGGTACATGAGGCAGAATTAGCTGAGCAATGTCCTGAGCTCGAGCTGGTTCATGTGGTATCAACTAACCACCCCTGAAATTGAGAATATACATTATGCAGCCTGACCTGTTCTGGAGCAATTCTGCTGAGAATTGCTTTGACTGAATTTTTACTGTGGCTGAAAGGTGGCTGATTGATAACTATGAATAATAATAATAAGATACTTAACACTTTTCACTCATAGAACTCGGAGCACTTTTAGCCTTGTCTGGTTTATAGGTGGGAGAATTATGACTGATTTTCTGCACAGTCATGAAAATGCAACCCCTCCATCACTGGTGGTTATCTGGCTCATGTGTCTCTTCCCAGGGTGAGAGTGTTGCTGCTCCTTAAGTCAAATTCCCACGATTTTGAGTTTTTCCACTCTGGTTTAGTTGTACCCAGAACAAATACTGCCACAGAGCATCTGACAATAGGAAGTGTTGAAACTCTTATGTCTCTTGCAGAGCACTGGACAGGTTTGGTGCAAGTCAGGAGCAGGACTTCAATGACTCATATGGGTCCAGCTCAGGATATTCTATGATTTTAAGTGCCAGTTTTTCATTGTACAAGGCTGTATCCCTAGAGCTGCTTATCTTATAATATCATAGCATATCCATAATTTAATTGCTATCATGCTTAATCTGGGGTTCTCTCAGGTCTCTGCTGTGCTAAGACTGGTCCATAAGGTTCCACTTGGCACTCAAAGGAGGATAGCAGAGCCTGTCCTTTCTTTCACCCACATTTGCATACCCTGGGAGCATGGGATGGGATTTGGGGGGGGGGCTGAAAGTAAAGTGGCATCACAGGTTATTAACTGCAGTGACAGGCTGTGCTGGTAAAACTGCAATTTATCTCTGGATCTAAAGTGAGTAAAACAATAGTAATCTGTTTCTTTGCTCATGCTATGTCTTCAAAGGTGTATGAATTCCTTTCTAAATTTTCCCGGATTCTTTCTTTTTCCAAAGATGGTGAAATTGGTTTAGGAGTTGTCACTTCCTGAAGGGCAGGTAAGTTGAAATTAAAATAAATAACTCTTCAGGAAGAGGTGTTAGAGCTTGAAACATGAGGGGTTTTCTTCAGCACAGTCCAGTACCTGGAAAATAGCTGTACACTTCATGTCCTCTTCAGGGGATTGGGAATGTTTCCATGAATCTTTGGGATTCTGTAGATAAACACCACAGGAGTTAAACAATACATTATTATTATGAAACTATACATTATTTTTTATCAGTAAATAGCTGATGTGTTAACCCAGCACTGTTAGAGTCCTGCAGCAGCAGTATGGTTGGTCCTTCTGGAAAAAGAAAATGGCAAATGTATTAGTGTATGTGCCTCCCGTCAGACTTTATAAGATCCTCCAGGAAGACTTTTCTTACTTTGCCTTATTCCTTAGGCATTGTAGAGATGAATATTAACGGATAGTTGCCTTCATGAGGATTCCCCCAAGAAATTGCCACTCGAGGTTCCCTCTGGACTGTTACATTCTTTCCCAAGTGATCCAAAGGGAATTCTTCAGATGAAGTTGTAATAAAATTGAATGAGTGAAAATACTGGAGGGGGAAAAAGCATGTACTGAAGCAGAATGGAAAATAAGAGATCTGGAAAACTGAGCTGCCTCTGAAAGTGATGGAGTCAAAGGCCCACAGATGCAGGAACAATAGATTATGGAAATTAGTCAGGATAAATAGGCCTGGATGGCCTTGGCAGCTCTGGTGTGTCAATGGGGCTCATTGAATATGCTCAGAACATGGAACTGCTTGTTTCTCTGCCACATACATTTTTCCACAGGATGAGGAATGAGCTTGAAAATGATACCTGAATTAATTTGCAGTTTCGCCTAGACTTGGTGTCCTGTGGAAACAGGATTGGGAAAGCAGATCACATCACTGCTGCTCTGGCTCCTCAGTGGTGAGGCTTTTCTGTCTGCAGTCTGTGGTTTACTGACGATTTGCCATTGGATTCTGTCAAAAAGGTTTAAGAAACTCCCAAACAGCAGATATTTGTCATTTGTAGACACACTATTGAGGGCTGGATGTACAAAATTTGTTTAAGGAAATGAAACCCTGGGTTGGATTAAATCCTATGCTGTTTTGACCTTCATCATATTTGCCATCACTTTGTACTCACTTTGTATTCATATTTCATGCTTATGAATTTCTTGGTTAGAAATACTTAATAGTATTTTCAACTGTTTGCTTTGGCAGAAAAATTTGACTCAACACAAGAGAGCAAGAAGACTTTTCAGATTGAAAACAAACTTTTCAAACTTTGCGCTCTGGTTCCTACCTGTGGGCTGCAGTGCAGTTACTTTTTGTGTCCTTTCTCCTCTGGTGGCTCTGGCTGAGCACTAAAACTCATGATGCATCATCCTGTCCTTTTTGCTGAGATGCTGCAGTCTAATGCTGTTACATTTTGTGAATCAAGAGAGATTTGATTTGGAAATTTAATTTAGACATGCCTTAGGGACTAGAAGTCCGGAGACATACTGCAGTGATGGTTTTGCATGTCTGTGTGTGTGTCTCTCAACTTCCAGGCTGGATTCCCCTCCAGTGAAAATTTGAGTTCCTTTGCCAAAAGNGTGTGGAGGGAATACTAACCCAATATTGTATTGGAAAAGAGTGTTTCAACAATAATGCAAATGCATGTGCACAGTGTAGAGCAGATGAGGAGCCATCTCATCTCTCACAGGAGCTCTGTTTCTTGCTGGAATTTTCTTGCCAGGAGACATTTAATACTTGGAAGACCATGACTGAGGTATTCAAGCCACTGTGTTTTAGCTGCTGACAAATGCATTGTTTTGAATTATTTAAGTTTGCATTGTTTGTGGGAAGAAAAATAGTCCTAGTATCTGTGTGCAGATTCAGTAGCAACAATCAGTACAGACAGAGCTCTGCTCCTAATCTAGAGACAAATGCATAATGTGGTTAAATGGATGAAAAGTGAAAGGTGGATAAATTAATCCTGAAAATATAATTCAAGTCTTAGTAGCCACTGTATTTAACACTTGCTCAGAGTGAGCTGCTTAAACTAAATCCACTTCCCTCCTAATGAACATGTGCCAGTTGAAGTGTAAACGATAATAATCACTTGATTATTTCAGTTACATGAAATATGGGATTTATCTGGCAGGCTTCAGTGTTCTGTATTTATGTGGGTTGTGAAAACTGGTGTTGTATCTGAGGGTTGCATCCCAAAATTGGGCTGGCCTGGCCTTCATTTGCTACATTGCTGCATAATTAAGGCTACGGGTAGAGAGGATGGCTCTGAAATGAAAACTGGCTGTGCTGTGCATTCAGATCTGGAATGTTCTAAACCCCAACTAGAATTTAATGGTCAGTGGATCACTCATAATGCTGCTTTAGAAGAAAAATGGTTTCTGTTGTAAGAACTTGGAGCCCATCACCTTTGAAAATCCAGGAGTTCAGAAAAAAACTCAAAGGAGCTGAATTCCTCTTATGAGGTTGAATAAGGGCCAGTTCTGTATGTAAATCAGCATGCCCATGGTCTCCAGTGAAGTGTTGGAGGCTTGCATGAATTTTGGCCTTGCATCCAACATATTTACACCTCTTTTAAAGTGATTCCAATACTTGGGCTGCTGGCTCAGATGCCAATTAGCTGAGACATCTCTATGACTATATTTGGGTTTCTCAGTGGGAGCTGTAGAAAAAAGGAACTCCTTGCTGTGGCCACAGTATGATATGAATCCGTAGATCTATGTGCTTCTTTGGATTTTTGTGTTTTTCTATTTTGTTTGGGGGTTTATTTGGTCTTTTTAACCAGCTGATTTTTTTCAGCTAATAGGAAAATAACTGTTCAAGCAGGAAGAACAAGGCGGCTCCATGGCTTCTTTGAAAGTACTACAGGAGGGGAGTAGTAAATCTGATTAATGAGCACATTAATACTTAATGTCCTGTCGATGACTTCAATTAATGTCTGTGGGTAACAGGCAGGCACAGAAACCTGCCTTTCAAAAATCATAGAACTCTGCTGTGTGAAGCTATTGATAATTTCTGCTGGGGGGAAAATCCCACTGTATCTACAAGTGTTGAAGTCTCCCAACACATACATAGTAATTTGGATTTCTGAGGAGTTCCAAGGCAATTGGAAATACTGACTGATGGCAACCTCAGGAAAATTTACCCATCTGTTTGTCTGCTGCAACACAGTATTGTAGATTTTACATGAGGTAACTGAAAGAGAGACCTTCAGGGTCTAAGGCTACAACCCCCCTACAAGGCACTAACGTTGAACAAAAAGTTACAGAGGAAGGAATGGGTGCACTTTTCTGTTGGTTTAAATAAAATGATGGAGTTGTCCTGTTTAGTAGATGGTTCCAGAAAACCCTACAGAGTAGGCGGAAAGAATTGGTGATTGATTTCAAAACACCACCATAATTTTCTAAATTTTGTTCTCCAAACGGCAATCTCAGCTCTGAAGTTCTCAGTGTGTTTCTGACATCTGTAGAGTCATAATCATTTAATGAAAAGCAACATTGTTTAACCTGGCTTTTAATATGCAGAACCTGACTTTGCTGTGGTAATTTGTCCTCAGGTTTCAAAATTTGAAGAACAAAGCAAAATGTTTTGATTTGACATTAAGTAGGTGAAGAGCATGTCAAGTGAGATTTGACTGATATTTCCTTTTGCTCCTCCAATGGAATTTAAATGATTTATTGTTCAGTTTAAGTACAGGGTAAAAACAAAACCTTTCCAAGAATTATTAATTTTTTCCTTGTTGTTGTGGTGCATGAGGACTGATAAAGAAAAAGCTGCAGCACACGTTCTCACTGGTATCAAAGAGTACTGAATTTTTTCTGTTTGGTTTTCAGCGTGCAAATAATATTTCCAGTAAGGCTGTGATTAATTTTCTCTTTTTGGAATTGAACTCCTTGTTCTGATGTTGGCATAGATGTCTAAATGGCATTACCACAAAACTGAGACCAAGACAATCGGCCTTGGTGAGGAACAGGTTGTTTGACTGCGAAGGTAGATGTTGTGGCACAGCTTATTCTCCCTCCTGTGTGGGCACAGAGCCAGGGCAGCATGGCAAATGCTTGCTGAGGGAAGGCATATGTGTTCCAGGTGCTTGTTATCATGAAAAAAAAAAGTATATTCTAGGATATCATTGCTCAGGGGAGTGGTGAGGTTGGGCTTCTCTGCAGCTCTACATGTAGGTGTTGCTAACACTGCAGAATAACATATGTCACTGTATCTGGTGACAAACAGAGGAATCTAGCAATATTGCTTTTAATTATTTCACCTCTATGCACCAGAAGCAGTCAAGAAGAAGCCAGGCATAGTCAGAGACCACAGTTTTAATTCCTTTTTGGGCAATGAAGCTTTGCAGTTCTTAAAGTACAGACTTTTTTTTTTTTCCCCTGGAATGAATCGATTTTCTTTCCAGCTTCATGCTCTCTGGGTATTGGGACTAAACTGATTTTTTACACATGTCTTAAGAGATCTGCAATCAGATGATGTACATCGGGATGAAACTTTCTACCTTGGAGACAACATGTAACCCAAAAAGAGAAACCTAAAATCTGACAAACTAGGGATTTTCTCCTGCAGGCCTTGAAGCCTTTGGTACCTTCATATTCCCCCATGACAAGGAAAGTGCAGTGATGAGACAGCCCATGCTCTGCCCTTTTTCTCCATTTGACTAAGCTGACTTTTCTAGCTTGGATAAGAGCTGAGGCAGTCAAGAGTAAATCTGTGTCTGCTCTAGAGGCAGGATTCTTTCTTTCTTGTCTTTATTCTGTTGTAAAATATCAGGCATTTGCTTTTTAGAATAACTGCCTGTTTACCTGGATATATTATCAGTTAGCAGGCTGGAGTTCCTTCCTCAGCCCCCACAGTGAGATGCTTCTGTCAGGGAAGGACATATCTCTACCAGTACTTTTCTCTTCAAGGCCATATTTGAGTTCCAGAAGCCAAACCTGAGAACTGTTACGAGTTGCAGTCGGTGCTGAGTTTACCAAACTTTGGAGGGAATATGAGGTGGTGTGGGAATCTCTGTTGCTTCTAGTGCGGATCAGCTTGTCTTTTCATCTCAGCTGGGCTGTATTATACACTCATATGCCTTTGCAAAGCTGGCTCTTATTCCATCATGAGCCACAATAATTCCTGAAAAAATTGCTGTAAATACAGTCTTGATCTGTGTTTTCATGGAAGAGGTTTAACAATTGGTTTTGCTCCCTTCATTTTCAGACACGAAGGTTGCTGAGTGCACAATGCTTCCAAGAAGTTTTACATATGTCATTTATCATTGCAATATTTGAAGGGTATAGTAATTAGTTGGAACAGCTTAATTCTCTTGCAAACAGGGCTGCACAGCTACTGTGTGCCTGCACATTTTGGTCAGAGCATGTGTGAAGTTGAGAAACCCTCGTGGTGGTGTTAGCTGTCCCTTCCTAGCCAAAATTTAAAGCTAGGCATGTCTTCAGTAGTGCTCCTTAAAGATGTGCTCTAAGTCTTAATGCGACAGTAAATGTTAAAATTAAAGTTGTAGATACAAAGTGACTGACTTTTTGTCCTTGTCAGTCAGAGCTCTTGGAAGTAGCTTGATGAGAGGGTATGGACTGGATGCCTCAGAGTTTGTCAGGGATAATATAGACTATTATTTTCTTGTGTAGGTTTAAAACTTCTCTTAGAACCAAACTGCAGTTTTTGGAGGGTACAAATTCATACAGAAGGTCAGTGTTAAACTGCAACTCTGGATTCAAATCTGCCTCAGTGCAGCTACGGCTGTGGAAACATTCTATAAGTAAAATACATCTTTTCATGCATTCCCTGCAAAATGAGAGTATTCCAAAAGAGGAGATGTTTTTTTTAGTTTGCATTCTAACAAGATCTGTCTATGCGTGTGCATTTCTGAGCGGTGTTTGCAGTTCTGTGGCTTGCCTGGAGATGGCAATGTGGCAGTGTAGTTGTCACACCATGCTCTTCTCCCAGAAATGCATAGCCATTACATAAAGCTAGTAATCAAAAATGAAGCTCGGTTTGAGCCAGCTTTGCAAAAATATAGGGAATAAATACGTTAGAAACATACAGATAATGTAGCTGAAACACAGCTGACTTAACTAAATTAGAAGCTTGGTGAATGGTAAATTAATTTTTTTATTGAACCTGAATACCCAACATACTTTTAATGTCATGTAACATCCATTTTAGTGAATAACTTACATTAAACACAAGGAGTGGCCCATGTCTGCTGCTTGTGGGCTATGTGGTGTGGGCAGCAATAAAGGGTGTAACTTATCTGAGCTCTCCAGGTACTCACCACCTTTATGCTCATGTGCCTGGGTCAGGCAAACAAAATTTCTTGTTTATCAGCTTAAGTCTGGAAACTTAAATAAGTTTTTCACAATATTTTGTGAATGTAGAGAAATTTTTGAAGGAGAAATTAAAAGATCTTGTGCTTAATTACAGCACTAACTGTGAGAGTGATGCCTCCTCTAGTAGAACATCCCAGAATGGTTTGGGTTGGAAGAGACCTTAAAGACCATCCAGTCCCATCCCCTGCCATGGGCAGGGACACCTTCCAGCAGCCCAGGTTGCTCCAAGCCCTGTCCAACCTGGCCTTGGACACTTCCAGGGATGGGGCAGCCACAGGTCCTCTGGACAACCTGTACCGGGGAGAGACTGGAGGGGCAAGGAGATGGACCTGGTCTCTGTCAGGTCAGCCACAGGCCAGTGGCAAAGCTGGGGAGACACCCCATGTCTATTAATCCTCAGTTTATAAAAGGCTGCTCTCAGCAAAAGAACTCAGAAACAATCCCCTATGTCTGTATCTGAGTAGACATAAGTGCAGAAAACCCCCTTGGGTTCTCTGGATCATTAAGAATACAAGCAAAAAGGTAGATACAATTTGGAAACCCACTTCTACATGAAGCTCTGGGGATATTAGAAATGTGATTGCATAATTTTTTCATGGGAGACAATGTCTGAAAACTAAACGCAGTGGATTTGTTCACTAAAGTGTTCTGGCTCAAAGTATTTCCTTAAATTCCCCTTTGGGATCAGGACCATTGAGGTTGTTAAACTGTTTTCTTTGCTGTTCCAGATTGGATATCTCTCCCACTGTCTTATTTCTGTTTCTCAAGCACATTGATTTCTCTTCTAACACCTTTGCTGATGGGAGGTAAATACAATCTAAATTGTCACTTTAACATGTTACACTTTGTAGTGTGTTGAATAATGCATTAACATGCTGTCATGATGTACCTGCACCCTGCCAAATGTCTGAAATCCTATCTGCTTGGCTTGTATGTTCAGATATGGCTATTTGTTTATGAAACACTTGTTTTGCACAGTTGCCATTGCTGCAGATATTCAGGGAAAAGACAAGAGAGGATGTTCTACAAATAGGTTGAGCGACCCCACAAAATGAGAGAGGATGGCTTTTCGCTGTTGTGCCGTTCCTCTGGTGTGTTGTTTTCTTACCTTGGAAGCTTTTTTGAGAAGAAAGGAAGATTAGTTCTGTTGCTCACAAGCTCTTCATTGTATTTTTAGTTCTTTCGCAGACGTTTTATGTCACTCTATCATGCCACCTCATCACACTTGGTTCCCCAGCTCCTGAAATGGCCCCTTTAATACCTCAAACCACTCTCCAGGTGTGCTTAGCTGCACTTTTCTAGGTCTAGCTGTGTTGTTTTAAACGCTACTGTCCCAGGCTGCTCATGTGGAATGCACACATCCCTGGCAGCATCTCACTGATGTGATTTCAGATAAATATAAAAGAAGAGGCATTTATTACATGGAAACGCTTTAGAATACTTGAAGTCTCATAAAATGTGGCCCCATAAAGTCAGGTTCAGAAGTCTCCCTTACCTTTTCTTTGCCAAAGAGGTGTGAGAAGAATTAACTGCAGTCAGTCATAGGAGAATAAAAACTGGATAAACTGTTGTTAGTCTTTCCACACTTGGATTAATTGCAGCAATTGTAATCTCCCAGTTGACTCCTGGATGTTAGTTCAGGATGTGAGTCAACTCTTGGGCAAGGGTTAAACTGTGTCCAGGACCTGTGGAAGTGCAAATGTGTTCCCAGAGCTGTAGGACCACTATTGCCACACTCTGCTTGGTATTCCTGAGCCCAGACCACTAAGAAAGCAAGTGCATCGTAAGAGGGTTGATTGGAGGCCTGGCTTTCAGTTTAGACTAAACGACAGAAATTAAAAATCGATATGGATAAGGAGAAGACAACAAAGGAATGATTATTGTGGGATTATATTTTTCACAATACAAGGAGCACCAGAAAGCAATGCGCTTCCAAACTAAAATGGAAGTAATGTTTAAGAAAAGAAGTGATTAAACAGTGGGGCCTTTACAGTTGATGCTGCAGCAACTTGAAATATAGATTAATTCCAAAAAAGGTTAAGGGATTTCCTGAAGGACATATTCCAGTGTTCCAAATGCCACTTTCAGATCTGACAAAATGCAACTCTCCAACTGTTTGGAGGCAGGTGACAAATCACTGTGACCTTGTCATTGATTATACTGTTCTTTAAGCACCCAACACCAGATGAACTGGGTTAGGTGGACTCTTGTATTGACCTTCAGCTGGATTTGCACTTCCATGGGGAGAAGTGGCTGATAACTATATCATTCCCTAATGTCCTGTGGAGTTGATGGTTCTGGAATGCAGTTTATTCACATGGTCTATGGAGCTTGTAAACCTTTTGAATCCTTGCACAACATTTGGTACAAGAGGGCTTTTTAAATGCAGGTCGTTGTTCTGTGTGGAGCTCTGGGTAGTGAATGGGGATGTATTTCCTCTTCAGAAAGTTCTATTTATACTGCAATGATGTCGCAGGCCAATTTCTGTATCATTTCTATGCATTTATCTTCGTTGATGATGGTTTATTTGAAGAAGTCTGTCTTTATATTGTCAGTGACTTAATGATGAGAATCAGAGCTTTAGGATTTGCAGGAGAAAGGAAGTGCTTGACAGGCCCTGGTGAGATGGTTTAGCCAATCTTTTATTTTAACAGTATGGAAATAAAATAACCCAAGTGCAGAAATAGATATTTCTGAAGCAGAAAGTAATGCTCATCAGCATAGATAAACACATAAAGAATTGATGTGTTTTAAAACTCTGTCAAAGATTCCTGTTCAAAAGGCATGTTAAAACAATTGGAGTGGGCTCCTTCTGCACCTCTTGTGTTCCAGAGTGGATTAAAATGAGTTTAATAGGCAAAGGAGTACTGCCTGGAGATAGGAGTCTGGAATGGCTTTTCTCTGCTTACTTCCTTGCTCTACCAACTCTATGCCCTTTGGTTAAGGCTGCAGTGAAATAAGGTAATTTGCTATTTGCAATGAATTTTGTTGCTAAACTCTGAAACGTGGGAGTATCAAGAGAGAGGAGTGTCACCTCTGGCAGATGACAGCTCCCAGATGCTGGGGTAAGTGGTGCTGCACTGAACAGAGCCTTGTTTCTCTGGGGTGAGCTGCAGCTTCAGGAGACTTGTCTGATGAGGATCACAAAGGTCAGAAGCCCATCTGTATTTCAGCTTTCCTGTCTGATTATGACCAATATTATGCCATAGGCAGGTATATCAGTTTGGCGACTGATGGGTACATCAGGCCTCCTGAGCTCCTCCAGGAGCCCTGGAGAAGACATCAAAAGGTGTTTGATGTCAACCTGTTCAAATGTGTTAACAAAGCAGAGCGTAAGAGCATTGATTTCAACAGCGCAATTCCTTTTTCCCTACCCTCACAGCACAGCAGGGTCAGCAATATTTGCTTGTGAAAGAAGTGTTACTGCCTGACATTGCAGTCTCTGGCTGCACCACTGGGCTTTGCTTCTTCCCTGTGAACAGCTCCTAGCCTTGTGCTGGGGATCACCATGAGAAGGTGTTGAATTCATACACACATCTCTTAAAGCCCCAGCCTGGTTGAGGATGAGGATTTCTGAGGAATTTCCCCTGATAAACACAGTCTTTCACTGCATTAATGAGAACTGAGCTGCTGTATCATCACCCAGAGCTTTCCACAGCTTCAGTAACAGCGTGAAGTTCAAATATATTGAGTCACTAAACAACATCTTGCTCTAAATTGGGCTGTCCTTGTTTGCAGCCAGTGGCAAAGCCTTCCTAGGGCTGCTTAAAATGGTGAAGTCCTGATTTAACTATTCAAGACCTTCTGTTACACTTTCCAGGATATCTGCAAACTTGGAAATTTCTCTGTTTGTGTCTCACAGCGGCTTTCCTGAAGATAATTATTTAGTTGCATAAATGCAGAATTGTTCCTGCTGGATTCTGGAGTGTTCCACTTTCTCCTTTTCTCCCTCTGTGGTTAATTAAACACACAAAAGTATAGTTTGAAAGATGTTTGTTAGGGTTCAGAGCAACTTTGAGGGCTGGTGAATGTTTTTTATCTAGTTGGGAGACTTGTACTTCAATCTCATCTGAGGTCCACAGGAATTAATCAGCTTCTGTTGCTGTTGAGAGCTGATATCAATACAAAGTGCTCACTGCATCTTGTAGGAAGCAAGGAAACAAATCTGTTCTTTGTGAGCCTCAGTAGGAAACTCCAGGAAAAAAAGGTGCTTTGAAAATGAGATTACAGGTACCATTACCACTGACCTGCTCAGAAAGCAGCCTGTTGAGCTGTAAGCATTTAAAGAATATCTGTCATTAATATATACTTTTGATAGTGGGAAAGGGCTGTAGCTGAGCACTTTCCTATGACAGAAATTTTCCCCTGGAAAATACGATCCTAATGAAATTCTTCCTGTGGTGATTTTCCAGTTTAAATGGGATGTTTTGATAAGACCAGAATATCTAATTGAGACTTTTGTTACCTAAATTAAAGGGAATGATACAAGGTTGATTTGATGTGTCTGAAGTACTTCAGGGCTATTTGTTTTGCTTGTTTCACAGAGTTTGTTTGCTTTGTACTTGCTAAGAGAGGATGTTTTGAAGTCCGAATGTTTTGCCATTTCCAGTGGAATGGCAACTTCTGTTTTTAAACAAACAAACCCACCTTTGCTTGAAGAAGGCAAATTTGCTTGGAGAAGGCAAATTTGCTTGTTTTTTGCCTCTGTGCTCTATGGTTGGAACAGAAGGAGAAATAAAATGCTGCTGCTGTTTATGGTTCTTGCTATCCAGCAAAACCTCAGTGTTTTTAAAGGCAAAGCAAGGGAAAAGTTTAACTGGATTTGCCCAGCTTTTAGAAACTGCTGGATAAGAGGTTTTCTGATGTGGTAAGAAAGACATGAGTCCATAGTAATATTAGTTAAAATTAAAGTTTTGAGGATTGGAATTTCTCCCAATATAAGATAGTGTTGACTTGCTAAGTCTCTCAGTAGCTGTGGTAGGAGAAATCAGCTAAGATCTGAAATGTAATTACAATGAGCAGCGAGAAGTTCTGCAGGAAGAAAATCGGCATTTAGATGTCTGACTCAAAGGGAACTCAGAAGGGACTAAATGCCATCTGTGTTCCTGAAGATCTCCCAGATGAAAGTCCTGATCTATCACCACTTAGCTTAAGTTTGCCTGGCAACTTAAATATTGGCCACTTGAATCCTTATTGCTTGTATTCCAGATGCCATCCCAGTGCATCAGCCTGCCAGAGAGAGTTTTACCTGGCAGTGTTAGTCAGAGCAGCTGCATCACTGCAAACAAGCATGTGAGTACTGTCAGTGGGATGGGTTTCTCCTAATTGAGTTACACACATGGCTCAAATGTACCCCTGGATTCTGGAAATGCCAACACCAAAAATAATTATGATAGATATTTTCAAGAACTGTTCATGATTTGTGGAGTCCTAACCTCTGAATCCTGTGAAAGTATTTGCAGCTGGGTTCCCCAAATCCCCAGTTCTGTCACTTCCTAGAGGAATCCATCCTTACATGATGTGCATTTTTATGCCCCTCACTGAGAAAAGCAGCTTCCAAAAAGCTTTCTTGGTGTTTAAAAGAAATAACAGCTCTGCTAAGTTGCTGAAGGTCAGTGTACAACAGCATGACATCAGATGTGGCACCACTGCTAATCTAATCAGAGGAAAACAGATGTGGAAAGCTCCTATGATTTCCTGCTTATTAAGATCATATTTGTCCTGTGATTATGAGTGTTTTTTGCCTTCTGGAGATGTGGATGCTCAGACAATGCTCTTAAAGATGCATTTGCGAATTGTTAAGAGCTGGTTTGGCATAGTGTCTTCCCTATCTGCTGTTGGCATTAATTTAGTAATAAGATAAATGTTATCCCCTTCAGAAGTAATTAGGACAATGAGTTTATACATGTGTGCATCTCAGACAAGTCAGAAAAATGCTATAGATTTCATAATCTTTGCCATTTCTAAAGACAATTAACTGGGTTGAGCAAACTCTCCCTGGCTCAGTGGCCGGACCTCCAAACAGTGCCTGCCTGGTTTTATTTAATATTTACTAAATAACAATAGTTATGTGTTTCTATTTCCAGTGCCCTATTTTTCACACTTGATTGGATTTTTGTTTGAATATTTCCCAGCACCAAACACCTACTTATACCTCTCCATTTAGGACAGCTGGTATTTCCTGTGAAGTAAGACTGCAGAGACCAGTTTAATTAGTACTTGTGGGGTGGTTACAAACCCTAAAACTCAGTTGCGTGTTGGGTGGGAGAATGCACCTGAAATCTCTTATTTTTCTGTTCATTTATGCTATGGAACCATATATTCCTTCCCTAAAGCTGTGCCGGGCAGGGTGTTTATCCTCTCTTGGTGTCTAACAGCATTGCCAATTACCATCAACCTGTAAACAAGAAGTGCCAAAGGTTCGTTAATTTTAAAACCAAAGTGAAAATGTGGTTGGGAGTCTAAGAAGACTGTAAAGGTTGCCAGAAGGGTGGCCAGGTGAGCGTGAAAGCACATCAGGAGTTATCAGCTGAATCCCCCCAACTCCCATCTGCCCAGACAAGCACCACAAGCAGATGTTTTACTGCCTTCGCTCAGTGTGGAGCAGCTGCTACTCCAGCCTGGAAACACCAGCTCCTCAGATTAACAGAGAAATCCAAGGTTGAAGGTAATGATGTCTGAAAATAAACTAGAAAGGGCAGGCTGGTGAAAATTAGGCAGGGCTGATTAAAAAGAACATAAGGATCTCTGGCAGTGTTCAAATACATACTGTGAGATCATCCCAAAGCTGCGTTTGCTTCATGTATTCCATGTCCTTCCCTGAGAATTGAAGTGGTGTGGATGAGGTGGGGCAATGACAAAGTTGTTCAAGGCCTGTCAAGGTTGGAACCAAAAGGATGGAGCTGTTCAAGGTCTGTCTGGATGAGCACGAGTCAGGAATCAAGCAATGCTGCTGCTTTAGTCCCTGAGCTTGCCTTTGGCTGCAGCATCTCTGTGTTCGTTGAAACGGCAGCACAAATCACTTCTTCAGGCTTTGACTCCTTGCACTGGAGAGGGATGAGGCACAGATGGCAAATACCACAGTCCCTGCTTATTCCAGGGTCTGCAAAGGAACTGTTCTTATGAAGAAGGGCTACAGGGTCAGACCTGTGCACTTTGGGAAGATTGAATCCTCAGCAGGAATTGCATCTGCTGCACTCCATTGGTTTTACTTTTGCTTAACAGACCATAAACAATTTGTTTACATAGACAGCTTTTCATCTTCCACAGTGAATCATAAGTGAGTTCTCCAGGGATCCATCCCTGGTCTCGTTGTTGCTTTTCATTTTTATATCAGGCTTGGATGATTTAGATCATCAGAGTTTCCATCTGAATTCTGAGGCAGCTGGTTTATGGCCTTTTCCTTGCACAAAGGATCTTAGTAAAAATCTACATTATGGTTCTGGCAGATTAAGCTTTGCTTTGAAATACTTTGCTATAAACTAGAAAAGGGGTGTTATGACCTATTTGCCACAGAAAAGAGAACCCCAGTCCATCAATGCTAAAACTACAGCTCCCTCCCTCCAAGCACTTGTACTTTAATGGTCTGATGGTGATAATGATGAGCTCTTCCTCTGTGTGTGCTGAGGACTAAAGGGAAAGAGAATGTGTGTTACAGGGACTGTGTCTTATAGACGGAGCTCAAAAAAATCTGAAAGGACAAAATGAGCTGAGGGGATGCCTTACAGGTGACCAGGTGGCCATCAAAGCATATCCAAGAGTTCTCAGCTAACAGCTGGACTTTTTGTAAGAGAGTCTGAGCATCTGGGGTGAGGCACAGCTGTCAAGCCTCTTGGAAAGGGAATCCTGGGCTTTAGGAGTGCCTGGAAAATGAGAGAATTGAAGAAACCTCCTGTTTTACCTGCAGTTTCACTTTTAGTCACCTGCGTATTAACCTACAGAGTCTCAGGACAAAATTGCTGGCTGTGCTTTGAAAAGTTTGACTTTACTTTTAATTTTAGGTCTTTTTAGTTTACTTTTTACAGTTTGACATCTCAGATTCAATATGTAGTTTGTATAGTTGTACCTCCAGTGGCTGAAGGTTTCTAAAATGACTACCAGCTCTCCATGTTTCACATTATTTAAAAATGAACCTCTCATTCTGGAGCCCTAATCATGTATGAATTTTGATGAAAAGCGTTTCCCTTGAAGTGTCACTGGCGGGGTGATTTCCTTTGCTGAGCTGCAGAGGTAACACAGAGTAACAGACCGTGGTGTTGGTATTGACTTTAGAGCGAAGGAGATGCTGCAGCTCCTTAGTTGTGAAAAACACTGGATAAAATAGTGAGATTATTCTTTGCAACTGAACTAAACGTACTTAATTCAAATTAAGTCTTGGAAGGGACTTCTTTTTCCTGTCAATTGGTTTATTTAAAAAAGTACTTTGGAGCAAATAATTCATTATCTTCTCACCTTGCCTTTGGTGATTGCTTGTAATAAGAGTCCACTTGGAGAAGCAGTTGGCTTTTTCCTTCATTACATATACATAGACCCAAAGAATTCTTTATACTCCAGTAAACATAATTTGTATTTCATGACATGTTATGAGCTTCTCGTTGTGTGAATGTCTTAAAATGAATTTATAAATAATTTTTATTGTTCAGTGAGAAAAGCCATTAAGGTGTTTTAAATGTTTGGAAGTGCAGGAGTTGAAAGAGTGGTTTGATATATGGGGTGCAGTGGGAGTTGGGAGCTGTAAAGGAATGCTGCTGTAGTTTAGCAAAGAAATCCAGAGGGCTTCAACCACAAATTATTAAAATTACTACTAGTAGAAATAGTATAGAAGAGATTTAAAGATGAAGGAACTCAGGGAAAAGTCAAGTAATAATACTGCAATGTTCATTCACTTTTTGTAATCTATTTAGATCAAGGTAAATATTAGATGCATTTTTAAATGTTTAAATATATATGTGAAGGCCTGTAAATAACCTACCTGGTAAGGCACTGTTCTTTCCCCAGACTTTGCAACTGTTTAGTCTAAAAAATTCCACTTGTGATCCTGCAAAAATCTGGTATTGGGTCTCCACACTGTTCTGGAAACTCTTAATTATTCTGGGCAACAGAATATGTAGGAAAACCACTGTACTGTGTAAATCCTGGAATCTTGGAAGTCATGGCACATTTCCTTTTCCCTCTCTAACATGAAAATCACAGTGCTAAATTCATGGTAATGAGGGTAAACTGAGTATAGTGTGAGTTTGTGCTGAGCTACATAAACTTTCTGCAGTGAATTGCTCTATCACTTCATTTGGAAGAACAACTAATATCAGATCTAATTGGTTCCATGTCCCAGGGTAAGGTCTCTTAACTCTATTTTTGAATGGCATTTTTAATTAACTTAGAATGAGCATTTGTGCATAGAAATATCAATGCAAACGTGTGCAAGCATTTTTATATATCTGTCCAGCTGTCATGCTCTGCACACAGGGATTTCATTTCATTTTGGTTGTTCTTGCCAACTTTTCCTGGGGAATGTGTTGGCATCAGCCCATGGGCAGGTGAGGGACCAGGGCTGCAGCACAGAGACAAACACCCGGTTCAAAATGCTCCCCACCCACTGAATCCCAGGAGAGCAGAAGGGGGAATGGCTTCCCACTGCCAGAGAGCAGGTTAGATGGGATATTGGGAAGAATTGTTCCCTGTGAGGGTGGGCAAGCCCTGGCACAGGCTGCCCAGAGAAGCTGTGGCTGCCCCTGGATCCCTGGAAGTGTCCAAGGCCAGGTTGGATGGGGCTTGGAGCAACCTGGGCTAGTGGAAGGTGTCCCTGCCCATGGCAGGGGTAGGACTGAATGGGTTTTGAGGTCCCTTTCAACCCAAACCATTCCAGGATTCTGTGCTTTCTAGGTACTACTTATTTATTCATAATTGTCTAAAGTAAATTACTCAATTTCTTAACATCACTGTAGCCATCAGCTGAATGATTACATAAAGCAAAAAAACCTGTTACTGGTTATTTCAAATGCTGGTTGTGGAGGAAATCTCTAGCTCAGAAAACTGGGCATTTCTAGGTTACTGCTAATAAACTGATAGGGGAACTTTAATCCTCTTGAGGATTAAAATATTGTAGATGATAAGGAATGTTGTATTAACTACATAAGTCAGGTGGTTAATTTAAATGAACAATCAAAAAAGAAACCCCTACACAAATCCAACAACATAAACCAAAAAGCATTTTTCTGCAGAATACTTCCCCGCCAGAAAACTGTGCAAGACATACATAACTTTTGGCAGAATTTTATTGTAAAACAGAGAATAAAAAAGAGGCTTATGGTTCTGGACTATTTATTGACCTCCCTCCTTTCAAATCTCAAATTTTTAGATGACTCAAGCGTGCAGACATTCGGAAGGATGGGTTGGCTCATGGTTTCTGATTGAAGCTGTTAGTGGGTGTCTGGGTCAGCTTTTCCTTTCAAGAGACACTTCCATAAATAATATATCTTACATTTAGGGATTCCCATGGCAACAGCTCATTTTGAAATGCAAAACAATTAGATATCAAACCCCTACATAATCCATTGCCAATTACTGCCAACAGGTAGGTAGTGACTTAAACGTCTTCATTTCTGGGGGCTAAAAGACCTGGTGCTGTCTGCCACTATTAGATGAAGGATTAAATTTCAAAACTCACAAATGTCTTATTTAGGTAGAAATGCCAAATTCCCCTTTGAATGGGTGTCCTATAATGAAAGTGGCTTTATTTTAGTTAAAACTGAAAAGTCAACAAACACCTGCCCTGCTGCATCCAATATGTTACAGTGACTAACCTTTAGTAGGAAATTATCACTTTGCCTTTCAAACTCTACCACTGCAGCTTCTTAAGTATTTAGTTTTCATGAATAAAAACATTCCAGTGTTATCATGTAGGAAGTTAGTTGGCTTTGCAGATTCCTTGCAGGGCTTAAAAACTTCTGCCACAATTTCTAGGACATTTGCCTGTAAGCAAGGCTGGAAAATGAGAGGTTTTCTCGATTGCTGGAATTCCATGGTAAATGTCAGTATGAATAGAACTAGAATTTTTATATATCACCACACCTCTGTTCTGCTAGAGGAGCAAAATCCATGTGCTGGCTAATGGCAAAATGTCATTGCTCTGTTGTGGGGTGGGTAGAATCCAGATGTGGGGGTGATATTTTCTCTGCTAGAGGTCACTTTAGAAATGGGCATGTGGAAAGAAGGGAAGGAAAAGGATGTTCTGTGAGCTGGAAATGACAGCGAAAGTTTTGTCTGTGCTAGAAAATTGCCCTTTGGCAGTGTTGGTGTAACTGAACGGCATGTTTCTACTTAATAGTTAAATAAATTGGTATAGAAATGCTTTTTACACAGGTAGTGTGGCCCTGTAGGAACAGAGGCTGCTGCCTTGGTACAAAGTGTTTTCATGACTTGACATGGAAATGTGTTGAAGCCCTGTTTTTACAGATAAAGGTTAATGAAGGTTAATGTGGCTGTGCAGAACCACTGAAATGACAATAATGGCATGAACTCAGAGTAAGAGCAGGACCAAATCTGGTTTTGAAGTAATATTCTTTATACCTGACAGAAGGGTGGAGCCAGGTGGAAATTGGCCTCTGCTCCCAGGAAACAGGGACAGGACAAGAGGAAACAGCCTCAGCCTGTGCCAAGGGAGGGTCAGGCTGAACATCAGGAGGAATTTCTTCCTGGAAAGGGCTGTCAGGTACTGGAAGGGGCTGCCCAGGGTGCTGGTGGAGTCCCCATCCCAGGAGGTGTCCAAGGAAGGACTGGCATGCAAGAAGGACTTGAGTCAGTAAGAATAGTCACGACTGTTGATTGGATACTCTGTAGTAATTTTTTAAGAAAATAAAATACTGATTTTAAATATTGTTGTTCCTATATGTTAATACTAAATGAATTAACTTGTTAAGTTTCAAAAGTCGAACATGCTTGAAAGGTATGAAGAAAAAAGTTCTGGTTTCACTTTAAAAAATAAAGCAATGAACAATGAAATTATTGAAACCAGGCTCGTAATTCAGTGCCACACTACCCCAGGCTTCAGTTCAGGATAACTGGGAATACATGAGCTTCTACCATTAATTAATGGTTATAGAAGCAATTTAATTGGGGAATAGGGCTTATATCACTTCCTTGATATAGTGAAGCAACAAAGTACACAAGTTAAAGAGCAGATATAGAAGTTTTATAGCTTATTTAAAAGGGGGGGAACCTAAAGCCATCAGGAATATTACAACTGCCTCCCATACAAAGAATGTGCAATTAAATAAGCAATTAGTTATGGATTATTCACTCAGCTTGACTGTTGGATATTTGAGTAGCACATTAACCTTGAAATGATTGCTTTTATAGCCCCTATTGTTCACCAATAAATTAAATCTGCATTAAAAAAAACACACCCTTCCTGGGTTTGATCTTGCAAAGAAGTTTTGCTGCTAAGTCTTGTCTCACAGCTAGGAGACTGAGGCATCACAGTGGTACAAGCTGGATCCACATGTGAAAGATTATCTTCCCTCCCTAAAGTGTGTTTAAATAACAGGGGGGTGAGGGAGAGGGGAGAAGAGATGGGGAACTTTCCTTTAAAAAGGGCAATGTTTTGCAAAGAATCATGGAGTGGATTGGGTTGGAAGGGACCTTAAAAGTTCCTCAGGTTCCACTCCTGCCATAGGCAAAGGCACCTTCCACTAGACCAGGTTGCTCCAAGCCCTCTCCAAGCTGGCCTTGGACACTTTCAGGGATGGGGCAAGAAATTAAAGGTAAATTGTTTTTTAAAACAGTCAGTCTCTAAAAATCTTTCTCTAACTCTCACTGAGTCCAGCACCCAAATGTCATTGTCCCTTCTCTGTCTCAGACTCTTTTGGGGCTTGTCTGGGATTAAACATATACTAAACATGTCCAACCTGTTGGAATTTCCAGTGGCTCAGATGTGCTCCCAAACTGGCACCATATGCCCATGCCAACTGGCAAAAACTGGAAGGCATTTTATAAAATGAGTGGAACTAGATCAGAACTGAGATATCTTCTTTTCTGAATAGTGTTTGCATGTGCTCCATCCACTTCGGGCTGTCTGACAGCAATAGTGATGTTCAGCATCTGTGTGCTGGCACCTCATTTTTCTTCCAGTCTTGTCTAACCAGATAATGCATTATTTTTTCACAAGGAAAGAATTTTTTGTGAGGAAAGGAAAAAGGAGGAGATGGTTTGGAGATACTGGTTTCTGTCACAAACACACCCTGTTGCCAAAATCCATTATTACGTTGCCCTGGTGCAGCCTAGTGTGTTTCTGTCCAACTGCACAAGCCAAACAGTCATGGGGATTGCTATTAAATGCCTCCTTACATTTCTCAGTGCAGTCCATCACCAAATATATTCCAGGTGCAGTCAAACAAAATCTAAAGTGAGCACACTGGAGGCCAATGAACTGATATCATATGTACCCCAATCCCCAGAACCTTTCTTTGAGGTTGAGGTTGTGTGAAGGGAAGCTGATGGGAACAGCAGGGCTTAGCATGTGTTTGCCTCGGTGCTGACACCACATTCTCACAGCAGCTAATATAATTTTAGATTGTGCTCATTCTTCTCTCTTCACCTGCTGGGATCCCAGTGGCAGCAGTCATGTTCCCTGCCTTGCATTATTCATACAGAGAAAGAGAGAACAAGACAGATGAGAATAACCCTTTTTTTTAAGATTTTTTTCTTCTTTTAAGATTTATTTTCTTCTTTTAAAGATTTTTTCTTTTTTTTTTTTTAAAAAAAAAAGATTTTTAAGATTTAAGACTTCAAATGTTTCAAATGCCAATGGAATTATATTCTTCATTATTGTGTTTGTTGCCACATCAAAATGAGAAGAGAGAAGCAGCTAAATAACCAAACCCTAGAAGAAAGACAATTTTTCTTCTGGTTTCACCTTCAGATTTTCAGTGTAGTGAGAGAGAGCAGTGTGTCGTAACAAGCAGTGTAATTCTGTAATATAGAGAGACATGACAAGGAGGTTCTGAGGCCCTGGCCCAGGTTGCCCAGAGAAGCTGTGACAGCCCCATCCCTGGAAGTGTCCAAGGCCAGGTTGGACGGGGCTTGGAGCAATCTGGGCTGCTGGAAGGTGTCCCTGCCCATGGCAGGGGGTGGGACTGGATGCTCTTTAAGGTCCCTTCCAACCCAAACCATTCTATGATAATAACATGGTCATTTAGTAGAAAGAAAAGTTGAAGGAAATCCCACCCTTGTGTAAACAAATTAGTTTCATCTTTGCATTTTAATGCTTATAAACCCAAATAATTTCTCATTGCAAATACACTGTATCCTCCTCAAGGATCTGATGGGGGCAAACCCTTTTCTTGGCACTATTTAAAACCCAGGACAAGTTCCGTGGTTGTTGTTCATTGTCACAGTGCTGCTTCTCCCAGGGACTGGTGGGTTTACTCATTCAGAGATCCATCCAGAGGGACTGTGTGGATCTCCAATACATACAGCATGCTTTACGTCAAGGAATATTTAGTGATATGGGACGCATTAGGGCCTTCTGCAAGCTATTAATTTATTATTTTTTATTTAATACCAGCATAAAGAGCAGGCCTCTGACTGAATTTAGCAGTTTCTGTGCTTTAATAAAGACAAACAGGGCCAGGCAGAACAATTCCACTCCACACCATCAACTGATCACATTAGAAATGTAGAATGAAGTTTTCACTGCTTAAGGGGAGAAAAATTTTATTTGAATACAAAATAAATCAGAAATGTTAATGTGTTCAAGAAAGGAGTTTAATGATGTATTTAAAAACTATTAAATTAATGTTTCTCATTAGTGGCACAGCCTAATCATTCTTTGTAAGCAGGGAGAAGAAAGTAAAGCAGTATTGTAAAAGAACAAATAGTGATTCAAAATTAATCAATCCAGCATTGTATAAATCAGGTAGCTTCAATAAAAATACTAGTTCAGTATTTGGTTCTTATGGGCAAAATTAAAAATAAAAATTACCTTAATTAGGACCTTTTCATTCAATCCTGCTGAACTATATATTTTTAATTGAGCTACAGGGTGCTAAGCATACTGTGAAAGTGCTAATTGCGATAGTAAAATTTTAACATTTCCCTCTGGACTTAATACCTTGTTTTCTGGGAGAATATCTCAGAATGGTAGAGAAAATTGGTACCTTGCTGTGCTGGGAGTTGCTGTTGTGTTTTCTCTTCAGCTCTTGACCTGATTCACCTTCTGCAAATACCTTGTGGCTTTTGTTACCATGAGCTTGCTTTAACTATGGCCAACATTTACTTGGCATTTTGTGGTATGTGAACCAGTTAAAAGAACTCTTTGACTGGCAGGACTGTAATAGATTGTGTTGTTAACCTTAATAATTTGTAAAATTAAAACTGCTTGGCAATTCTTTTAACGTATTATTACTCTTATATTCTATTTAGACCAATGTACCACTTTGCACTCAAGTTTTCTTGCCATCCTAGAAGTACATGTGGTTCTGGGTCAGTTTTATTCTTAACAAATAAACAAGAGAGGAAAACCAGATCAGAGACAGCACAAAGAAGGGACTAAAATCATTCCCTGAAACATATAATATGCACTGAATAATGTTATTGTGGCCAATGCTATGAACTGGAGCTGAACAACTGGTATTGTTGTCAAACCAGTATTTCCCATTGCTGTTTTACTAACACTTTTTTTCTGTAGCTTCAAGTTTTACTGAATTTCTGAAGCACTAATCCCCAGACATGATTTTCGGCATTGCAGCCTGAAGAATAACTCCCTTTAAAATAGACTCTCCTCAAGCTTTCACTGAAGAATTAAAGCTCATCTGAATGCCCAGTATTGAGGCCTCAAGTATTAGCACCATTTTGGCAGCTCTTAGGTGAGGCTGTGAAAGCAGCTTTGTTACAAACTGTCTGAGAAAATATGAAAAGCCCAGATAAGATTTATGCAGTCCCCACAGAGGATTTTAATGAGGATGAGTCAGGTGGCTGAGGAAGGTAAGAACACCCTGAGCCTGCCTGACTCCTTTTGCTTAAGTCTGTGCTCAGGTGCCTGCGTGCAAGACCCCAGTTTTACTATTCACTCCATTTAAAGTCTCAGCACCTCCTAGAATTGAATCCGTAGCTCCAGTTCATTCTGTGACAGATATTTACTGCTGGGTCATAGATGTGATCCCATCTGGCTGATGACATTTGTAGGCTCCCTGAGATGCCTGTGTGCTCATACACATGACAATGTGTAAATAAAGAAGGGGGCAGTTCAGCCAACAGCTCCAAGAAGTTTGCCCACCATCCATGCAATTATTAACCAGAGGAACATTAGGGTTAACCCAGGACTCAGAGCTGACACCTGTCCTCCCTCAGCTTGGCTCTGCAAGACAAACTCCACTTTCTCCTCAGTTTACTTACAGGCTGTTTCCACAATCATTATCCAGGGGCTTCTAAGAAATGCCTTTGGAAGGGTTCAGCAGTGATTTCAGTGTGTTAATAAAGAGCTAATCACCTGTTTAGAATTAGTGACTAAAGAAAGTGTATTAAACTAAAGACAGTCCTTTTGTTCTGCAATAGCAGTCTCTGTATGGTTATTAAAGAATGTTTCTTTTTAAATTCATGCTTGATTGTAACCTTGAATTCACTTTCAAGTTTAAATAAGCCCTTAGATTAAGGTGTTTTCTCTCTCAAGGGGAGGAGGGAAGAGAATGAGATTTATAGATAACAGTGAGGAACTGTAACTGATACAGTCAGCCCACAAAGTTAAACAGGAGGGAGACTGGAGTGTGGGGAGTGGGAATACTGGGACATCCCAGCATTTAGAAAATTCCCATTACAGTATTGTAGGTACAACAGCTTCCCCAATGGTTTGAAACCAGTTTTGATTCTCTTGTCACTCTGAAGCCACAGATAGCTGCAGATTTCCAGGACTGTGATACATTCCTAGATGTTATTACAGTAGAGAGAACTGTACCATACACAGCCTCTTAGGGCAGGCACAGCTCAGGATTAATAAGTACCAATGCAGTCTATCATTTTGATCAGCACCCCAAAGGCTGGCAGAGGGTGGCTGGTGAGGCGCATAACCTATTACTGGACTTTCTCACCCCCCTCCTAAAGAATAAACGAATCGCATTTTATCTCTAGCAATCACATGGGATTCCCATCAAACACATCGTTTCCCATCAAAACAACATGCCAAATCTTTAATAACATAATTACAGCATATGTGAAATATGAGTCACTGTCTAATTTGATTACACACCGCCTGCCTTAAGTGATTGGGCCCAGCCATGGTGCCCAACTGGAGGCAGTGGGGGAAAGTCAAACTTCATTTAACTGCTGTTCAAAAGGGCAGTAGATATCAGGATTTTGTGTTTTCAGCATTAGAATTTAACATAAACCAGAGGCTAGATGGGAATTCATCAGGCATTGGCTGTGGATGTGAGTGCAGGTTCAGCAGCAATAGGCAGGATCCAGTCTTAGGAACAGCTGCAGAGGGCAATGTGACTCAGCTGATCCCATGGAATCAGTGATTCCCCACTGCTTTCATACAAGGGTGACTGTGTAGGGCTGTTTTGCTGCTTGGGAGGAACCTGGAGCAGGTGGCTCTTCAGCTCAGTGGTACAGCCAGACCTTAGGATGTGTCTGCTGTGATAGCAAACGGGGGGAAGGAAGTCCTGTCTGAGTAGCCTTTATTCCAATTAGCCTTTCCTACTATTTTTCCTGCATTACAACAGCTTTGAGCAGTTGTAGTGTTGGCAGGGAAGATGCTGAAAGCTCCTCTTAACACAGGCAAATATTTCTGGGCATCAACAGCTTCTGCAGAGGACACAGAAAAGGGTGAGATGGACCACATTGAGTGAAGATGGTTGGGGAGGTTGAGCTCGGGGTCCTTACTACCGAGGCAGGGAAGGGAAAATTATGTTAAATTTTCTAGCATAATTCTTAGTCCTAGAGTGTAGAAAGCTTTTCTACACTGACTTCAGGTGTGTGAAAAATCCCAATCTGTTGTAAATACATGTCTTTTGATGTTGTGATGAAAGCAAAACTCTCGGAGTAAAAATACTGTTGGGTGCCCCTGTAAACATTTTGGTTTGGTCTTAGGGAGTTTTCAAGCAGATGTGTTGCAAAGTGTGAAACTCAGTGGGGGAAAAAAAAATCATCTCTGAGTGAGCTGTAATCACCTCGGGGTATCTCAGGGTTGAAAGCTTGAGCAGGATAAGCCTGGCCTATTATTCTTGCCTTTCTTTGCCTTAATATTTACTGGTCAACAGGTGCCACTTAAGACAGGGCTGCTCTGCTCCTGGTGGCTTTGCTGCCTGTTAAAAGAGTATCTATAGCCCAGCCGGTGCTGGGTGAACACACAAACAAGCGGA
Organism: Sclerurus mexicanus; assembly: GCA_013396755.1. Lineage (NCBI taxonomy): Eukaryota > Metazoa > Chordata > Aves > Passeriformes > Furnariidae > Sclerurus > Sclerurus mexicanus. Next base: position 691,399 of record VWZF01003689.1, on the reverse strand, counting down.
GCCACTTGTGAGGTTATAAATGGAATAGTTGTCTTGATTTCAATTTGTATGGAGAACTGCTTCAAGTGCAGATCATGTCAAACAATAATGCAGTTTCTGGAGTGGCTCTTTGGTTAATTCTGCTGGTGTGGGGCTGCTGCTGGCTCTGCCTGTTGTGTTGTGTGCTAACCTGGAGTCAAACATGCTGTAGCAATATTTCTAAGTGCCTAGTTTAATTTTACCTGCAATTTAAATTTTATGAGGCAGTTATGTGTTAGTTAAAGGGCCTTTTGTAATGACCAAAAAGAGCAGGTGCATTTTAAAATACTGGACATTTAAAACCTCATTGCCATTTTAATTGAACTTAATTTTAATATCTGAATGACATCTTTGTTAATATATTAAAGATGTTTAGTGCTATTAATTGATATGTAACAGGGTAGCAGTGAATTTATTATGTGGCTTAAAATACCAACTGGTATGTTAAAGCTATTTCTGCTTTTCGGTTCTATTAAATGCCAACTATAATTTGTTATACAGACTGTTGGAGAGCTGACTATTGATTGTTACCTACAGTGCAGGCTCAATATCTGTCAGTGAGCACTCCTTATAAAATGGGTATGAAACCTCTTGTTTGGGAGCACCAAGGATGTGAAGGCTGGAATCTGTGAGAGGAGTGACATGAGGAGTGTGGTATCCCACACCCAGCTAACAGGGTGCTCATCAAGCAGCAGTTCAAGCACTGGTTTGGCTGATACATGAAATAATAAAGTTACTACTGAAGCTTAAAAATAACACTGCAAGAAGAAAGGGTTGCTATTAACCTAGTTCTGGAGTTTTTTATTTTTTTTCATTTATTCTGGCCATCATACAGTCCCACAGTTGTCTCCCTGACTGAAAAGGCTGGCACAGGAGGTTAGAGGGTCAGTGGAAGAGATGAGGGTTAGAAGTGGATCTCAGCTGTGGCCCCTTCTGTAAAACTACGGAAATTTGTCTTCTGTTATCTCTTCTTTTGCCTTCTTGTTCCTTTAAATACAAGCTTTTCAAGGAAAGTTATATAAAAACCTTGACAGCACCTTATGGCAGCTCAATGTGATGAGCAGATCAATCATTNCATGATTTGCTTCTTAGGCCTCTGCTACTGAAATTCACTTTGGGTAGCCTGAGCATATTGTCAGTGACAAAAATCTAGTTATAGTGTGGAAAAATGTGTGAATATTTTCAGAAAGGACTTGCTTACTTGTATCCAATAGGATAAAACTAGAGATACTGCGGTAGAGACAAGGGTTTGTCCTGCTTCTTTGTATCCAGAGACAGATAAAGAAGCAGGTTGTACCCCAAACAATCAAGGCAATGAGCAGTAAAACCAAATTTTTATTTACTCTTCTGTTTTTTACCCCCCAGGTGGGGACAGAAATAAAATGGCATGTTAGAATCACGTAGGGGATGTGGGAAAGGCTGAGGGGAAAAAGTGTTTATTTGTAAAACTATCAAAACAGTGAAATCATCATCTTTTCCATCTCTTGAAATCTGGTTTTAGTTTGCTTTTATTCAGTTTTGGAGGGAAGGGCATCCTTTGGACGGGGAACAATGTGGTGTTAACAACCACCTTCTTGGGACAGCAACACCTCACAACAACCTTCCCTGGAAATATGTTGGGGTTTACACCCTCTCACAACTTTGTAGAAGAAAGCTGTGGACAATGAACCCTCATGGATACACACACTTAAAATGTTTTGTTTGGGATGAAAGTTGTCACTGGTGGAGTTCTGTTGAAGCTGGAGGAGAAGCTGCATTACCTTGAGGTTTATTTGGGGTTTTGAGGAGGAATTTGAGAAGATTCCTAATTCTGCACAGCAGAAATGTTACCTCTCTTTGCCTCTGTGCTTGTTCAGACCTTATGCAATTTATGGACCATATTCTTTCAAGAAGCCACAACCATCAGAAAGGAACATGAGGAATTGTTAAAAGTTCACTGAATCATTGAACATTACCTTGAGGTGGGGCACCTTTGTTGATGTAATGAAACTTATGAAAGAACCAAAGCAAAAAGGAAGGGAATCTAATAAATAGCTGAATTTCAGAGGGCATAATATCACCACAGGTCATTTCTCTAAATTATTTAAGCCTAGTGTTTGCTATGCACTTCTACCATTTCTCAGGTGAGGATTTATTACCTCTTAATTCACTTCAATATCTAAAATGTATTTGATCTGGGAGGGGAAAACAGACAGCTAGGGAAGAAAAATTACTTTGGTCCCTTTATAGAAAATCTAAGTGATGCTGCTCGTGTTCTCTTTCAGCCAGAGGACCTGAGTAAGATGTTTGCAGATCATTTATTGCGAATGTCTATTACACTGCTTTGGTATAACAAAGACTTCTTTGTGAAAATACTCCATAGTGTGAGAGGAATTGGAATAACTCTTATGCGTTTTGCCTCACAGTAAAATAGTCTGGTTTAATATATATTAATGCAGTCCTGTGAGATGGATCAGTAAAACCAAGCTGTAAGTATGCATGGAAGTGCATTTTTAAGTAAACAAAAATCCACCTTAAAAAAAATTGTAGATGTAGGTGTGGCCTGAAACAAAAATTTCACTTGTGTATCTTTATGAAAGGAAATAAATCACATGGCTCTTCAATCCCATGTTTAGAAATGTAAATTATTTTCTGCGGGTTTGAATTATAACTTCACATATCTAACAACTTTATGTTCAAGGGACAATGTTAGGTTGTATCTAAAAGTTGAGGACCCATTTTGCATCAAATCCCAAACTACCTTCAAGAAAATAGGTTGTCCATTGATAGTGGAGAGTGAAATCAGTCTTAAAGCTGATGTTATCAAACACGTAAGGGATCTATGAGCCAGATCCCCTGAGTGTTATGACTGTCACATTGTAGACAAACTTCCCTAGTTTTTAAAAAATGTAGAAAACTAGAAATTTTTAACTTGGAATGGATTAATTAAAGCGCATTGTTAATTCTCATCCAGATTCAGAGTACCCTCAGGTCAATTTATCCTATTCCATTTACGAAGGATATTAAACTGCATTGAACAAATAGTGTTCATGGGGATTTAATACATTTTAATAAATCCATTTTAGGACTTGATGCAGATTAGTTTTATTGTGTTCATTTGGAAAGATAAAGGTTTTTAAGCGTGGGGGGGAGGAATTTTCAGCAAACTGGTTTTGAGCTAAAAAAATTGCTGGTTTTGTGTGTGCTATTGGGTAGTTGACAGCACTGGGAAACAATACAATATTCCAACTTTAGCCAGTAAATCTGTCCATTATTTGTCAAGCAGTATGGTCAGGCTGAAATACATTCTGCAGAGGATAACTTATTCCACAGAGCTTAATCCTCCCCTTCCATCACCAAATGACTTTGGACTTGCATAAATTTTTCCATTATTTGCCCAGCTTTTACAATGCTGGAAGTGTAATGCTCAGGCTTCTAAGCCTCTTTTCCTCTGTGCTGCTGAAAACTGGCTTTTCTGCTTTTAATATTTAGTGCCAAGTGAGGTTTTTCCCAATGATTGAGCCACTGTTTACTTCAAAGCACCATCAGCTGCCTCTGCCTCATTGATTTTTTGGGGTGCAATAGCATTTGCTCACATTGAAAGTAACTTTGCAGAACTTGAGGATTGGGTTAGGAGCAGGAATTAGGAAAGCTTCTTTCCAGTTCAAGGGAATGTGGATTAATCCATGCTTAATAAATTACATTAACAACATATTTGGAACTGAAATGGGAAGACAGAAAAGATGTCACCCTGCTGTTGTTCCCCAATCTAATAATAGATGCTTTCTGAGCTGAAAGTAATTAAGGAGAGGAGGTGGCTGTCTGTCATTTTACCATGTTGTGCTGTGCCTCTGCCCAGTGCCTGTAATGTGTTTCACTGAGAAGATAAAAGGACACTTAAAAATTTAGAGCCACACATTCGTGGTTTTTTCCTCTCCACTTCATTCTTACATTAAGCTCAGGTAATAGCACAGGTGAGAGGTGTCTCCTTCCCTGGAGAATTCAGGAATAAAATTGATGCTATCTATCTGCAGAGGTCCACTTTGAAATATTTAGTCTGTTAAGCCATTTCCAGGTACTGGTAATACAGATCTTTGCTCTCTGAACCAAGAGCAAGGCAGTAAAGCTCCCAGACAAGACAGCTGCTGCCATCCCTTATTTTATCTCCTTTTGACAAGGCTCTGTGCAGGGCAGGCAGGCCTCCAATAAAGACAGTTTCTCATTCACCTGGAAATTATTCAGGTGAGTTTAATGGAGTCACAACAGACTAAAAGGGAAATTGGGCCCACACAGCTCATCCCTTAATAATTTCAGTTCAAGCTTTCCCATTGACTTTACTAGGGGTTGAGACTTCTTGGTATTACACTTGGTTTGGAATTGTTTTGAGGTTAATAACATGAACTCTTAGAAAAAGGGCCTCAGTTTGGACATAAGTTTCCCTGTTGAGGATATCTGGCCACCGTCTCATCTTCTATCTTGATGGGTAAATTTTCAAAGGCACTTGGAGCAATCAGACATCTTGTCCCCAGGGCTGATGGCACTGGGCTACTCTGTCTGCCCCTTGCAAAGCAGAGACATTGTCAGCAAGGAGTTTCTTTGCATTTATTGCTGAAACCACAGCCATGTGCCATCAAAATTCTTCCTCCAGAGGAAGGAGCCTTAACTTAAAAATGTGGCATGTGAATCATAGAATCATGGAAAGGTTTGGGCTAGAAGGGACCTCAAAACCACCCAGTCCCACACCCTGCCATGGGCAGGGACACTTCCCACTAGCCCAGGTTGCTCTAAACCCTGTCCAACGTGGCCTTGGACACTTCCAGGGACGGGGCAACCACAGCTTCTCCATACAATCACACAAATATTTTTGTCATAGAACCATTTAGGTTGGAAAAGACCTTTAAGATCATTGAGTCCAACCATTAACATGTGGGTTTGTGCCTGATTGTCTGCAGCTCACACATGTGCTCTGTCCTGGCACAAATGCAGCAGTGGTTTAAAAATTGCATTAGGATTTACAGTAGAAGCTTGACATCAGTGCTGAGTATGCTTTTCTTGCCCTTCTTCAAGGAATGGGAATTACTGAGAGTGTCTTCAGAGAGGTCAAAAGTGATGGGAGGGTCTGTGAAGGCTGAAAAAACCTCTCAAGTTTAGTGATGTCTTGGGAACTGGAGTGAAGACAACTTAGGTACTATATCTGTTGTGTTTAAATTAAAGGGCTTTTAATTTAGTATCGGACAAGAAATACTGAAATGCATTTAATAGAAAGCAGTGACAATTTCAAAGCTCTGTTTCAGGATCCTAGTTAATGGATGAATTTATGCTGCCACATTCTTCCTCCTGGATAGCATTACAGGCACAGTGTTTTGTTTCCAGAGAGCATCACAGAGCTTTTTTCTTACACCTAGAAAAGGGTTGTTTGACTAAGCTGGAATGATTCAGGGCTTTGAATGAATGCTCTGGATTTTACAGGGGCACACAATATCCTTTGCCCTTGTGGAGAAAGCTTTCATGAATTATATACCTGCTGCTTCTGTATTTTAAATTGCTAGGATTAAAGGCTAAGAGTGATTCTTTTGGTTCCTTATCTGGAGGTTTTCTATTTGAGTTCACTTCTAATCGGAGTCTATTCTGCTCAGGCCTGCTGCAAATACCTGGGACAAAGCACAGAGCTGACTGTCTAATGGCAGTTCTGATTTAACAAGGGGCAGTTTGTCAAGGAAGCATCATTGGGAAAGCCAAGGGACCAGGCAGTAGGAGCAAAGGAACCATTAGTACCTATGACGGTGGAGAAGACCATTTGGTGTTGACTTGATAAACGCCATCACTACAAGGGCATGATAAAATACCTAAAAAACAGGATGTATAAGCCCCTGCCTAATCTCCAGTTTCATATAATTGTACCATGACAAATGGAGGCATTAGACCTGATAAGGTTTTAATAAAAATGCAAATATAGAAATCCTGCACTAGAAATGCTGGAAGTCAGTTCTTAAAAGTAAAATAATCTACTTGTTCTGGCCGTGATGATGATGAATATGCATATGCTCTTTTGTGGGGTTTATTATTCTAAATATTGTGGAAATATGGTTGGGGGGGATTTGCAGTTGTACTTTGAAGATTGTTACAGTCCAGAGAGGGACCAGGTGAAACAAAGACTCCATTACAGAGGTTGCTGTGCACACACATTTCTGACCTGGAAAAATTTACAGTCCAAGTACTTAATAGGTAATAAAGCATGGGAGAGAAAACAGTAGGTATAGGGGAATGAAAGGACTTTCCAAAGTGGCAGCAGGGCAGTGACTGAACTAAGGTTTCTTGGATCACAGCCTGGTGTCTTTTGCTGTAGTCAACCATTTCTAATGGCTTGTAAATCCCAGCATTTCAGCAGCTATTCCAGAGGTTTCACAATCTACCTGAGGCTTGACTGTTGGATAGATGTCGAATGACAGCCAATTGCTCACTGGGGAAATAAAAATTCTCCTTTTCTCAGATGTGACTCAAATCCTCATAAAATCAAATGGCAGCAGTGAGCACAGGACTGAACCCCTGATTCCTGGAGTTCCTCTGAGGTACCACACACAAAGAGTGCTGCAAGGTGCCAAAAGCAGAGCATGCTTTTGTGTTGCCCTCACTCAGGAAAGCAAATGTGAGCTAAAGGCTGAACAAGGATGGTGGAGTTTGTTTCCTGGCTCATGATGGAACTGATGTCTTTTCAGAACTAAGCAAAATTTCAAACTACCCATGCCTATTTGAAAAGAAACCTCTGAAAATTAAGTTTGACTGGTTAGGAATTGAGTGGGATGAGATCCATCAGTGTGGGGAATGAGACAGTCCCTTTGTACTGGAAGAGAGCAACCATCAGCTGGGTAGTGAAAGTGTCTGTCTGTGGGGCCTGGTCATCCAGCTCATCAGGGTTTCAATTAGTGCCTTCTTCCATTAGTGAACTGTCCAGTGCTCAAGTTTCCCAGCCCTCCTCCGCTGCTCCTCAGAGCATGACAGTGTTCTGTGTCTTCATGGTAGCCCTGGGACTATTTGCTTGGTTTTAGAAATTATCTTGTATGTAGATGGTATATATTAGATGATGGCTTAGGGGGGGGGGTGTGTGTGTATATATATATATATATATATATATACACCCCCACACCCTCCCCTCCTGTCTTTTTTCTGTTTTATCTCTGTCCCTGACACTGCATTATATTCGTGACAGCTCACTACTCTCCTTTGAATTACCCCTGATTTTTGACTTCTCCTTTTGTTTCATGCTGTCACTGTGACTGACAGCTTTGACTGCATCCAATAAAGCTCTGCATTCCTAAAGTAAGGTCAGCTCTGATATTCATGAAGCTGTTTGATCAGAACAATATCCCTTTTTAACCTGTTATAGAGGATGAGAGAATCTACATAGAGAAGAATTTAATGAGAGAGAGTAGAAATCACTCTCCAAAGCTGCCAATGGATTAGTGTTTTTGTGACCAGATGAGAATTTGGCAGGCAGAGAAGCCTTTTTTTTTTTTTAATCAGATGGAGAGAACATTTCTGCAGTGCTATGAATTTCTGCTCAGGTAATTAATAGATGATCCCTGTCCCAAATAATTTAGTCCTGTTATTGATGAGGGTGCTACATCCTATTTCCAAGGCTCATAATGCAAGATCCAAGCCTCCTATTAATAGGAAAAATAAAAATCTACTGCTTTTGTTTTTATCTGTTTGCCAAGTGTTGTGAAGCAGAGCTGGGGAAGAACTTGCTAAGCTGTAAATGGTCAAGGTGAGTGGTGTAATCAAGGGTCTGGAAGGCAGTGTGCAGATTAAACAAAATTATAAAGCTTAGAAAGTCAAAGCAACTACATTAATATATCATTAAACACTGAAGACCATTTTGTAGGTGCAAAAAAACCCCATTGTGGAATTCCCTATGGAGATCATCTTATTATTCTGTTTTGTCTGATTAAAATGAATCCTTTTGCTTCACAATCGATCCCCAAACAGTGCAGTTCAAAGGGCTGATAATTAGCAGAGACCAGATGGAGGAAGGGAAGGCTTCTTTTAGTAAGAAGCTGAAGCCAGTTTTAAAATAGCAGGAACTTGAGGTAGAGAAATGCTGAAGGAATGGAGCAGATTTGATGAGACAAGGCTTTCCTTAACTGGGAGTGATCTATGTGACATCTTGTTGCTCAAGATGAATTTCTAATGGATTTTGCAGCACTCAAAAGCATCTTTCACAACATGAGTCTTTATCTTTCTATTTGCACTGTTATCAAGAGTTGGGACAGGCTAAGAGACAGAATGCAATTTGCTCTGCAGTGGCCCCAGGATTGTGTATTTGCATATTCTGTTTAGATATTGAAAAATATATGTTTTGTTAGACTTTTATCTGCTTCTGATTATTAAGTGTCTTCCATCTCCTCTCTCACCTTCCCCTGCTTAAGGTTATTCTGATGTTATCAGCTCCAAGAGTTACAAAATCAAACGGTTTAAGTTATATGACTGTATAGTCAAGCAACATTTTTAATAATTCTTTTGCCTTTTGATGTTTAAGCCTTTGGGGTCCACACTGGTTAATCTTCCCTTACATGGAAGAGAAACATCTAATTTTAAAATAAAATTCAGATTTTTGTTGTCTTTTAAAATTATTTTATAAGCTGAGGGTTGAAAGGCAAAAAAAAAAAATAAATTGAGAGAGTTATTATAAAAATGCATTAATTAGCTGTTTCACATGCAGGATACAGCTTTAAATGTACCTAAAACCAAAGTATCCAGCTAAAAATCCAACTTTAATGGAATATGGAATTCCTTCAAGCACTCATGTCTTTGGTGCATCCTAAGATGTGGATGTGACACAATGCAGGGCTTTACTACAAACACCAGAAAAAAAAGAAAAGAAATATAATTTTATAAAAGGTGCTTGATTTTTCATGTTTAGCTTGAGATTATTGGGAAAAAAAAACATATTTTCTGAAAGTAGGATGTAGCTGACACCTCAGGAAAACCTGAGGCTCTCTTGCAGCTTCTCAAGGTAGGTGTCCAGAGCTCCTAAAGCCTTTTAAAATCCACCTGACTTTTATTATATGATACAATCAATCTTTATTGACTTAGGGTATGAAATGAAAATGACTGCTAATATGCACAACACATTTGTGAGGCAGGACTTTTGGGCAAGGGAAGGAGTTGGAGGCATCAGACTTTACTGTCTGCAATCTTGCTTTGAGATTATTTTAATGAACTTTGAAAATTAATGTTATATTATGGAGAGGTAAAAGGGAGAAGGAAAGGCCCTACAGAGGGACTGCAGGAAGGCGTGGAAAGGGAATACCATGACTGAGTGAAACAGTTGGATCATTCCATTTAGTTTGCAAGTTCCAGGAGCCTGCAATACTAGTTTGTTAATGTTTTTACTGCTTCTGTCAGCAAGAAAAATCAGCTTTCTTGGCCTCAGTCTCCTATGAATTCTTGTAATTTTCCTACTGAGCCTTTGAATTTTCTTAATAAATACATAAGTCAGCATGGAGCATCCCTGGGATGTAGATGTTCAATTCAGTTCCACCCAGATGGTGGAAATCTCAGGCTTCACCTTGGACAGTTCCATAGCTCAATCACATCCCTGTCACACCAGGAAATATTAATGCATTATTTCATCTTCTCACTGTTTTAGTTTGCCCATGCTGTTAATGGACACTTTGTGGTTTTCTTATTTTGGCCTGAAAATATGGACTTTTAACTGTGGGGTTTGGTTTTGTTTTCCATACACTAACCACCAAGATTTTCCTCCTGATGTTGACAGAAGAGATTGAGTTATTTTCCTTCTGAATGGATTTTGTTGACAGGATGGATTTAGGCTGTTGACAAAACACACTCTGTTAGCACAGTGGCCTAAAGCTTTGATGAAATATGTTTTATTGGCAGGATAGATTGAGATTGTGGTGACAAAATGCAAATAGCCTAATCCATTCTGTTGATAAAACACATTTATCTACCTATCAAATCCATCTGGTTGACAAACCCATTTTTGATTGAAACTGAAATACATCTTTTTGAGAGGAAGAAATAAATTCCCGCAGAGCTGTGGGAAGCAGCTCAGCTTGAGAAGCTGTGCTGGAGCCTCTCTCGTGTGCTGTGGAAAGCAGAGATTAGGACTGTACAGTAACAGTATTAGAAATGGCAGGGAAGGGAACTGCAAATGGAATTCTCACCCATTTCCACAACACAGCACTGCACTAAGTCTATCATGGATATTTTGCAAGTTCTCTACAAATTGTAGCACCTTAATGGAGTTTCGAGGGAGATCTGTGTTCAAAGTTGACCCTGAAAATGAAAATTAATATCTTTGTACTAAAAATCAGTGTCAATAGCTGTGGTGGGTTTTGGTATCTCCAACTCATCTGCTAGTTGAAGCAGCTGGATTTTTCCTGTCCTTTGTCGGTCTGTTTTGCTCTGTCCAAAGGCAGTAAAGACTTGGATTTCTTTCCTTTCTAACACTCCTGTCTATCTGCAAATTCTAACTAACCCTTTCTCTTAGGCTGTCCCATTGGTTAACACAATTTAGTATTGAGTTTGTCCATTCTCTGCTTCAAGGATTTTCGCTTGAGCTCAGCCCAGCCTGTTACAATGAGCAAATAATGACAGCAAAATTCAGAGCTGCTTCTTCAGACTTTCATGTTTAAGATGTTTTTCTTCAACTGTATGGCGTCAAAAGCAGGATTTTCCCTCCACTTGTACATACAGTCTGTTCCTGAGGCACAGGAAGGGAATATCATGTCTCTGCTTGATGTGAGAGCAGATGTAGCGTTTTGACCATATTGACGTTTATAGTAACAAGAAATGTAATTTTCCACTCCAGCAATGGCATTGTGTTCTTCCTGTGTCAGAGGATGTAAGAATCAATACACTAATACCACAAAGCAAACATTTTGACATTTGAAGTTGTTTAGTTCACCGTTTCTATTTAAAAATGTCAGATTTGATGGGGGATATGGGAGAACCAGAAATTAGCATTATTTCCCTAAACTTAATCTTATATAAGAAGGAAGGATTTTAAACCTGAAATTTATATTAATTTATATGAATTTGTATTAATGGCTTCTTTTCCTTACACACTGAGATCAATTTGTCCTTTCCCATGCAGTTTGATTAATAGAAAATAAAATTATGTCCCTGTTGAGATGTTTTTGGCCCTTAGCTCTTGAAACAGAATTTTGTGACCAGCTGCAATGTGGGGGGAAAGGTGAGTTGCTTAGAACCCTCCATTTAAAACAGCTGTTTTTAAACATTATATGGTTTATACATAGTTTGGACTAATATACATATATATACATGTATATTTTTATGGTTTGGGCTAATACATCGAGACAAAGAGCATCTGAACTGCTGCCAAATCAAAAGCATTTTACATTGTGCTCAAACATAAATGATAAATTGTGAAGAGACATCAAGTGGAGGCAGTTTTCCTCATTAAGTGTCTTCCTCATGGTCCCAGTGTCACCTGTGTGGCACCCTGACCCAACAAGGTGAAGGCTCCTAGAAGGGCTGCTTTAATTAAGTTTAATGGAGTAGTAAAGACAAGTTGATGGTGTGGCTGAATAAAATCACAGAATCACAGCATGGTTTGGGTTGGAAGGGACATTAAAACCCATCCAGTTCCACCCTCTGCCATGGGCAGGGACACCTTCCAGCAGCCCAGGTTGCTCCAAGCCCCATCCAACCTGGCCTTGGACACTTCCAGGGATGGGGCTGCCACAGCTTCTGTGGGCAACCTGTGCCAGGGCCTCCTCACCATCACAGGGAGGAATTTCTTCTTTAAATCCAATCTAAACCAGTTTCAGTTGAAGCCATTCCCCTTTGTCTGCTCACTCCATGCCCTTGTCCAAAATACCTTGTTAAAAAACCCCAGACACTGGGGAATGTCTTTTCTGCCAGAGTATTGCTTTCAATCCTCCCATCAGGGCAACTGTCTGACTGGCAGGATGAGTTCTGACTTAGAGAAGTATTTCCTGGCATTTATAAGCCCAAAGTGCAGCAGTGGAAGTTCTTGCAGGCACCTGTGTGAACTGTGAAGGGATCTTGGTGTCTCAGCATCACTAACATCTTGCAAGCAGAGATGGAGTTTTGCTTCTGTTTGTCAGAACCAGCCAAGCTTTTTGCCTCCAAGGCTGTAAACTCAGCACTGTGGTGTTAATCACAGAGGTGATGGGGTGTGTGTGATCCTTGAGGAGTTCAACAGGTTCACTGAAGCCGCAAAAAAAAAATTTATTATATTAAAGGTTATATTGTAAAATGGGTATGTACATGTGGGTAAAAGGATGAAGAGAAACAAATTAATACTTCTGTTGTAGTTAACTGAGGCCTTGAAAAGGCTTTGCAGGCAATGGTAAAGTCTAGGAGCAGTCACAGCCATAGGAGAATACTTAAGTGTCAATCTTGCTGATGGTCAGAAGACAGAAGACAAAAGGAAAATGAGTCATAAGTGCTTTCAGACTGTGCTCTGTGCTCATGTTGTGCCTAAAGGTAAGGTCTCACTGCCTATGGAGAGCCTCAGACCTCCAGTCCAGCTGGTTTAGAGCATCTTTCCTGGGAGGTGACTCCACAGTCTAATACATTTCCAGGAATAGGCTGCATTCCTCTCTGTTCCACCCCATTGCTTCCAGCTATTTTATATTTCACTTTTTCCTGGCAATGTGTTTAGATCCTTTGTGTTGTTCTGCTGCGTCTCCTCTTCCTTTGGTGTCAAAGTGGGTTTTCCTGACCTGTGTGAGATGGTGTTTGTTCTACCATCTTCATTAATTATGCTGGCATGAGCTGTGCAGAGGGGGCCAGGCACCATGGCATTAACACTCAGAAGCATTTTCTCAGGATGAGAAAGGGCAGAGCACAGAAACAAAAGAAAGCAAAAGGATAATGAGGAGTCCATGACCTTTCTGAGGTCTCATTGCCAGAGTCTTATGCATTATTTCAGCCGCTGTGCAATTAACTTGTGTCATTACTGTACATGTGGGCAAACCCTGACAGGGACATCTCACGGAATCAAGGGGGAAATGACAACTTTTTAGTAGGCTTGAAAACAGAACGCTGGAGGTGAATTTTGCACATAACATTATTTGTCTTGAGGGCTTTATTGTGCAGATATTGGTGTATAACGATGTGCAACAGCTCATTTCAAGGAAGTGGGAGCAATCTAAGAGCTGTCTGTGCAATATTTATTGTCATGCACTCTAAGAAGAATCCATCTGCATATGAAAGGCTGTAAAACAACATGCATTGACTGTAACCATCATTATTGTTAAAATACCAAATGATTTATGAATGTTATTTTCCTTGATTAAAGGAGATGATGTTGGTTCCAGTGGGTGCTGCTGTTCAACAGCGTTCCTTCCCCAAACTTAACACTGCAAGATACATTTTGCTGAGTGAGAGCAGAAGTGATTATGAAATGATTCTAAACAGGCTCCTAGGTCTGATTAGAGCATTTCTAAGAGGGCAGCTCTGCCTGTCATTATTCCAGTCACCCTTTTACCTCTGCCTTACTTCTGGGCTTAGGATAAAATGGCAGGATTTCTGCATTTTCATGATATTTCTTTGGATTTGGAAAGTCTGGGTAAATATTGACACCCTTGAAGGTGATGGAAGAAACCTCAGCTCACATTGATGAAGCCAGGAGTTTATGCACAGCATTTCCTCCTACGTTGTGCTGTGGTTTGAGATTGGGGAATGAAAATATAGAACAAGCGCAAAGCAGAGTATTTTTAAATGAAAATGAGCCAGAGAATATTATTCTGCAGTGAATATAGTATTGTTAAAGTAGCATCAAAAATCATTCATCTCAGATAGATTGCTAACCTGATGGTTTGTGGCTGTGAAATTCTGGGGTTGAAAGAAGCTGGGGTCTCTGAGCATCAAAAAAGTAAGTGATGATTTAAAAAATACAAATAGCAGCATTTAACAGTACTCCAATAAAATCAAATTGAAGACAGGCATTTAATGCTGGACAGTGAATAGAAAGGCTGAGTTTTAATTTTGGATATCCAACTGGTACTACTGCTGAATTTTAATTTATTTATATTTCTGCCATCACTCGCTCCTTGTTTAGATAATAAAGGAAACTTGGCTGTAGGTTCTACATAGCAATTGCATTTATCCTGCTGTTACCATTTTAAACTGGTATAGTAGTTACCACAGCAACTGCAAAATGGCTTAGTTGTAATACGAAAACTTTCCATACAGAAGCAAATCTGATAAAATGTCATGGACTGTCTTGAAGAAATATGTATGTTCCAATAAAAATCACTCACTGTTTCTGGGGTTACTGTAGAAATGCATTAGCAATTGTATAGTTAAGTTCTGGTTGGTATCTCCCTTGTAAATCTGCCGTAGTTAGTCCTGAAACCAGCCTAAAATGGTCCCCTCCCAGCTCTCAGCTGGGGAATGAGTAAAAAATGGCTCTCAAAAAACAAGCTGGTTCTATTCAAGGTGAAAAGCAGCAACAACTACTTTTTATCCCCCAACATGTGGCTTCCTACTACCAGAGGGCAGGGTTAGATGGGATATTGGGGAGAAATTCTTCCCTTTGAGGGTAGTGAAAGTCTGGGATGGAATTCCCAGAGGGGCTGTGGCTGCTGCTTGATTCTGGAAGTGTCCAAGGCCAGGTTGGACAGGGCTTGGAGAAACCTGGTCTAGAAGGCAGGGAGTGGAACAAGATGGACTTTAAGGTCCTTTCCTGCTCAAATCATTCCATGATTCTATATATAGAGGCACCTGTAGACCAATGACAAAATGAATGTTTGAGAAGGTTTGGGTTTTTTATTTTTAAATTCACCTTTCAGGATCATAGTTAGTGGTATAGAAGACCCTTAGTGAGATGTGCCACCCTGGAGCAGAATGAGGGGCTCCCCTGCCCCGCACCTTCTTGCAGCCACGGCCATGCTGGATGATGGAACCCATCAATAACCGGTCACTGCCCCTCTCCAGCTCCCATTGAACTGTCTGATCCTCTGAGGGCTTCATGTGTGTTTATCCTTTTAATACTGAGCTGGGAAGAGCAGCAGTGCTGTTATTCCTGTAACATGGATGAGGTGTGGGCAAATTACCTGCAGATTTCTCTTTTTATCTCCCCATCATTGGTTCACACTGTGAATATGGATAGTTTATACCCCTTTTAGTCTTCTCAAGCCATCACTTTCCCCAAGGCAACAATACACAATAGCATTTTCATAGCTAAATCATGGGTAGAAAGGGGAGGAAGGTTGAGGTTACTTTGTCACTGAGGTATTACTGCTCAGGGTATTATGCTGTGCTTGGAAGTTGCTGAGTTTTTATGCTGCCTGCTCCCATGAGGTTATTCACAGCTCTGCCATAAATACAGGAAATTAATCTATATATATCCATCCAAAGATGAGAACTAGGGAATGAAATTAAATTAAAAACCTGATTGCTGAGAGCCACAGTAGAGAAACACAAAAGCTGCTGTCTGTAAGAAATCCTTATGGACCCAGAAAAGTCACGTCTGACACACATATGGGAACCTGTGCCACTGAAATAAATACTTAACTGTGTTATCCTACATTTCCAGCCATATTTCTCAATGCCAGCATTGTCACTTGATAGTGAGGTGTTTGGGGATTGATTTTAATAAAGCTGCGAGTTAGGAAAAGCAGTTTTATACTAACAACGTGTTGATTAGTGGAAATTCTTTGTATTTGTTGCAAAGGTGGTGAGGCCCTGGCACAGGTTGCCCAGAGAAGCTGTGGCTGTCCCTGGATTCTTGGAAGTGTCCAAGGGTTGGACAGGGTTTGGAGCAACCTGATTGAATGGAAGGTGACGCTGCCTATGGCAGGGAGTCAGACTGGATGGGGTTTAATCCTTTCCAACCCAAACCATTCTGGGATTCTATGCCTGTGTACAGATTCAGCAAAATTCAAGTTTAATGGGAGGTTTTTTTGAAGTAGATCTCTGTGACAGCATGACACACAAGCTGCCACTAAGGTTTTGAAAGCTTTCTCAAACATCTCCTGCCTGATAGAGCGTGATTGAAAATGGGGAGCATTAAACAAGCATTAAGAAGAAATACAGTTCTAAGTTAAAACAGAGACATTCTTATCAAGACAGCACACTGTGGCAGCAGGATGTCTTCATGGGAGAAAAAAACCACTTGCCATCCTCTTTGATCAATTATGTGGAGACCTGAGTGCCTCGGAACTCAGGAGTTTTCCTGTTTAGGAAAGGAGGACGTGTTTAATGGACAGATGGGAATAGAGAGGCCATTTCCAGGGACATAATCACACCTTTTGACAGAGGTGGGAGTCCTTCAAGCCCTTTCCTCCCTCCTGGCAAGTGCCACCCCTGTGTAATTCAGGGCAAATTAGCAGCAGGGATGGGGCTGGTCCAGGCTGACCCTCCACCAGTTGAATACTTATGCTCAAGGACAGACTCCATCCTGTTGGAACTGGGAAGGCACTAAAGATCCATGATTTTTGGGGACTCTCATAATGCATTTCTGAGGCCTGAGCTGCAGACGGGGTAATTCATTAGAATATCTGTGCTTCTTCACAGCCACAGGAGGACTCTGTCAAAGTGGACACCGATGGCATTTCACTGATATATTTCATCAAGGGCAGAGCAATTTTGTGCTACAGAATGTAGCTGCAGAGTTGTGAATGGGTCCCTGCCTGAGCTGCATCAGTCGTTCTATCCAGGTATCAGCTATAATTACAGTTTTCAGTATTTGGCTGGATTATAACAGACTAATATCTGTCTAACCCAGCCAAATTATCTACACTTCAATCTATTTACACAAGCTCTTTTAATTTAATTTGATCTGTCTACTGGTGAGGGACCTTAATTTAAGATGGTGTAGAACTCAAGATGAAGAGTTTGGGATTCTTTTCCTCTTTAATTTTTCTTTAGGCATGGATACAACATTTTTCAAGCAACCTCCAAACAGCCTTTTATTTAGAGACTTGTTTGAATACTTAAAGTGAAAAATGCTTTATTTCATTTGGTAAGCGTGAATGGAGTGTACTCTTTCAATGCCAGCTGGAGAAGGGACTGTGTACTGAACCACCTGAAAGGAAGATGAAGATTTCTTTGATTTCTACAGCAGGGATATAATTCAACTATTCAATTTGATCAAAGAAAACTAGATCTACTAAATTTTCTGGCTATTTTCAAGTATTTTTTATGAATCTCTGCGTTTACAGCAGGTGCATTTTTACTCCTATGCAATTTTTTTTCGAGACTGAACTTTGGTAGCATCAGTCTGGCAGTAAAATTGGATTTCAGTGCTTGCTGCTGTCAAAATGTCCTCTTTCTTACACACAGAGTGATCATGAAAAGACATTTTCAGTTCAGCCAGAATGTGACACCTACAGTAATTACCTGCTGTGCAGGTCTGGGGTTAACTTGTGGACAGCTCATTAGCTATGCAGAGCAGTGCAAACCAGCAGCAAGAGGAAGAAAGAAATATAGCAGGAAAAAAAAGGGTTTCCAGACTCTGCTGTGTCTTTTAAAATCCATGAGTTCCTATGTTCATCTCCCAGTAAAACAGCTGTTAAAATAGAGCTATGGATGTGGGATGTTGGAGGAAGGCTCCAGCATCAGCTCTGGGGGCTCAGGCCACATTAACAACCCTTGCTATGCCTTTATATGACAGACACAGACGAGGAATATAAAAGGGGATTTTGAAACAGCCAGACCAGTACAGAAGAACTGCTTCAACCTGGGATTACTGCATTTTTAATGTCTCATCATTATCTCTAAAGCTGATGGAATAAAAGAAATAAAATAATTTCTAAATGGTAATTGCATCTTACTGAGCTCTTTGAAAGGCCACCTAATTCACTGTCTTAGACCAAAGTATTTCCAAATCCATTTAAAAATCCTATCCAATGTTCTCAGTGAGGAGGATTCATGTGTAGATTTCCAACATCCCTGCTCCGTCCCAAGTACCTCAGCGATGTGGTGTTTTGTACCCAGGATTGCCAAGGTATGAGAGATATAAGACCTTGTCCAGGATGCACTTACCATTTTGAGCAGGCTTTGTCTCTCTTAGCCCAGCACGCTCTTGTTAAAAAAAAAACTAAAACCAAACCTCTATTTTTAATGCACTTTGGGGAGAAATAATACCTCTTATAACATTTACTTTTTCATAAAGCAGACCTGTTTTCCCCAGCAGCCCCATTCCTGAGGTGCATCTGTAATATAATGTGGAAGCAGTTTAGGCTCTGTGAATTGCAAATTCCAGCATTTAATTATTGCAGTGGAACATGTTAATTATAGATATTTGCAGCCTTGCTAATTGCACAGCAGAATTTCTTTTATTAAAAGAAGCTCCAATTTGGAGAAACTCCATTTATTTCCTCTGAGGGCTTAGAGGACATTTTCAAACAGAAAGGTAGATAACAACTAAATGTGATATAATACAAATGTTTTGAGGTAAATAGCCTCTTTTCTTAAATGATATCAAAGCATTTGTTGCATCAACAAACCCACAAGAGTTTTCATTTTGCATAGGAGTTTTAATACACGTAAAATAAGTGGTTTAAGGCCAACTGCCACAGCACCTTGGCTCTCTTGCCCTGTAATTGTTGCTCTTCAACGAGAAGTGTGAAATATGTAGGGCTCTCCTAAATTACAGCATCCAGGTTATTCTGTAAATTTTCTCATATATTGGTAGTCCTTTTCATTATTATTTAAAAAAAAAAAGTATCTTTTTTTCATCTTCACATCTCTGTGGTTCGTAATCAATTTCTTCCTTTCTAGTGCTTTACATCTGCTTAGAAAAAAACAAGTATCACACCTAGGGATCTGTCTCTCTTAATGAAAAATATTCAGTAAGGTAGAAACAATTCAAATATCACTAAGGATTTTTCATTGATTTTAATCATTAGTGAGATTACATTGATTTTAGTAATTAGTGGGTTTACACTGATTTTGCTAATTAGTGATTTTACATTGATTTTAATAATTAGCAATTTTGCAGTGGTTTTAATCATTAGTGATTTTGTGATGATTTCAATCATTAGTGATTTTAAAATTAGTGATTTAATTATGTTTAAGAGCTCTTTCAACAACCAAACACAGTCTGTCCTTGTGGGTTGGCCACATGTGCAATTAAACTGCAGTTTTTCTTCTGGGCCAGAATTTGCAGAACGAAAATAAACAGTTGATTAATTTAGGTTTGCGTTGGAGTTTGGTTTTGGTAGCTTTTCAGTCAGATGATTTTAATATCTACAAATAACTCTATCCTTTAATAATCCAATCTCTTAGTATTCAGTTTCATTCAAACCATGACAGTGTTGGATTTCTTGATACCCAGGGAAAGACATGCAGATAATACAGATGTTATTGTCCATCAGTCACTCCCCTTAATGGGCTGGGATAGGACAAAGTACTGTTTATTGTTCAACTTCTTGCTTTCTGCCAGCTCTTCTACACTCCTGATCATACTCACTTTCTGTCTTTTGCCTCTGTCAGGAATTGCTTCACCAAGAATTTGCCATTACAAGCCATGTGACCAAAAATCTTAATTTGCATATTCAATTTTCTCTGCTCCTTTACATTTTCTTTCTCTCAGAAGTCCTTGTACATGTCCGGTGATATGAAACGTGGGCATAAGTGATTGGAAAATGCTCTTTTGGGCTTGCTTTTTATTTTGGGTATATTTTCTTTTTGCTTAATTTACTACTTCTTTGCACGCAGAGATGCCATCAGGGGCCATGGGGGCACCTTGGGAAGTGCCCTGGATTCCCCTGTGTTGTTGGCTTATTGCATTATTGTAGTGCTGGAGTTTTGCTCTTAATTGCCTTTCAGTGATACCTGTTTCCCATCCTTGCAATGATTTGTTGCCTCTCTGGTGAAAAGGGTTAGATCCAAAATTCATCCCTCCATGAAATGGTGGAAACTTATTCTGCTGTTGTAAACTGAGAACCAGGAGTGGCTGAATCCTGAGACTGAATTCCTGCTCAGATGTGACAGGAAAAACACTGGCCACAGGCTTCCCTGGAATGGCAAAGATGACTCCAGCAGCTGCAGTATTGGATATGGGACTAGGTGTAGAGTCTTAATTAGATTCAATCACCTTATAGCTTAGAAGGGAGGACCTGGGAAGTTCCACATCCATAGGTTCAGGTTAGGGAGGCAGATAGTCCTGTCCAGTCCCTGTGAAATATCAGACACAGCCATTTACCTGCAATAATACGAGTCTTTCTGAGCTCAGATCGCTCGTGGTGTTGTGCTGTGTGACGCTGTTGGCAAATATTTCCTCCCTGCAGCAGCATTTGTTCAGGCCACAGCTCTGGAAACACTTGTGTAGCAGCTTTGTCTAAGTTGGCTGAAATTAATGGAACTGCACAAAGCAAAGCACACCCAGGAGCCTAAGGGAACAGAAACCTGCAGGTTGGCAGTGATATTTATTCACATCCACTTCACCAAACGGTGTGGTATACAATCAAAGTCATTAAGAAAACAATAGGTAAAATAACGCTCAAGGGTGTTTTTTTCTTTTTTAAGCTTATTTTAGCATAACACATTTAGTGGAGTCTGTGATAATCTTTTTTTTTTTTTTTTACTGCAAAATGCTTGGATTTTAGGAGTAGCTGTGTTGATTAACCCAACAAGCCATACATGTTCAGCTTCAATTTCACTGTTTGTTGCAGAAGTGAAAAACATTTTCCTGCCCAAAGCCTGTCTTACTTTGTCCAACTGTCCCTAGGCTGTGAACAGCTCAGGGAATCATGGAATGGTTTGGATTGGAAGGGACCTGAAGGATCATTCAGTCCCACCCCCTGCCAGGGGCAGGGACACTTTCCACTTCTACAGTCACAGACCTAAAGGCTGGCAGCTCTATTTAGCTATTTGGACGCTCTCTGGGTAGGTATGGATTGTTTAAATTCCTTTATTTTATTAATTTCCCCCCTCTCTGTCCTTCTGTGGATCCATGGCTGTGTTCATTATGTGACAGGGGCACACGAACACCTTGAGGATCCCAATAGTTCCAATTCCATGGGAAATACAAACATGTTTAATTCCCTCTGGATTCTCTCTGGATTTCAGATCCAGCTCCTTTATTATGTGAGCCCTTCAGCTGGAGCTGTGCCTTGCACCTGTGCCAGGGCTGCAGTAGGAGGAACTCCTGGATCTTTATGGGAAGTTCAACAAACTAGTGAATAATGAAAAACTAGGAGGGAAGAACGGAAGTAGAGCTGCCACTGATGCTGAGATATCTCTTGGGTTTCTGGGGTGGGGGGAAATGCTGTCTTGGAATGTTATTATCACTCCTGATCACATTGATGAAGATGGCATGAAGCTGCACGCTGTTAAAACACCAAAAAAAAAGCAGATTACAGAGATGCAAAGTTGTTGGTCACGTCCTGTGTGACACATTTATTATTGCCACGGGCAAATACCCAGTGGGAAATACAATGCCTGCAAGTTATTTTGGAACAAAACACAGTAGCCAACATGTTACTACATACAATTTATATTTTATGAGGCTTAATAATTACATTGAGCAGTTTCCAAAACATACAGACAAAAATGTAAATCCCAAAATATAAAGTGAGATGTCACAGCCAGAGCAGCTCCTCTTTGTTCCAGCCCTTACAAACACTTTGTGTATCTGTTAGTACTTGAGTTCATAGAGACTGGTCCAGCACCAGCTGATGTTGATGAAAGGGTATTCATTATCTTTAGGGGCTTCTGGATTAGCACTAGATTTATTAAAACTTTCAGCCAGGGCCCAGTTGGCCATTTGGGAGTTGAAAGCATATTGTTTCCATAAGTCTTAACTATAAATTATCAACTGTCTGTCACATGTTCAGTCTTTTCACGTTTGAGGACTCTGTGAGTCCTTTAGTAGGTAAAAAGGTGTCTTATATTGAAATAGAATTTCAGGCAGGGGTGTGTAATAGTCTGCTTTGCAACTGAAAAAAATGTTTGATGTATTTTTGTGTTTTTATCCTCTTGAAATGCATCATCTGGAGCATTTAGGTCTAAGTGCATAGAATAGGAGTTGTTCAAACAAAATGAGAGGAGCTCTGGACAAACAGGCTCAGATCCTGACTGGCTTCACTTGACTAAGTCATAACAATTGGACTGTACCTCTGTCTGCAAAGTATGTATATTAATAATTCCCTATACAGAAGGAAGATTATTAGACTCTTTATGATTTTAAGATCCTTCACTGGTAAATGTGATATTGAAAGGGTGGATGAAAGATGGAAATATATCAGACATTCGCTGACTTTTTCAAGCACTGCTTTGCAGACCATAACCTACAGGCTAACTCACCATGAAATTTACTACTCACTTAAATACTGCATTGCAAGATTTTGTTCCAGCTGAACGTTTCCTACTGCTCACTATCAGAGGAAACAGTCTGCTGCAACTACTCCATAACTGTTCTACTAATGTATACTTTATTAAACCCCTGCTGTTTTCTTGACTGGTTTATCTACTAAAAATAGTCTGATTAATCAGATGGATGTCAGATGTATCTATCCTTATGTGTTTTCCCCATGGAATTAGACAGTACTAAACAGTAATTTGATTTTTTTTTTTCTATTCCTGTTAGTGTTAAGCAATGTCAATTGTTCTCTGCAGTGGTTCGTTGGTAGGATATTATAAATTTGAATTCAATTCAGGTTGGCAGCAGTGAGAATTCAGGTGCTAACTGGTCTGTTGTGTCATGGCAACCATGGAACAGATTAGGATGCCATTGGCCCAAGTGAACTGAGTCTGCATGAAGGCCTTTTTCTTACATTTTAACCTTACAAAATCTGAAAATAAACATGCTTGGGAAGCCCTCATTAAAATCACATCTGCATAATTACATGCTATGTATTTTAAATTCCCTCTGTAGTTTCAGCTGGGTACAGTAGGGGTTGGTGAGTCTGTCCTTTGCCTGCTTATCTCCAAATCACAGCAATTCTGACAGCTTTTCTCTGGCTGGTTTTGGGCTACAGGAACATTTGAACACAGCTCTGGTGGATGTCATTATGCAGATTAGAACAGTATTTCACTCTTCATCTGCGTTACATATTCAGATGTTACCAATGTATTGTTTGGAAACTACAGTTATGTCACAGGGTACCAGTGAAAGAATTTGCTAAAAAGTTCAATGACATGACACGCTACACATCTCAATATTTGTCTGGGCCATCTGAGACTCTTAAGTGTCCCCTGGAGGGTTTTGGAAGGAGAAATGGGACATTGCAGAGGGCTTGATTATCCTCTCATCAGCAGCCACGTCAACTTGGTTGATTTGATGGCATCCCCCCAGTCTACAGTGCTAGAAATAAAAGGAGGATCAAAAACTATGCTCACAGAAACAATGTGTTAAATTAATCCTTTAAAATAACACCATTGGCTTCGCTGGGATTACTCCCCAGCATTAACTGATGTTTTTTTCCCCGGTGGTATGTAACAAATATTCAGTACTCTAAACAGTCATGGAGTAGGTGTCACACAATCCCTCTGCATCTCTCATGTGAATGGCACCTTTGTGCTTCAAAAAAACTTAATATGAGAATGAGGAACACAATCGTCTGTAGACACCTACACGTCTCTGGGTAGGTTTCACTGCTGCCTTTCCATGTGTTTGCCGAAGAAGGTTACCGCAACACTGAAGAAAATCAGGTTTTTCCCTGTGAGCATCCATCACCTGAAATGGCTGTGCAGGTTAACATCGACTAGGGTTTGACATTGCCTTAGTGGGGTTCTGCGAGGATCCGGGGAATGCAGGTGAATATCACTTTGAGATTGACATTGCCTTAACTGGGTTCTGTGAGGATCCTTGCTGTATTCAAACCACCTTCCTTGCTCAGAAGTATCTGTGACTTAAAAGACATGCCAATAATTCTCACAGTGGAAACTGCTCTGATTAGACCAAGCTTCAAACATCAAGCTAAAAACTCAAAGGTTTCAGAGCTTGATGTTTGTAGCAGTATCTCTCCCTGTCATGCTGGAGGGCAGACGGATGACTTTGTACTACGCTTTAGAGTATTTCAGTCTTCTAATGTGTTCATCACACAGCCTTTCTGAGGGAAAGGGCAGAAGAGAGGGGAGCCTCCTCCTGCTTGCTTAATTTCAGCAAGTACAGTAAAGGGTTTAATGGAAAACCCGTGAAAAAGTGTTTTCCTTTAATGGGACTCCATCGATCCTGTGCATCTCTGCAGTTCTTTTAATGGCATTGCCTTTTCAGTGTGAGTAATCAATATCAGTAAGGGATATTTTCTCTCCTGAACAACAACAATCCTTAGCTAAATTTGAGGCTGACTTGTCATGCAGAAAAGCACTGCAGTAAAGGCTTTGGGAGCACATGTGTGAGCCATGCTCATGGCATTTAAAGCACAGGGACAGGAGACTGGTCCATCGTGTGTGCAGCAGAGGAGTCCAGGCAAACACACAGCTCAGCAGAGCCATCTCTAGCTCCGAGTCACTTTCTACTCAATAGTTTTAATCTTCTTCAGATGGAGGGTTGCAGCCCACTCTTCAGCTGCTGCTGTGCTTAATTCACTCCAAGTGCCCCCAAGGATATCATATTTCATCCTGGCTTTTGATATTTTATATTTTAATTAAGCTTACCCTGTAGGAAATAAGATGGTAACAACCAGGCTTGCCTCACTAACACAACAGGATACCTGCACTGAAATGTGTTGCCTGTGCCCCTTCCAAACCTGCACTTCTGTTGTGTGCAACATCTCTGGAAAGGCCAGGCAGGCTGTGTGAAACATCTAAACCTGCTACCATTAAGCTTAATTTCTTCTTTACTATTACTACAACTCCATCGGGGTGGGAATATTTACCTGGTTCAACCATCAAATTATTCCTAGGGAGTAGAACCAGAAATGAACATATATTGTTTGTTTGGGAGGGGGGGAAGTACTGGATTTTGGGAATAAAAGAACTTTTCTGCCTTACAGGAGGAGTGCCTTTGAGAGAGCAGAGGTCTTGTTTAATTTGTCAGCACCACTCAATTTGACACCATCCTGGAGTCAAATATAGCATTTATTAAGGTTTTCACCCACTTGACCAGCACTGGAATCTAGTATAGGTAAGAGCATTTGGCAACTTGGTGTATTGAAAGGGATTTAATCCCTTTAATACCTCTCAGACTCAAACACAGACATTTGATGAAAAACCTCACAGGGTAATAACTCATCATGCATCAGCTGATAGGTGGTTTTGTGATTCCATTCATGTGGAGTGCAGGGTAATTCAGTTTAATTTAATCTTCTGTCAGTGGTGGTTAAATCAGTTTAAATCACCTCATAATTGCCGTAAGGAGCACGTGTTGATGGGGGCGGGACTATTTCTTTGCTCTGAACTTCCCCTGGACAGTGCGAAGGCATAGGCTGTGTCCTGCCCTGCCTCCTGCAAGAGGCTGAGTGTTATGATGGCTCAGACTCCTGTACTGCCTGAGCTGAAGTATCAGCCTTTTTTTCTGGGCTAGTCCCCAAAAATGCAGGAAACAGTTACAAAAATTCAAGTCTTAAAGAAGCAGTGTATGAAAATAAAAGATGAGAGGGGATAGGGACAGAACACAAGTCCAAAGAATCAGTGAGATGGCTCTGAGGCATGTGAGAGGGACTGATTTCAGCTCAACTTTCTAAAAAGGAACAGGACAAGGAGAAAGTTTGTGTTAGACTGTGGTATTTTATCTCCTCCTTGCTGCAGTGACGTGGCTTTGTTGAAATTTGTCCTGTCTTGTGTCCTGGAGCAGGCAAGCTGCTTAAGGAATAGTTTATCTGAATGTGGTTTGCAATGTTTACCCCTTTTAATACAAATACATTGGCTTCTTTTTTTTGTTTTTGTTTTACAGAAGTTTGGAAAATGAATAAATTGTAGTGACAGTGAGGAATGACTATAGCTGAGCTTGAATCAGGCTGCAGTGTTGTTATGTGGGTTTCTTCATTTGCATTATGGTAGGAGAGCAATCTCTATTCAAGGAATCCAGCTAAATCACAGGTGGTCTCAAAACAATTTTCATCTTTGCCAAATATTTTTATGTATCAGATATGTTATTTAAATATTTTCTTTGCCTCCATTCTCCATCTCCAATGCATGCTAGTGCTTCTCTGTAACATACAGGTGTTTGGAACATGAATGTATTAATATTTTACAGAAAGGAGTGTGTAGATTTGGTATGAGACCAGGGTAGCAATGCAGATACCGGAGTTACTGAGGGGCTAAAATGGCTTTTTCAAGCTAGAAAAACAGAACTGTAACAGTGAAGTGCCTCACAGTGCTGCTGTGATCTGGGGAAGAAGGACTGTGACTATTGGGTGATCTTTTTTCACCATTTGCTCAAGTTTGGTTTTAATTTGTCTGAATTACAGCTCTTTTGCAAACTGCTGGAAGAACTAGTGGGGATGTGCAGGTTTGTAACGCCTGTATATGGCTCTGATGGGCTTATTTGAGCTGACTGTGGTCATTAGAGATCCTGTGCTTCATGCAGGACATCTCAAAGGATGACAGAGGACATTGGGAAAGATAGCAATTTACTAAAGCTGCTTCTGCCAGTTTAAACAGCATCTTAAAGGCACAGCACTTTGATGTGAAGACTGAGCTGCATTGTCTCTCTGCCTTCTTGAACTTGTCTTCCTGATGCTGAACTACTTTGTCTTTCATTTCTCTGACCTGAAACACTCAGGGTCACAGATGCTTGAAGGCAATGAACAGAAGTTGCTTGAATACCCAGTCCTATCTCCAGCCCCACACACTGTGACAGGCTGATTTAGATGTCCAGGTTAAATAATTCTTTTCAGTTGACTGCATCAGCCATCCTGGGTGTAGTTGTTCTCTTCTGTGTTAAGGCTTTTTGTTGTTTTGACGGGACTGGAGAAGGCAGGAAGGACATTGCCTCTCCAGCCCGTGACCAATGTGTGTCACACGTTTGTTGTCACACTGGGACACCAAGGTGCCCAGACACTTCCAAAACAGCGTGGTTTATACAGCCAGATGTGATGTGTTGTGCCCAGGGGGAACTGCAGGAAAAATCACTTTAAGTAGCTTCTTCTGGAGGAGAGAGACTCAGAACATGCTTTGAAAGCTTAAAAAAAGAGCAAAGAACTGAATATAAATATCTCTCATGCGAGAGCAAAAGAAGGGATCTGATTCCATATGGACTTTAAAGGATTGAATCAGTGCAGTCTGGTATTGACCAAGTTCCTGAATGGCAGATATGAATAGTACTGACTTTACTAGTAGAAAATCCAGAAAAAAGACAGTTACTGTTGTTTCTGTCGTACCTCAATCTAAAGAGCACCCAGTGGTTTCTGTGCAAACTTCCTAATGTACCTTGTGTTCATTATAAGTGGTGATTCTCAGCCTTGAAATGGGTTACATTCAAACTTTGTAAGAAAAGCACAGAGGAAAAAAATCAATAGGTTGGAAGGGTTTCCCTTTCCTTTGATGAAGCTGAAAGTCCCCATGCAGCTGAATATTTACAGGAATCATTTATTGGTCCAATCCTGGACCTGGGGGAAGGTCCAGGAAGAATGATTTCATTTACTCCTGACTGTTTGAACTCCCAGTTGACTTTTCTTGTTATTAAAAATAGGATATCTGAGTTTTTGTAGGCAGTTGTAGGATGTTTCTGCCTTTGAATGGCTGCAGATCTGGGAATAGACACTGGGTTTGATCCTGGGTTATTTCTTTGGCTGCCAGCCTGTATTTGTCATAGAGACTGGAAATGCAGGGTAGGTCCTGTTGTTGCTCTTAAGTCTGTGTGATCTTTTTAACAAATTGAACAGAGCAAGAGTGTACGACAACAGCCCTGCTGGCTGCCTTCCTGAGTGTGTGCTCTGCTGCATTTTCTTGGAAAATGAACATCCCATTAAAACCCAGCACTGCTCAATGCTTGCAGAAGCTTGTTTTACAATTGCAGAAAGAAATAAAGTATCACTGTCACCATTTTAGATGAGTATGTAGAATATGGATTTAGGGCCAGGGCGCTCAATGCTCAGCAGCTCTCATTAAGATTTGCACATAATGTTTTAATCAAATTTGAGTTTTAATATAAAATTGCTGGCCAATTTCTATTTAGTGTTTGTATTTGACAAAATTTATGTGTGTGAGTAATTTCATCACTTTCCTTGGAAATTAATGACTCAAAAGGAAAAGACCTTTGCAAGTACACAAGGAAGCAAATTGAATTATGATGAAAGTTTAAAAAGGTGTGGGGAGGAAGGGAAAAACTGGGTTACAAAATTCAAAGTGTTTTGTACAAAAATGGATTTAAAAATAATTAGAGTAGACAAAATCTCTTTAGCATTGTGCCTTTACTAAAGCTTGTAAAGTGATTTGAAATTACTTGGGGGATGGAACTCAAAGCAAAACTTGTCATTGCATGGTGGAATTAAATCCCCTTTTCATTTTAGAATCTGAAACCAGCATGCAATGCTGAGGGATTTTTCCTCTCTGATGCTTAAATGTCAAGAATTAGTTTTTATTTGAGCAACCTGTTTATCAGGAAAACCCAGAAGTTCAAAGGAAGATAACCAAAGGCAAGGGAAGAGTTGAAACAAACTCACAGATGTTTCTGTCATGGCTTTGTTCTCTGGGAATAAGTAGAACCACTGCCCTTAACAGTGCCAAAACTGAAAGCACGCAGAAACCCAGGATGGTCAGGAGCAGAATTGATGCTGCAGCAACCAGAAAATGTGAGTGCAGAATCCACGGGGAAATTTCCTGAAGGAATTCCCCATGTTTCAGGGAGAGCAAAGGAACTGGACAGGAAAGCCTGGGGATCTGTGATGTGAAGGTCTCTGGAGAATCCAGAGTTTCCATTAATATTACTGGGTGTCTGGACTGGTTTATACAATGCACCATTTCCTAATTGTGTTGGGATCTGAGGTTCTGAAGTGAAAATGTGGCATTGCCACTTATACGGCAGCAGTTGGGTGTAGGTGGAAAGTGGGTTGAAGAAAATTGGTGGTTATTCACCATTGCAGTGGTATAAATGTTACAAATGACAGGAATAGTTGCAGCCATACAGCGGTGTAACTCTGGAAAAAATAGATTAAGGCATTAGACAAACGTCCCAGCTATTAAATGAGTGAGATAATAATCAGGCTATCATTTCATCTCCATGTATTCATGTAATCTGGAGGCTTCTGTAGTTTTAAATAAACAGATTGGGCTATGAGTTTATTCCAGACATTATTTTTATAAAGCAGACTTGGAAATGTAAGCCAATAAACTTCAAGAGATTGTCAGTGGTGAATGAGTTACATTATCTCTTAGCACCCAGGCAGGAGCAGGTGATGTATTTCCAAGCAAACATAGACATTGTAAGTTCATTGCCATGTTAAGTACAGTAATTGTTTGGTGCCCTATAACTGTGTTCCTTTTCCCCTCCGAGCTTGTTCCCACATCATGAAATTAATCCTTGTTGTGACCAAAGTGTAAGTCTCAAGCCACATCTGGAATATTCCTGCCAGCACTGCTCTAACAGTGCCTGGGCACTTTGTCACTCCCCTCAGCCAGGTGGTCCAGGGCTGTGATACATCATTTATGTGCTGTTGTTTTGATGATGTATGAAAGTCATGCTTCATTACAGGACTACCAGGAGAAATATCCCAGAGGCTGTCATGCTTTGGAAGGGGAAAAAGAATTCTTTATAAATGTGAAAAAGAGTTTAGTTATTTATGGGAGTTGAAAAGCAGGGAGAGAAGAAGGTAAGTAGAGTGAGGAGAGAGAATATAATCCAGGGATGCTTTGATTTCCAGAGGTACCTAAATCAATAGGAGGTGCAGGTGTTTATTAAACACGAAAATTAGGAAAAGGAAATTCTGTATTTCCAGTTGCAGGCTTTCAGCATAGTGCCCTTCCCTCCTCTGTAGCTGCTGAAGAAGTGATTAAGGCGCTATTCGGAGCTTGGAGACTTGAACCCAGTCCTGGGCTCTGCTTGTACATGTGAACAGACGCTTTGTGTTCTCATCTGCTGGTGCTGTTTTGTGCCGACCACCGATGATAGAATTAGATGGATAATTATTACAATTTGCACTATTAATAGAGCATTAATATTACTCCCTGTGTAATAAGAGTATTAATATTAATCTTTATTAAATATTGTGCACTGACATACTGGAAGGATGCTGGAAGGAACTTCAGGCTAAAGCCCTGATGGGGTTTTACACTTATATAACACATAGTTCACACATCTGGAGTCACTGTCAGGCTTCCTGTGATTCAGGTTCTTATGGAACCTCAGCATCAGCTGTGCAAGTGAGGATAATTCTGGGATCATTTGAATAACCTGGCACACCAGGGGCTTTTTGTTCCTCTCACAGAAATGGTGTGTGCAGAGATGGGGCTGCCTCTGTGTATCTCAGTGCTTCCTCTTTTCTTTTTTTTCTTAAGGAAAACCGTGTAGAGATACCTTTGACTTCATATTTTAGATTTCTTGTTGCTTTGCATTTCAGTGTCAGCAATGGGGCTGCTCTGGTGACACCTACTCGTATTGCCTCGGTTACTGTCCCAAAGCACCCAGGTGTAGGAGAATTTCTGCAGTTCTGTTCACAGATAATGCAGACAGAGGGATGGAGGAAGTGTAGATGTGTGATTACTGGAGATTAATAAGAAGCAAATAAATAAGAATGCATTAGGTGAACTCTGTCTTGGCTCCTGGGATGTCAAGGACTGCATTTTAAAATCACAGGCTAGGGCCTCATGAAGACCTTCTTGTCATTCCTTTCCTCCTTGCCAGAATTGAACCTAATTTCTCCTCTTTTCATTTCCAACAAGCTGTAAAGGCTCTCTCTCTGCTTTTCATTCTGAACCAGAAAGTGAAAAAGCCTTTCAGCTTCACTCTCTCTCCATTTCAGGTGATTACAGAGTCAATTGTCCCTGGATTTCTTTTCAGGCTGCCTCAGAAGTCCTGGTTTCTATTTTCAGCTTCTGATCACTAATTCTGTCTTTGGGAAGTGCCTGTCTGTACTGCAGCCCCTCGGATTAATGTGGTTTGCAGTAATCAAGAACCAGTACACAGGTGATAGGAAACAGACTTTGTTATGTGACGGGCAGTGCCTTCAGTGCAAGCTTAGACATCTGGGATTGGTTTTTGAGGAGAAAAGCTGACCAGAAAAGTGTTTGGAAAATTAGTAGGACATTTTGAAATTCCATCTGGAAGACCTCTGAGGCTTAATCTTACTTCTAGAGTCAAGAAACATCTCTTTATGGTTAAACAGGCTTTAGGGCATGGAAGTTAGTTCTTGTTCTGTATTACTGCAACTGATGGGCTGCTCTTACCTGACTTTGGTTGACTGATAGGAGAAATGTGGAAAATGAAAAATGAATGTACATTTGGACAAATTTTCCATAGAGCTCACCTCTGCTTCAGAACTGGTATAAAAGACCTGCAGTCTATTGATAATAAGCTGTGAAAAATTGCATATGGACTGTTAGTATGATGCACTTACAAGTTTGGGCTTGTTGGGTTTTTTTTGTTGTTTGTTTGTTTGTTTTTAAGTGAATGAGTAAATGTGGCTTTTTCCTTCAAATCTTTAATTCTCTCATAATCCCATTGACATCGGGGGAATTTTGAGTGCAGGGTTCGATAGCAGAGACTTGTTGGCATAAAGGAAAACCATTTCTTGGAGAGACAGTTTCAAGTGATGTGGTTGCATTTGCTGCTGTCTCGTCCCAGCTTCCATTTGTATACACTGTGAACTAAAATAACACCCCTTGGACAGCAAGGGTGGCACTCACAACTTTCACCTGGAGAGATTATGCCTGTTCTTATTTCATTACCACAAACTGGGGAGTTTTTAATTTTTAATTTTAACCTCAGAAAGGAGCTGAAGGTCCCTGTTCCCCAGTTACCCTGGGAGCCACTCTCCGAGTAGGGCTGGCTTATTGCACTGGCACAAGAATATTCATTATATTCATGACATTCCCTTTTCAGCTCATGAGTGAGCTCTGCTAATTATTGGGGGAAGGATGCTGTTTAATAGCCTTGTGCAGCCCCCTGTCAGGCCCTGCCTTTTCTCTTTGAGGGGCTGGGGATGCTGCTGCAATGCAGAAAACATTATCCCTGCTTGTTTCCCCTCTGTCCTCAGCTTCCTCTTCCTGCCTGTTGGTTTCACCTCACCTGCTGTTTTTCTTTGTTTTCCTCCCTTTCTCAGTTCTCCACAAACACCACAAACATGAAAGCATTGTAAGCTAATCCTCACCTTGCACATACATGCTCAAAACAAATCCCATTTGGAGCAAGTCAAGCACCTCCTTCCTGAATGTTATCTCAGGGCTTCAGTCACTGGATTTGGCTCCTGTACATGATTCCAGCTCAGGCTTTGGCAGCAACACTAGTGTAGATTTCTGCTCATGATGATCCCTGCAAGGGAGCAGGGGCTGGGATATAGACAGCAGAACAGGAACAATTTGTCTGACATCCATCTCTTTCTGATACATTTGGTGACACCAGCAGTTCTCATGGGTCCTGGACAATGTTAATATGAGAAAATGCAGGTTTATAAGTGTAATTGCAAATTTTAGAGACTGTTCTTTGTGGCTTAATTGTCCTGTGGATATGAATGTACAAAATAAAATTAAGATGAGTTTGATAAAGGGGATGGCTTAGTTAAATCTTAAATCATCTGAATGTAGAAACTTGCACCACAAAGGGGAAACTCTCTGAATCTACTTGAATCTACTTTGAATCTCTTCAAATTAGAGGATGTGCTCAATTTAACTGGGGTTGTGTGTAGGTGTAGGTAGAAAATATGGGATCAATGAGTTTTCATATGCTCAACTCTCCACTTGTTCTTCAAATGGTTTTACAGGTCCAGCAAAGGAAAATAAACTTCTGGTTCGTGGCTATGACCTGCATGTGGTAAGTCATCGTGGAAGGGATAAAGAAGCAACTGTTGCTTGCGGTTCATGTGTTAGGGGAGTTGTCTGGTTACAGGCAGATGGCAAATGTACCTCTTAGTGTTCCTCCTTTTTTCTCCAGGAGTTTCATTTTGAGCAGAACTGGTGTGTGGTTGTCATTAGCGTGCCCCAAGCTGAGCGATCCTGAGGGAGCACTTTGTGTTTAGGCTCCTGGGAAGTGAGACAGAGCCTGTTCTCATCTATAGAATATGAAATCAAGTCCATAAAGAGCCAGAGGAACAGTTGGACCTCCCACACAGCACAGGTCAGAGGATTACAGCTATTCACTTCCTACTGTAAGTGTTAATTACCAGACACACAACGTGCTTAATTCTCTTGTCATGCAAGTTATTGTTTGGTATAATGGACAAGTTTATTTTTGGCACTTAGATTTAGAATTATTCTTATCTTGTTCAAAGGCATTTAGGCAAAGAAATTGTGGAAAAGTGTCCTTTTTAGATATACTCATGATAAACCTGCAGATATATAATGGTGACAGAAACACCAACAGTAAAGAATTGGAGTCCTTTACCTTTTTCCATAGGGAACAATGGCAGAGACGTATCATGGCCTGTCTTTGTCGTCTCCCTTTCAGGAAATGCAGATTCTACCAGAAGACATTTTTCTCCTCCAAGTTTGATCATATTTTAGTGATACCATTCAAAATGCAATTTAAATGAATGTGGTTACAATTCTGTGAAATGGATGAAAAAGCCCACCGAAGTGGGAAGTGGGGTTGTTCCATGCCAGAAAATGCTCTGGCAGCCACCCTAAGTGAATTTTATTCTTTGGCGAGTGATAAATTTTAATTTTCTGCTACTTTTAAAAGACTTTATATTGACGCTTTATTCAAATTTCAGCTCTTTTCCACAAAAAGTGCAAGAGTTATCTTTCATGAAGAAAACATGGGCAAGCACCTCTCAGTCATTAGAAGTAAGAAAAGAGGGATCATTGTCAGGGAGGATGTATCTTTTCTAATAGGAACTAAATGTAGAAAGGATTGGATCATGCAAAAGTTTTAAGAAAGGAGGAGAAAACTTTTGTTTGGCACTTTCAGCACTTAGTCTGAGTGTCCCTGTGGCATTTTCTGTCAGACTCAGATAGAAACCAAGTTAACATAGCAAAGGGCCTGTTTTTACTAAATACCTGGCTGAATATTGATGAGGTTCTGCTGAAAAGCAGTCTTACTGAATTCATCTCTCCAGACATCTGTCCTGTATGTCTGCCAGGCTTTGAAAACTCTCCTGTGTCATTTTGCAGAGAACCTAAGG
The DNA here is from genome assembly GCA_013396755.1 of Sclerurus mexicanus. NCBI lineage: Eukaryota > Metazoa > Chordata > Aves > Passeriformes > Furnariidae > Sclerurus > Sclerurus mexicanus. Next base: position 657,275 of record VWZF01003689.1, on the reverse strand, counting down.
CTTGGCATTCTGCAAATCAGCACATTTAGGAGTTCCCTTCTTCCATCTTGCACTAAGCTGGGTCCAGAAAGACCAAAACATTCAAAGCAAACAAGCTGTCAGGAGCCTGCTGTTCCTGTGAAAGCTGAACCAGCTGTGCAGGGAGGAACCGTTTTGGGTGAGCTCTGACTCGTATCGTTCACTTAGAAGTACCAGAGAATAGAATCCCAGAATGGTTTGGGTTGAAAGGGATCTTATAGCTCTTCCAGTTCCATGTCCCTGCCACGGGCAGGGACACCTTCCACTAGCCCAGGTTGCTCCAAGATCTGTCCAACATGGCCTTGGACACTTCCAGGGATGGGGCAGCCACAGCTTGTCTGGGCATCCTGTGCCAGGGCCTCCCCACTCTTACAGGAAAGAATTTCTTCACAATATCTCATCTAACCCTGACCTCCTTCACCTTAAGGCCATTCCCCCTTATGCTATCACTGCATGCCCCTGTAAATAGCCTCTCTCCAGCCTTCTTGTAATCCCTCTTTAGGTACTGAAAGCCCCCTTTAGGTACCATGAACAACTTGATCATGGTCCAAACCACACCCTTCAATATCCACAGGAGTCTCCCACTGCAGTCCCCAAGTACTGGTTAGTGGAAGGGTCCTCCAATCTCTCCCCCAAATCTCAGTCATCCCAAAGTGAGATTGGGGCATCTGAGAGGTACAGGAAATAAATGTCTTTTAGGCATGAAGGGGAAGGAGGTTTTGTCACAGGGAAATCTGAGTCAGCTTCCCAAAGATCAGACAAAATTGGCACGGAACCGAGGCAGGATGTTTCAGTGAAATGTGAATTTTAATCTCAATGAGAAGAGAGTCAAGGGCTTGGGATTCAAATAAAAGAAGGCAAACAGTTATATAATGACTTCTTCCCCCATTAAGAAAACATTGCTTTAACTATGGGGGTTCTTTAAAGTCTGGGTTTGAGAGAACTCGTGCATAATGAAATCTTTTGAACACACAGTACGAGTGGTTCTGGAATCATATTTCTGATTGGTAATTAAGCACCTTTAAAGAATTGCTCACAATTAAAGTGTCAGTGCTTTCTTGAATAGTCTTAATTTCAGTGAGCTTTTCGTGCTTGATTCATGGGGAATATTAAAAGGCACTTCATCATCCCTGAAAACATATGCCTGGTATATAAGGCCAGAGTCAAAAGGAGAGATGAGGAATAGCAGTCAGGGGTGTCAGTAGAAGAGATTTAACAATTTTGAGAGTTACCTCAAAAGCAGCAAAACATGTAAATGTTGATATAAGTTCAGATAATTATTATCTTCCATTAGCTAATTTGGGGCTCAGTAACTACATGGCTGAAAATTCAAAGACTGCATATATTTCGTGTGGGCCAAACTTATTGGTAAATTATTCTTACATGCCTTTTCTTTGTGCCAGGTCAAGTATTCTCATTTGTCTGGGAGGAACCTAGGTGCCCAATTTGGTTTTTTTCTTGGTGTGGTATTTGTTTTTTCTTTGGTGGTTTTAATATGTATTTTCAGTTCACTTCCTACAAAAATGTTCAACAGATGCTGATGTGAATGGTAGGCTGGTATATTAATTACTCCACATAATGAATCTCAGAAAATGTAATAAAGGACTAATTGGTGTCAATAAAAGTAACGCTGACAAATGCCTCCTTGTATAACATTTGGTATCACATAAGCAGGAGGAAAACCAATCTACCTCCCTTGGGGAACACCCTGCCATGTGGTTTTCCTCTGGAAGGAAGGCTGTAGCTGGATGTTAAGTAAGACAGGGAACAGCAGAAGTGCAGGTGCTCATTAGCCTCCCTGGCTTTTTGCATTTGGTTTTATTGATTTCTGCCCAAGAGAGTTTGTTGTAAGCTTGGGAGAATTTGAGTGGTGAGAGTATGACATTGAAACTCAAGGTGGTGGCACTTTGGCTGTTGTGTTTCTTTCCCGCTATAAAAGAGATGAGTCATGGGGGATGTCCTGGGTTATAGAGACATGCATGGAGATATAGATAATGATGCCCAGGGCATTCATCAGAGATCTCTGGTGTCTGCAGGCAGATCAGACACTGCACCTCAATTCAAGGGTGCTCTGGAATGTTGTGTGTGCCCAGCTGGAGCCTTTCTGTTGGCTTTCCTAGGCTTGATTGCTAATTGGTGTGGAAAGAGAAACTTTGGTGGCTGGTGCCACAAGATGCCAAGAGCTCAGCTCCTGCTGAAGTTGCCATGTCCAGTGGAAATGGCTCATCAAACTGTTCTAATTTCACGCCATCCCTTTCTCCTTCCCCAAAGGTTCTGGCAAGTGAGGGAAAGGCAGAAATAGCTGAGAAGGAAGTTCCTAGAATGATGAAAGGAGGAAAAACCTAGCTTTTGAGTTACTGTTTTCCTTTTTCCTGCACTCCAAATCCTATTTTCATTGCTTTGCCAGAAAGTCTCTTCTCCGAATGTATTTACTAGCACCCAGCTCCCTGAGCTGTCTTGCACTAGTCTCTTGCTCATCAGGCTCTTGTCATGGGATTTGCTAATAGCTTAAACCTGAGTTATCAAGGTCAATGTAAAAATAATGTGCTCTGATGTGGAATTCCTTGGTTTTCCGAGAGGCACTAATAACGCTCAGTTACAATAACGCTGCCTCCTCTGCCTTTTGCTGACATTCTGTATTTCACAACACAGGGTAATGTTTTTGACATGTTCATTATTTGCTCTACTTGAGGCTCTCTGAGTAAATTTGTTTCTTTTTCATTCCTGACAAGTGTCCCTTGATGGTTCATTAGCCCCATGTCTGTCCATCCTCTGCTCCGCTGTCCTTAAGCACATTGTCACTGCACCCTTCTAGTTGCTCTTACATTCCTACTTTTAAATAAAACCTCTCCACTTGGATAAGACTTTAGTTTTGCAACAAGTTTTGCAAAGAAACAAAACATCAGAGCTGTGCAGGAAAGCCCTGGCTGGAAAGAATGAATTTAGCAGGCTGGGTGGTTGTCTCTATTTTTATCCCCCATCCCAACCTGAATATCAACGCTAATTAAATTTTCCCTAAAATTAGTCCAAAGCTCACTTAAAGCTGGGGGAGTGTGGTGTGGTGTTGGTTTGTTTGTTTATTCTCCCTTCTGCCTCTTTTTCTTTTCTGCCTCCTCCCACCCCATCCCTGGCAGTGGAATCCATCAGAACTCAAGCAATTTTATTTTGGGTTCACCCCTTCCCAGCTGTCCTTTAGACACAAATTCACAGCACTGTTATCCCCCCATTCTGCCACTGACCTGCTCTCTAACCTCCCTTTACTCATTCTGCTGAATTCCAGCCGTGACTGATTCAGGGTCCCACAGGATGTACGTCTGCACCACACCAAGGATCCAGAGCTGGGCTTGAAATTCTTGTTGCTTTCAGTAATTCATATCCAAGTAGTAATTGACTGAGGAACGGAGGCTGAGAACAGGTTAAAAAAAATATCATGGGCTTATTCCTTTCTCTTTGTTGTTCTATCCAGGAACAATTTTCCAAAAGAAATATGTACGTAAATAAGGACCTGTTCATGTGAGTTTGTGAAGTTTTCTTTTTTAATTTTCATATTCATGCCCTTGCTCAGTGGTGCAGCTAACTAATTTGGCAGGAAGTAAAATGTCCAGAAATGGTTCTTTAGTATCCTTACATATGTGCAAAATGTTCATTACTTGAGTCTCTAGTTTTGTCTGTAGCCTTTAGCTACAGGAACATTATTAATAAGCTCCATGTTGTGTATCTGCAGATGTTCCAAGATCTCTTTTCATGGGGAGTTATACAGCACACTAAATTCTCACACAAACAGTCTCTCCACCACAAAGGTATAAAATCAGAATACTTGGATAAATCTGCCAAGGCAACTGAAGGAATATGGTTATTTTAGGCAATAACTTTAATAGAATGGGAACATACATAGCAATAAATGTCCCCTCAACTTTACAAAGAGCTTGACAGGGGTCACAGCACAAGGTGTTTATTACTGTAAGAGTCATTAGTGCTGAAAAGAGAGATTTCAAGGCATCTGGGTTGTCGCTATCAAATGTCATCTTTGATATAAAAATGTAAATTTCGCAAGTATCTGTCAACTCTTTGTTATAATTTAATTATCAGAGCAAGCCCTTTTTCATCAAAAGGATGCTGCTCTCAGCAAATTGAGAAAGGAAGCAATTAGCTGCCAGTTTCTCAGTTCCACAGGACTTTTGCAGCTTCTTGTTGCTTTAACAGGTACTTGGAGTGCTGTTCCCAGATGGAATCAGCCTAAAAACCTACAATGTACTGGGGTTCTTCCTCTTCAGGCTTTACCACTGCCTTAGTGACCCAGCAAGCCTCGTAAATTCTGGGCAGCGTTGGAAGGTAGGAGGCAGGAATAGATTCAGGTGGGACTTCGCTTTCTTCCCAGAATCAATCAGAGTATTTTGTGGATTTCGGGATCAGTTCCCCTTTGTTTGTAACTCTGAGCTGGCTGGAACCACTCCTCACTTTTGGCAGAGGTTTTTTTCTGCCTCCGTATCACATCTGCAGTTGTACACAGCAAATATTTCAGAAAGCTGCTGTGAAGCTTGCTTTGATATATTTCCAGAGTCCAAGACTTCATTAAGGCTGCTAATCCATGTCTTTATTCCATCCGTTAAATCTTGGGACTACTTATCAGTCACTCATTTCTTCATTTGTATTGCCCAGGTAGGGCAATAATTAATAATTGACTTTGACACCAGGAAACATGTAGCCACTTAATAAATAAATAAAAATCTATTGAACCAAATCATGCAGGTGAGACTTGTCAAGGATTAGGAATGCAACTGATTTGTAGCCTGAATTCTGTCACTACTTTTATAGAACCAACCACTTTATGAACAAAGTAATTGACTCCTGTATTCTAATTATTCCTTGTACTAGTTAGATTTTTATAGAGAATATAAATAATTTCATCAAATGTGGAGTTTGTGTTTTAGAAAAAGTGCAGCTATACTTTATTATCAAACTTTCCTCTTCTACTTTCCTGCAGGGCCTATAGGGTGATGTGGGGGCTTGAGGTTTACAGGATCAAAGCCAGATGTGTTTTTTCTTGCTAACACAGCCTTAAGATGGAGCGATTTAAAGTGTGGAGAGATTTCTGAAGCTCAAATATTTGCCAGGACTACTTGAGGAAGATAAAAAGTACTTTATAATTTGTATTTGTGTTACTCTGCCATATTCAGTAGATCATGCCCCTGAATGGTTTATGAAATGCAGCCAAACAACTGGCAATAAAAGTGTTATGCACAGAAAGGCCTAAGTGGCACCTGGCAGAAGCTGAATGACAAAGTATAATAAATATTTGACATGTCCTGTAAATATGTGACAGTCGGTCAAAATCCATTTCAGTCACAAAGCACCCGGAGCATAATAAAGTTTAACAGCACCATTTCAATTCCACCCATTTGTGTAGATGTTTTATTCTTGGGATCTTTCAGCTACAGATTTCTGAGCTTTAAATTCACAATTTAAAGCACGGGGCTTCAAAAAGTATCAAAGGACTGACTCCCTTAGATGTGAAAGATAGATTTAATTTCCCAGTCTTTATAATTTTCCAGCCTCTTGGCATGGCTACAACTTGTGCTGAAAGCTTTCCAATGAATCAGTGTCCCCTGGAATGGAAAGAAAAGTTGTAAACTTTGTGGTCTTGTTTGAGCCTTGTGTGAAATACTGAGGAAGGTGAAAGGGAGAGAAACAAAACAGGGCACCCATAAATGAAATGGAGACAGCATACCCAAAGGAAGGGTTTAAAACAAACCCAAAGGGAGGGACATCTTATTTGGTTGCATTGTAGGAAATGAAAGTTGAGAGAAACCAGTGATTTGTGCAATCTGATAGATATCAGTGATCAAAGAAAGAAGCAATGTCTGAGTTGGTAATAACCTGCCATCAGGAAAAGGATCCTTAGCCCTGGCTGTAAGGCTGGTACAGGTCCTGTGGTAGTTGTTTAGATGAGGGGATGTGGAACTGGCTGGCATTCATCAGCTCCTGCTCCCCTAATGAAGCTGCAATCAGGTCCCAGAACCTCGGGCTGCAGGGGAGGCTCTCCCCAAACAGCAAGGGAAAGTGCGGTTGAGAAAATAGAAATCAAGAGGAAGGAGTTGCTTTAACTTTTAACTTTTTTGAGCTTCTTTGATTGATGTTGAAACAATAAACACACCCCTGGAGCCAGGGACTGAAACATAGATATTGATGTGCTGATCTGTAGATAAAATATCTTATGGGGGGAGGGGGGGAATGGAGGCTGCAGCAGATTCCACTGCTGTGCAAGTGGTGCTCTGCAGCAAAACTCACATTATTTTCGGAGGTCCCTCAAACTGTAAGGAAATATTCCCTGTCAGTCTGCCTACCACAGGTGTGTTAACACGTTCCACAGAGTAATGAGAGCACTGTATTAAATCTGATGCTGATTCCCTTTGAATTAATTTTGAATTCTTCTTCTCCCATTGCTTTGTCAGCTCAGGAGTTGCTCATCTCTGCAAAACGTGGACTGTGCTCTCTGTCCTGCTTGTTTATTTTGGGGGATTGATGGATAATGTTTTAAATGTGTGTGTAGTTTTTATCCCATTTCAGATGTCCAGAGGCCTGTTTCATCTGAAAATTACTGGGAAGGCAGGCAGGAGTCCCACATATGGACTTCACGTGGAATGATCACAAATCCAACCTAACACTTGTTAGTGACCTACACTTTGCATGCTCACATTTAGCAGCACAGTTATTCTTCTCCTCTTCTGGGGAGATTATTCACATAGCAAAAAATCCAAAAAATTTTCTTTAGATTAGCAGTGAAAATAAGTAGGAGGAAAGCCTGATGCATGAGCTGGTTGAATCACCAGGGTAGTAGAATATTTCAGGGACAGAAGTTGGCTCAGTGCTGTTTGACTGAACTCATAAAAGCTGATTGGGTGTTCAGGCATTCATGTGTCCCTGCACAATTAGATATATGTTTGCCCTTGTTCTGGTGGTGAAATAGCCAAGTGAGGTTTAAATTCTTCCTGCCACAGCAGCTTATTGCCAGCGTAACTAAGCCTGAGTTTAATGAAGTTCATGGACCTGATTATTTTTAGGTGTCCCAGCCCATTTTCAGTGGATGGTTATCCCAGCTACAAAACCTACCATTACAACTGGCACTAACTGGGCCCCTTGTGGCAGCTATAACATGGTTTCCAATCATTCAGTGACCTATGTATTTAAACTCCGCTCTGACAAATGCTCATTAGCCTCTGATGGTGTTTGCTCTCAGTGGAGGGATTCACTTGGCAGAGGAACTCATCTGAGTGATTGAGGACTGCAGTGGAAAGCACTAAGAAATATTTGTGTAATCCCCCTTCTTGGAAAGATTAAGAGGGAAATTAAATGATAATGTCACTACCTTTGACATTTCTACAGATACTGAGCTTGTTGTGTCAATGTGAAGGGACATTTTCCTGGCTATATCTCGGCTGTTTTGTCACTCTGCGTTACAAAGCAGCTGGGAATCTGTGTGACCAGGGAACCTGGCAGCGGAATGGGATGATCATTTCCCTCCCATCATACAGTCTCACCCTGCACCCATTTCCCACAGGCAGGAGAACCAGGTCTCCCGTGTCACTGCTCAGCCTTTGGGGACATGATGCCTTTCTGCAAATCTGCTGTTTTCTGGCAGAAAGACTTGTAAATATTCCCCTTCTCAGTGTTATAACTTCTCTTAATCCCTTAGGTTTCTATTCACTTTATTCCAATAGATATTCCATATGCAGAGGAAAAAACAATTTTCTGTTGTGTGGCTTTCACTTGTAAGTCAATGGCAGATTTATTGGTCTTTTCGTGCAGTATGTTACCTGTACTTTTATTTATATTTGTGATCAAATACTGGACAGGTACCTGATAACTAAAAGGATATTTAAACAAATAAATATCAGCCTTGCTTAGAAAGAGAAATAGTACTGGAAAGATATTAGATTTCTTCAAATTTGTGGGTGATTTATAGGGGATCCTCATGTGCTTTTTTATTTCTTCTATATAGTTTGTAGACTTAGAATTCACAAAAGATATGCTATATACTCATTGTAAAAATAGTCCATATTTCTAGGGCTTGGTCTTTAATAAATGATGACTTATGTCACAGGTGGTTTTATGTTGCATGTTAAGTACTTATGAGTCATTTATTTAAAACAAGTGTCTGTAATTTATACCTTGGAATGGTGATGGGCAGGGAAATATGTGCTAATCTGTTTCCAAGCAAATAAACAGTTTTGAAACTTCCATCTCCAAAGTGGTTTAATCATTAGAGCTGATGTAATTTTCATTAGGGGAAAAGGCAGAAGTACAGACAGATCTGCAAGCTGTCAGCAGAGCTGAGCTGGTACTTCCGAATGAGATTCCCCAGGGACAGGATGTACAGGAAAGAGAAAAGGACAGCAGGAGTGGTTCCTCCCCATGCAGCTGATGGGGGAGAGCATGAACAAATAATCTGCAGGAATTTAGAAAAGAAATAGAGATGAGGCATTAGCAGAAGAAACAAGTGTGGTCAGATTTCTTTTTATTAATAATATTTATTTGTTGAGAGAAAAAAATAGATCTGGACTATGTAGAGAGGGAAGCAGGTGTATTGGATTGGGGGCAGAGCAGGCCAAGGGGTGAGAAGGGAGATGGGAAGAGGGAGGGTGGAATCCTTGTGGATGTGAAGGAGCAGAGGGGAGCTATTCCCTGGACTGTGCTGGGGAGGAGGAGAAAAGCTTCAGAATGGAAGGAGAGTCCAAGAAGGAAAGCCAAGATGAGCCCCTGCATTTTTCTAGGGAAAAAGAGAGGTGGAAACCAGGGGAAAGTGTGCAGAGCAACTGCTCCCATAACTTACTGAGGAGTTATTTATTGGAGACTCCACAGGGTGACACAGAGAAGGTTAATTAAGAGCTGAGCAATCTACTGTGGAAGGTGGAACTGTGCTTTAAACCAGCTCAAGAATACAAGCTTTGCTTTGGAAGAGGTCTCAAAGTCCAACAGCTGCTTTGCTTTTTCCTTCAGCTCTTTCCCCACTCTGTTTTCCAGTTGCTTAATTTTGGGGCCGTGGCTTCACCCTGTCTTACCTTTAAGACTGAGTCCAATTAATACTGCAATGTGTTTACAACCCCCAGACCCAGCCTACCTGCTTCCAAGGACGCCCTGATGTCTGGCTGGGTGGTACATTGTGTGGAGATTTGGATTGCCATGGCAACTTGTGCCTTTTTGGAGGCAGCATCAAAAACTGAATAAAAGGAGGTTTGAAGAAGTGAAACAGCAAAATCTCAGGGTCTGATATTTAAACATCAAAAAGAAGCCAAAAATTTTCCTGCTCTGGCTTCTTCCTCCTTTGCTTTTAGAATAAGCAAAGCATCAAATGCTTAAATAAATTGAGTTTTTGTAGTTTAAATATTAGTAAATATTAGTAAATAAAGATTTCTCTTTTTTTTTTTTTTGAGCAGTCTTGCTATTCATACAGGGCTGAACAAAAAGGAGACCTATTTAGGAATGGCCAGTGCAGAATAGGAGTTGTGACTCTCTGCTGCCAATTTAAAGGCAACAGGTCAACATGTATTAGTTGCGTAAGCTTTCAGAGCCATAAAAAGTGAAGAAGATGAAAGAAAGATGATGATGTTGAGGAAAGAGGCTTTGAGCGATGGTTTGGGGAAGAAATAGCAGCAGCAGATTGTGATTTTTGTTCTTACTTGTAGAGAGACCTGAGATATACCTGCTGGGCCTTCCTCACCTGTCCCCTCACTGACGAACAGCAGCTAACGAAGGATGGAGAAGGTTTCATGAGTCTGTGATTCCACGATCCCGAGTGCACCCTGGATATTTCAAGAAGGTTGTTGTTTACTGGCACTTGCTGCATCACTTCAATTCAATATATTCAGGCTGCTGGTGAATTATAAAAGCATACCAAATTTAGAAATCTTTAGCCCTTAATTCTTTAGAACTGTGGTTTCTCAGCAAATGTGTGCCCTTTATTCAGCCATCAGGAGACAGCAACAAATTGCTTGAAATGAATTTAACTGAAAAAAAAAGAAAAAAGGCAAAGAAAGAAGGACCCCTGCCAGCACAGAAACCACTACACACAAACCTGCATATTTCACTGTGAAGGTGTATTTCAAGCTGATTCAGAAAGATTAAAGTTGGCAACTTTGCAATAAGATGATTTTTCCATCTTCTAAGTTAATAACATGATAGATACAACTTTCATCTCTGAACAGTCGAGCCCTTTTCTCTTTCCCTTTTAAGTGGGGCTTTTCTGAAAGGTACAATCAGTTGGTTTTTTTGCAGCATCTAAACATGTACTTCCTTGTGTGAGTTAAAATCAATGTCACATAGAATCTCAGTTGGAAGTCAGAAATGGAGCTGCTCCTTGCAGCTACAGAGCGAAATTTTGTGAGGATTCTCCTTGGTAGTATTTCTTTCCAGATGTCAGAATGTCTGGAGTTTTATCCGTGAAATGACAGTGGAAAATAACTTTTAAGGGCCTTGAGCTGCTGTTGGGAAGTTTGCACTTGAGTGCCTGGTTTTTATGTCATCTCTGTCTTCCCTGTCTGTGTTTTAGAAATGTGACAACTACTGAGACTTCTATAGAGGGGAAGTTGTGGGTCTTCCACAGGGGAAGCTGCTCTTGGAAAGCCAAGGTTCAGGAAATGATGATTGCATTCACTTGAAAATAAATCACAGAATATCCTGAGTTGGAAGGGACCCACAAGGATCACTGATGTCCAACTCCTGAAGTATTCTTTTAAACAAATTAATGTAAAATGACAGTGCATGAAGGGCCTTGAAACTCCTGAGTTATGAAATAAGCTAATGCTATCTGGGTAAAGAGAAGAAAAAAAGATACTTGGCATGGATTTCTAAAGATGTGTGCATGAAATGATTTTAACAATGAATATATGTCCTTCTGTGGTTCACACAATAGAAAATTTGCTTTGTTTCCTGTATATAAATAAGAATTTGGAAAGAAGGTTCTTTCAAGTGGCATTGATAGAGTTTATGACTAATTTAAGATGCTTCTCAGGAGGTCTTCCAGCATAGCAGACTCTGAAGCTGTTTATTAAATAAGAAATAATTCTGTGCCTTTTGGTCATGGGATGTCCATGGACAGATCATGATTTTAATGGTTAGACACTATTTCACATGTGAAGTTGTATCTCTCTTGGATCATAAAAGTGATTTGGATTAAGCCCATGAGGAGACTTTGGCAGACTTTGGGCTATTCATACTACAAGGTGTCTAAGCAACAGCAAAATATTGTGTGTAATGTTCCACGTTCCACAGCCTGTTCTGCATTGAATTAATGGAAAAGTAAAGGGTCATTGTGGCTGCCAGCTTGATTTTATTACCTGCCTTAAAAAAAAAAAAAAAAAAAGACAGAATCTTAAAAAAAATTTGAAAAAATCAAAACACCTGTCAGGGTATTTTAAGGACACTTGTGAGAGAAAAATTGCAGCTGGTCAGATCCTTAATTTTAGCCTCCAGCCTGGCCATCTAAACTGCAGTGATAAAATCAGCTGGGCCACAAAGAGCAAACAAAATAAATGGATATTTTACAATGTGCAAACAATTATGGTATGACATTTGGCTTTAGGTTAATTTCCCTGCTACTCTGGAGAGTTGCCATCTGTAAGCAAACATATTGACTAAAATATTTTCAATGATGTAGGAAGAAGGGCTGAAGTATCAGCATTTCAGATAATGACATCAGCATTAGTAGGGGGTGATGTTAACTTAAATGGCAGGTGCAGAAGTAAAATTAATCTCGTATGCTGAGCTGTACTGCATAAATAAAGCATTCATTTTTTCAATCTATCGATTCTCTGTGGATTGTCTGCCAAGGAGATGCCAACATCAGCTCAGCTGAACTAATATATGGCAGTAGAGGAGCAACCCAACATCGATACTCCAGCATCTTGCAGGCCACAGCCTGCATTCGGTCACGGGGCAGATTCATGGTTATTCACTTTTCATTCAGGAAAACCCTTGCACGCCTCATGCAATGGATATTACACCTGGATTGTTTAAAAATAAGATGTTTTGAGGCCATCTGTTTGTGTTGGTGTTGGGGTCTGGCTGTGCAAAGCAGGAGCAGCTCTTGTCCAGGTGCTGGTACCACGTTCAGGGGTTTGTGTTAGGCTGGTTTAGGGTTCAGGAGTGAAATCACATCATCCTTTCACTGCTGGGTGAACTGAGGCAACTGCAATGTTATTGCCATTAGTAGGATATAGAGAGGATGCTTGGATGGCTGAGATGGACAAGTGGGGGTTGAAATACTGTCGTCAATTTTTAAGTATGTGAACCTGGGGGAAAAACCCCAGAAACACTGTTTTTTTCATTTGTCTCTTTGATCTGTGTATTTGTACAGCTCCTAGTGCAATGCAGTCACAAGCTGAAAAGGCTTATGTGCCCAAGTAACAATCAGAAAGGCAACAGTATTAAATATTAAAATACAACCTAACTTAAATATTCCAGTCATGCAAACTCCTTAATTTAAAGAGGGTGGAGATTCCCGTTTTCCTCCAAGAAGACTAATTCAAAGCCTAAAGTTANCCCCCCCCCCCCCGAAGTTCTAGACAGTAACAGAATTAACTCCTAAACATAAGGATCTAAAGATCAAGATAAATGTTTTATTTAATTTCAGCCCAGTGCTGATCAGGATGACAAAACATTAACCATGATAAGCAGGGCTTTGTGTTTAAGTGAAAAGCCATCAGGAAGAATAGATTTACAATATGTTTCTTTAGTTATGCTGCAACCGTCATTCAGATTCTGTCTTTGACTTCTTGCCCCATTTCATTTCCAGTACGTGATTTTTAAAGAAAAACAAAGCAAATTGCCATTTTTGGATCATCAGCAAGGAGGTTCTGAATTCTTTACCGTAAGCTACAGAAAAGCTGCTGAATTGCAGTGCTGAGTTGTAGCCTGCTCACTGATGCCTGGGAAATCAGGTAATGCTTTTCAGCTTCCCTTCATGCCTACAGCTGTTGGCTTCAATCTGGTTTTGGGGTTTGATTAAAATAACATTATTTTTGGAACTTGGCAATTGCCCAGTGTTGGCTGACATCAACTAACTCGTCTTTTTTTTCTAAGGTGAGTTAAGTATCTACTTAAGGAGAAATCTCCAAATACCCAGGTAACTGATAGAGGAGGGCAACAAAATAAAATCTAAGACTTGAAAAATGTTGCCTAGAAAATCAGTGAAGAAAACCTGCTTCAATTTGTGATGTGTTTAATCCCTTCACCCATCTCTTTTGCATGGTTGTCTTGTCCCACTGAGACAGAAGGCATTTGCCATAGTGGCACCCTGTCACCAGTTTAGAAATGCCACATCTTTGTCTGGTGGAATTGAGGATTTATTTTTTTTTTAATGCTCTAAAGAGATTGACAGTGAACTGAGGTAAAGTGTCACGCATTAATTGCTGGGAGAAACTAATGAGTGATTCATAGAAATGCAAATACAGATACAACACTCTTCTCCAAGGACTGGGGAGTTCTTTGTTGTCGTGGAAAGGAGCCATTGTCTTTGTGGTGATACAAACAGGCCAGAGAAATAAAGTTGGACAAAGAGAGAAATATCATTCCCATTTTACGGCTGGGGAGTTTTAGCACAGGCAGTTGAAAGAACTTACACAGTCTCATATCGGAACAGTCAGAATCAGAATTCGGATTTAGTTCCAATAAGCAGCTTTTATCACACGATTGTTTTTCTTCCTGTTATAACTTGCCGTATATACATAAATAACCAATAAGCCTTTAAAAATGGAATTCCTCTTCTTCTTCTATTCCATTTCCAGTTCTAATCCTGGTTACACTGGCCAGTTTATTATCTCAAATGTTTACTTTCCACTATAAATGGAAATTACTTCTTTCCCTTCTTCTTCGTGTTTCATGGTCATAATATCCTCCAGTGTTCCATTATCTCTTGGTGCCTCTGATAGATCAAAATCTTACTTGTTATTTTGTAATAAATTAAATTGGCTGTAATAGGAAACTTAAGTAGCTGTAATGGTTTTTTGTAAGTAATGGGTAAACTGGATTTTCCGTAGATGAAATGGATTTCTAAATTATTTATCATACTATGTAAATTCATGTAAGAATGTGCAGAGTGAGAGTAAGAAAATAACTATCCCGTGTCATTCGGAATAGATTGTGTATTTATGGCAACATCAGTCATTAATTTTTGAGAACAGAGTCTGAACTACCTTTTTTCAGGCACACTCTTGGTTCAATGCTGGTTACCTGCAGTCACTTATGCTCTCTAAAACCTTGCTGGAAAAGGGGAAATGTCAGGGAAAGTGGGACCAAATGATGCTTTAAGCATCAATGGAGATAAAAGGCTCTTTTAAATTTATGCTGGTTGTCACAGAGAAAATAGGTTTACCTGTAGTGGAACTTTGAGGACCTTTCTAAAATATTCCAAGTGGAAAGCTTTTGTTGGAGTTCTCATGCTTCAGTTACAGTTTCAACATCAGTCTTTGTTGCTCCCGTATTTCACCAGAGCAGAAGTATTGATAAAAACACAGAAAGTATTGGTGAGTCGTCTCGAGCTGCAGTTTTGTGCATCTGTTTTGTGTTTAGGTTTTATAACAAACATTTTGACATTGAGCTGGTGAGTTGGCTGATAAATATCTACCAGCATCTCTGCATACTAAATGTCATCAACTTAGTGCTCAGCAGAATTCATTGCTTACCTGTGACTTTGCTGCAAAAATAAAGGGGGGGAAATGGGTCACGGTTTGTTTGCTGCTCTTGGACTTGCTGGAGTGGTGCTTTGAGCAGAGTGATGGGGATGGAGAGGGGATTTAGGGTGAGACACAAGTTGCTCAGTGCTTTGTGTGCACTGATCACTGTGAGTTCTGGTTCAGGCATGGAATTAAAGTGAAATCCCGCTGAAGTTTCCATCTTAACAGCAGATCTATGTGCTATTGCCTTCAACCTCTGTTCTCTGTTGTATTTATCTGTTCACATCTGGCATGACATTACAAATGGGATCCGCCTTCAGAGGATCCTTTTTCCCTAAAAGTGGCAGAGATTTAATGAAGTTACTTTATTCTGCCCCGTTTAGTGGCTTGAACAGGGCCTAGGGAGGGAGAGCAGGAGCTCTAGTGGGTGATGAGTTGCTGAACTGAGCCCTCCTGCAGTCACTGGTGGCTCTCAGAGGACAACGGTATCATGAGGGCAGCCTGAAAGCCTTTCACTCCTCTGGTAACTTGAACTGGGAGGAGAAAAGAATCTAGGTTTGCAATTCAAATTTAATATTTGTCTTGTCTATTTCCTATTCTGATTTTCCTGTTCTTTCTCCTGTACTGATTGCTCTATTCCTTTTCCTTCCATAAATTGTGCATCAGCAGAATTTTCAGTATGTGTACAGATCTGGTTTGACTAGGTGGTGCTGAGACTTGTGCCACTTTGCTTTACTTCTCCTTGTCCATTTGGTGTCTCTGACCTGTTCCCTGACTTCAGGAGAGATGAACTTCATCCTCATTCCAGAAAGTCTCCTAGTGCCTGAGGAGTGAATGTGTCAAACACATCCTGGTAGCAGAGCTTTAGATGATCTTTTAGTGATTCAGGTGGTCAACGCTGCCCGAGGCAACTGACAGCTTTAATATCTGTAAAGGGAACAGCCTCAGATCCATCACTCGGCACAGATCATCTGTCACCTGGTGTAACAGTGCCTTGCTGCTGTGGGAAATCCTTAAATCCAGAGCATTATTGTGGCTGCTTTATGCTCATCCTACATGGATAAGGATTTTTACTGCAGGTACAGAAAAATCTGGGAGCATAAATACCCAAAGGAAAAACACCAAGCTATTAAACCTCTGCTTTTCACGGGTCTTTGAATTAAGGGTGTCTTTTGGTGGGTTAAAACAGATTCCTTTCAATACTAAAACTAAGCAGTACCAAATAAGAGCATAATTAATTCACTGAAACTTTCAAAAACTTGAATGCATATAAAAAGTAACAGAACATGTAGTATAGGGAATGAGCGGTAGTTTCAATGTGGTTTTTTTAAAGCCCATTTCAGTTACTTGATGTTGTATTGTTGTTTGATTCTGGGCTCATTAACTAACATACAAATCAGCTTTTTGCTTCATATAGACTTTGTGCTTAATGAATATTCTAAAATGGTGTGTTATTAATGTGCCCCCTTAATTAGCAGGTAAAAAAGGCTCCGAACACCCTATATTGTGTGATTTCCAACCCAGCACGAGAGAAGCAGAAGGTAACAGTGAATTTCTAAGTCCTTTCAGAAAATAAAAATCCAAAGTAATGGCTGCAGCTATTTGTGTCAGACATAAAAATTGATATAACATGTGGTAAACCTCCTATTGGGTATTATTATGAATGATTGATTTCTCTCTTCCCCTACAGTTTGGATGGTGTGGTGCTCACTGTACAAACAACTCATGAAAAGTCAACATGTTTTACAAGTAAATAATTTACTGCCACTCTGCAGAATACAGAATAATATTTTATGTTAAGTGACATTAATTAGGGCAGAAATATTCACATGGTGAAGGACTGGGAGATGGCTGCTGCAAAGAAAATTCTTTTACTTGCAGTCTAAATGCAAATCAGAAGCTCAGAGAGTCACGACCACATTGCTCTTGAGGGAGAAATAATTCCCATTAAGTACCAGCTCTGAAATTACTGCAAGAGTTTGGGAACGTGAGCCAAATTCGAGTCAGTGACAGCCTCAGCCATTGCTGTCTTTGAAGGTTTTAGACCTGTTTTAGATCTGTTTTAATTAGAAGTAAGATATATCTCATGGTCTTGGGTCTTCATCCCATAAACACGTGGTTATCCTCACCCTCAGCAGCAACCCAAATGGCTTGGCAGGATTAGTGTCATAAACCTGAAATTTTAAGGTGCTGTGGCTTGATCTAGCTCATAAAATGTGCACTGGAACCCCTCGGTAATATCTGAATTGATGCTGCTGATAACTTCTGACCCAATGATGTCTTTTCAGAAAGAATTAGTGATTATCCACCCCCTTCCATCCCCCATCCAAAAGCTGCAGTTCTTATGATGTTAAGAATAAAACCACAGAATCATGGAATGGTTTGGGTTGAAGGGGCCTTAAAGCTCATCCCATCCCACCCCTGCCATGGGCAGGGACACCTTCCACTAGCCCAGGTTGCTCCAAGTCTTGTCCAGCCTGGCCTTGGACACTTCCAGGGTTCCAGTGGCAGCCACGGCTTCCCTGGAAAACCATTCTCTGTGGATTTGCCTCATCCCACTTCTCTCTTTGGGGCAATCTGGGTAGCTCAGAAAGGGATTTCATATTAAAAAACTCACCTGCAAATGAGAGGTGGGCTTTGTTAATATTCTATAAATTTGCAGAGGTTTGGGGTTCTTTTTTTCAGCTTCAGCCTTACTGCAGAATGGAGAATTCCTTCTGCTGAGCAATGTCCATGCCCATGCAGTGAAAACAAAGCCATGTGGGTGAAGTCTTCTAAATCCTTCAGTGAAACCCTGTCAGCTGCAGAGGCTGCACTGGCTTAGGAGAGGTTTTGACCACATGTCCCACATTTCTTCCTGACCTATAGAGAGCATGAAATGAGCACACCAGTTGTCTGGTAGACTGTGTTAAACACCAGATATTTAATAAATATTTTTCTCCTTTGATTTGAAACCAGCTTGACAGAACTATTCTGCTTTACCAGTATCAATCTGCCGAGAGCTATTTACTGCATCAGGCTGTGTACATGGAACTTGGATAAATAAACATCTGGAATAAAAGGGAGTGAAGAAAAGAAATAAAACCTGTTGACCAGACTTCTTGCACCTCTATAAATGTGGCTGCACCTCCTTAAAAAATAATTTGAATATATTCAGCAGTAGTGCCTCTGTGTAGTGTTTCTGCTCAAGAAACCTGTGGTGGTTTAAGGCACCTCCTGCAACCTGGACTGGGTGAAAGGGAAGGGGAGTTGATGTATATATATATATATATATATATACACTCTCAACCATCTCTTAGAAAAATCAGGAAAAAGAGCTTTTTCTAGACTTTTTTTCACGCTCACTGACACCAACTTGTTAGTACTTAGAAAAAATAAAGACAATTACCTCTAATAGAACTAATATGTCATTGCTGGAGAACAGAAGGCTGGCAATTGGGAGGCAAACTGATGCCATCTAATTTTCTTACAGGCACTGTGATTAATCTGGATGATTTACTTTGGGATTTCTGAGCTCTTTAAACGTCACTCAAAACCAGATTTCATATATTAGACATAAATTAAGCTCTAATATATTGAAAATAAACAGAAACTAAGAAAAAAAACTGAACATGGCTGCAGCTAATTGCAGTTAAGTGTCCTCCCACATTGGCACTTTGTAATTGGGAACTGCTGGTGTTTGTACATTGTGATGTTTTAAATGAAATGTTCATGCTCCCTGTAGAAGTAATTTATATTTTGAATTATGGTATCAAATATGTGCTGGAACTGGCAGGACAATTAAGGAACTGTTCTCTTGCTTGATGTGGTACAGGAGCTTCTCTGCCTTGGGCTGCCAGAGCTGCCTGGGCTGTCCCAGGCTGCTCAGTGCTCAGGGAAGTGGAGAGGGGAGCCTTGGAAGGGAGGAAAATATTTTGGGATGATGAAAATAGTGGAAATTTAATTGAGGCCCCTTTGTGCCAGTTCTTCTGATCCTTCTGTGATGCCTGGTTTAAGGTCAGTGGCAAGGTGTTGAATAAAGCACAAAGGTTTAAATCTAAACCTATTAAACCTGATGCCATTGTTGCTTTTATATTCTGAATATTTTCTATGTACAAGGCAATTAGAGTTACGTACTTTAAATGGTCTTTAATGAGCTGGTCTACCATTAGATTCATAAAAATATTTGCATTATATATAGATTCCTTGTTACCTAATATAGTAGCTCTGAGCAACCTGGTCTAGTGGAAGGTGTCCCTGCCCACGGCAGGGGAGGGAATGAGATGAGCTTTAAGGACCTTCCAACCCAAACCATTCCATGATTATGTGATAGTTACTTCTCTTTTTGCAGCTCTGGCATAAACAGAAACCATCTTTATTGATGCAATTTCAGCCCTGTTGAGAATTTCCTACCTGCCTTGCTGCCAAAGAAAATTGTACAAGAGCAAGTTCATGTTAATTAGCAGTCAGTGGGAAAAAAAAATGGAAACTCCTGTTTAAATAATTGATGGAAAGAAAATTTGAGCGGTTGTAAGTTTTGTACAGCTACACAGGTTAGTGAAAAGGCATTGCAGTATAATATCATATCAGAATAAAAAAGATGTGTACCCTTTTCATGGCTAAAAATAATTTCACAAGGTTTAAGGCACTGAAGAATGTTATGAAAAAAACCTTTTCTAATCTCCTGAAGTGTGAAAATTAGTCACTCATCCAACAGCATGGGCTCTGTACTTAGGCCTAGAAACATTACCCAGCAGTGAAAGTTTTATTAATTTTCAATTTACAGTTTATATTTTGGTGATGATCATTCAATTTTTTAGTGAATTTATTTGAAATTTTCATTGACGAAATGAAACTCAGACCAATGGTGTTGAATCTCCCAGAAGAGGCAGTTGAGAGCCCATTATGTGCTGCTGGGTTTGGGCAGCATAAATATATTGGTAGTTTTATTCCTTCCCAACTGCTGGGGAAGACGAGCACTTCAACCAGCACCTGGCATTGTGCAGAGGAAAATCAGTTTTGCCAATTAACTGGGAAAAAAGCACTCTGCCTAATTATCTTCTCATTATTCATTCCCATTTATTATCCACTAACAAAAAGAAGATGAACTGTACAGAATCCTTTTTGTACCACAGTATTGTTTAATAGAAGATGAGCTACGTGTTTCTCAGTGTGTCCGCACATCTTGGAGCTGCCTATCCAAGTTGTTTAAACATTTCCATGCAGTCCTACACCCTAACTCTGGCCTTCTGCTCCAGCACCTTCAGCACAGCTGGCCTTGCAGAAACTGCTGTAATTTTATCCTTTCTGATCTTGAGTGCTCTTGGTTTCACTTACCCTGCCAGCCTGTTTTTCTTTAGACATCACTTTGAATTTTCCTCAGCCTGTGCCAGCTGCAGAGGGAGGATGTTGCCATTTTCAGCAGCATTACAACAGTCCTTCTGTAATTTATTTTTTAATAATTTCTTTCAGGGTAGAAATTAAAAGATCTCTTTTTTTTTTTTTTGCTGGGTTGGATCAGTTCCTTTTTCAATCTCTCCTTTTTGATAGTTTTCAGCTGCATCCATTCCTGTTGCTGTGTCTCTCTGCTGCCTTTTGATCCTCAGGTTCCAGAGGACAGTTGTCTGTGCATTTGCCATCTTCTGGAGCTTGCATGTAATAAAGATGAAAACACCATAATTCTGATTATGCACAGTGCTAAAAGACAGGTTGGGTTTATGACTGAGGTACCAAATTGGCATTTGGTTTTGAAGAGGAAAGCCAAAGCTCTCCTACACAGAAACCTGTGTGATACCAACAAACTGACCAGACTCAGATTTTAAAAGAACTGAAAAGCCTCAGCTGTGAAAATTTCATGGAAATTCCATCTCTCTGAGTTTCTTAATTACTCATATTCTTGAAAGACAAAAGTATTCAGCCTTAATTTCTCAGTGTCTCAGACATTTTTCTTCCCCCTATTCCTAAATCATATATGTGCAGAAATACCCTTCTGATATCATGGATCCACTGAGTAATCAGAAATTGTACTTTTTAAAGTTTATAAGAGCTGTTGAGGAGGCTCTGCCTGGTATCAGGTGAAATATTCAATGTCAGAGTGTTCTGAGAGCAGAAACTTTTGATTTATTCCAAAAGGATGAAGACATGGATGGATTGTTAAATCAGTCTGTGGGCAGCCTGGTTTCTATACAGGAGGAATAAGATTTGGGCTGGTATATTGGGGTCTCTAGGGCTTTAGATTTCCAGGGTATCACTGTCTGCGGTACTTTGGTGAACCACACAGGCTTGGTTTGCCTGACAAAGTCTTTGCCTGAACATTTGGCAAAGTCTTAGTAAAGTAGAGAACATATCTGCAGGCTTCTGCCTCCTGCCAGTGTCCTTCTCGCTTTGTAAACAGAGCCTCTCCCATCCAGGAAACTTCTTTTTCTACTTGTGAATACAGAGATAGTATTTTATTGTAGTAAAAGATAGTATTTTGCACCCCAAAGCACCTTTAGATCTTTCCCTTTGCCTCCTATCAAAGCATTACTGTTTTGAGAAAACCTTCTGGAAGGGATCAAAGCACAGTTTTATAGTGTGGAGAAAAGCAGGAGAGAGAATGTCTCATTTTTCACATTTTTCTCCTCGTTCTACCAGCTTGAAAATCTGTTCCTCAGCTTTTTTGTTTCCTTGCCCCCACTACTGACCTTCTTTTCACTGCCAGTTTCAAAATCTTGACAGCTCGTTAGAGTCAGGAGAGACTTTGCATGATCAGAGTGATAATTTTCGAATCACTTTGTGGCTGAAAGTAAGTTTAGGAGCATTATTTATTCAAATTACAAGCATGAGAGACCACATGGGAAATATGGAAGAGTGCCTTCCGTAAATGACAGCTTAGGGAGAATTTTCAATTGCACAAGACAGCTGTATCCTGAAACTTAATCTAATTACTGTAGTGTAGTGAAAAATGTCACCCTGAATCAAACTGATACCATCATATATGTTCATGGTACATTTTGACTTGCATATGGCTACGTTTGGGATAACCTTTACGTTCTAAATCCAACTTGGGGCTGATGTCATGCCTTTGTAACCAGAGGAATTTGAGCATGTGGAGTTTTGTCCTTGCTCTGAGTTCTGCCCGCAGCTGTACAAAGTTCAGAGCAGCCCTTGCCTGGAACATATGGCTCCTTCCTAACACAGAGAGCTATAGAAACCTTGGGTTTGTTTTCCTCTTCAAACCCCATCCTTCAATATGTTTCCCAGTTGCGTTTTAGAAATGTAAAGCAAGGGAAATGACTTGCAGAGCTGTGCCACCCCCATATGCTTTTTCTGTTTTGTTGCACATGAACAATCACATGATGACTTGAAAAGTTGGGTTTCTGGAAGGCCTTCATTTTCAGCTGCTGGTTCATGCCAGCAAATCTGAATATTCAATCAGATGGAAACCAGCAGCTTGAAAACATGCAATCTGCTCCAAGCCGAAATGCACATCTGCCCGATGGGTGCTGCAGATTTTGGCTCCCTCTAAGGTTGTTTGAGATAACAAAAGAGCATGTTTTGAAAGCTCTCAACCTTTTTTTGTTCTGGTTTTTTCTTTTCTCATTTGTAAAACGCTGAATTGACTGTGCTGAAGCAAACAGCTTCTTGATTTTCCACAAAACCAGACTGAACAGGATATCAAAATGCTGGCTTTTTCTTACCCTGTTGTACCATCGTGTTCCCAGCCTTTGGTAGTGACAGCACCTTCCCTCCTGAGAAATACAAATATCACTGACTTTCTGTATGTGCTTATTTCCCAGTGAATGCAGAGAGTCAAGGACATGCTCAGCAGCTCAAGGACTGTTCTCAAAGACACCAATCAAGAAGGCATTGTGTGAGTGAAGAAAACAGGGACTGATTTCTGCCAACAACAGGTAAAAGCTGCCAGCGTCTGTTGCTGCACCTGGGAGAATCCACATGCAGCTATTTGCTGATAAACAGTTTAAGAATAACATTTGTGTGCAGCAAGGAGGGAGCAGACCTGCGTTTCAAGGCGCTGAGGAAGCCTGTGGGCCAGCTTGGTATTTTTAATCAAAGCATCCTTGAAAAATGGAATAGGTACAGATGTGTGTGCTTAGACTATACCCTGTGCTGATGATTTCTGGGGCGTGCTGCTGCTCAGCAAAGCTCCAGTGGCTGTTGGATGTACCTCTTGCATAACTAAATTTTTCACATGGAAGTGTATTAGGGAAAAGAAACTCTGTAGAAATATCTTATATTTTCATTTTTTAAAAACAATACCTGGATTTCTGCAAAGTCCTCAGCAGCCAGTCCAAGAGCCCATCATACATGGGCAGATCTATATCCTGTAGGGAGGTGAGATGGCACTGCTGAGTCAAGGCTTCCGGTGTTTATAAATTCTGCTATAATGACATGTCTGTGTATTGCAAATTGTGGGATGTGTTTTTGTTGATGTGAATTGATACCAATGACTGAAGGCTCAAGCAAAGCTGAAACCTTGATGTGGCAATCTAGAAACCTGATTCTGTTTTTTTTTACCTTAATTTGATTAGAGACACACTGGGCGGATGTATAGAGAAGAGAGAACATGGCGGCACTCTACTATTTTCAGCCCAACCCATAAAATCTGAGGGAGTTTGCCCAGCTGAGTGTGATCCTCCCAGTATTGAGCAAAGCAGAGAAGGAATTGAAGGAGCTCATGGTTTCCAAATATAAGATTTTTAAGACTTGTTTCTTACTTGTATTCCTACTCATGGTTGTAGCAGAACTCACCGTGTTTTAGGGCAGCCAGAAGTGACTGAACTCACATCTGTGGCAGCACCACACTCTGCACATCATGAACATGCACTGGGGAGGAGGAAGGAAGATGAGAGTGGAGCTGCTGGCTCCCAAACCTGGACTGAAGATCCCTTTGGCTGTGGAGAGTTTATCTGGTGAAAGGCCATGCAGTGGGTGGTATTTCAGTGCCAGGGGAAAGTGCTGCTCCTGGTACCAACACTGCCTTCCAAAGCCTCTTGTCATCCTTGCCTTCACATTGTGGTTTCACTCTCATTTTTCATGGCTGAAAAATCATTAGCATCAACATATTATCTGTGCTGTAAAGCAGGTTTTTCTTTCTTCTTCTCCTTTTCTTTTTTCTCCAAAACATAATGCATGAAAATGTTTCCCTTCTTGGTGAAGAGCAGTCACGTGCAATGTGGGTGATGCATTTCTGTGTAGTGAACTATCACCTCAGGGTGAAATCCTGCCTCCATTCTGCTCTCAGTGCATCGCTCCGAGTTCAGAAATTCTGACTGAAGCTGTGAGATGATGTCTGTGTAGAGATCTATGTGGAATAGATATTAACCTGTGTGTTTTTAAAAATGTATGTGTGTGTAGATGGGTGCAAAGGCACATTTTGCATGTGTGCATGTATGTGTGTGAGCACACACTTCCTCTGCTTTGAATTCACGCTTAAGTAAGAAATGCAGCAAATGCTGTGGGTGGTTCACTGGTAACACTGTTCTCCTCTTGTTCCATATGTTCTTTGTGAATAGATATAAGGAAAATAAAAAAGTCCAAAATAAAAAGTACATTTCTTATTTACAAAATCTTCAAGGCTCAGCCATAAATTCTCTTGTTCCAGCAAACCAGAAACCCTCTATTACACACACAACTGTAACTACACTCTAGGGTAGTTTTGTGACTGTTTTGTAAGAATAGCTTTATTTGCCATTGTTAATGGCCAGCGTGGATATTTACCAGACCCACGCATTTTATTTCTGCTCTATTGGCCACAACTTTCCTGCATACTAAAATTTCCTTTATTTATGTTGCAGAAAATGTGTTTGAGGGCTTCTCCCATGACACTTCCATAGATGTCAAGCCTCGTGTATATTCTGCTGATGGACTTAAGCTCTCTTGAATACTCTGCATCCTTGTAGGAAGTGCTGCTCTTTGGCTCCTGGACAAACCACTTGACCAGGTGCCTATCTCAAGCTGTCCTGGTTCTGATAACACACAAAACACAAGGTAGCTGATTTGCAAACCTGTGCATTGGATGAAAGGTCTGTGTAACAACCAGTTTTCACCACTAGTGAAATGAGTGGCAGTCTCTCTGTTGTCTCCAGTAAACTTGGGAGCAGTCAAAAAAGGAGAAAATGGGATTCTACAGATAAAATGACCTTAATGTTGTGGAACTGCCACAGCCGTTTCACTTGCTGTATAATTAGATGTCCCAAGACACAGCTATAAACCATTACATAGGCTTTGAGAAGGGAAAATCTGGAGTGTAACCATGTGGAGCTGGGACTAAGACTGAGATTTAGAGATACCTAAACATTCAGGTGTGTTAGTGGGATTTTCAGCAGCAGTTAGATGCCCAACTCCATGCAAATCAGTCCTGGATTGAACCTGGATTTTTTTAAAAAACTGGGTGCTATCATTAAGTTACATAATTATGTCCTTAGATAACTTTCCCTAAACTTCCCAGAACACAGCTAACAGGACTTGTTTTGTAAGGGTCCCTGAGTCTGGTTTGGGAAGTTAATTCTTTCATTTAAAGATAAGCAACTCTGGGCACTGTTGCTGTTTCAAGTGTCCAATACGCAAAAAATCAGACCTCAATTATTAGTCTCTGAGCACCACTGACTCCTAAGTTATCTGCTCCAGGCATCACTTGTTCAGAACATCTCTGACCTTGGTTGATTCCACTGATAACAAACTTGGGCAATAGTGAAAAAAAACCCCCACCTCAGTGAATGTAATTAACATCTATTTATTAACAAAATTATTCATGAGAGAGCTAACTTGAGTTCAGTTAATGGCTGGGATAGCTTTTACAAAGGAAAACTTGTCTAAGTAAGTATTGAGGTGCAGCTACTCCAACCTGTTTCAGAGCCTGATGGAGAGGATCAATGCTCAGAGGATGCCATGGGCTCCATCCACGGAGCTGAGCTGATCTACATCAACATCCTGCCAGCTCGGAGTCTAAATTCCCACCTGCAGGGCAAGTTCATCGACAGTCGTGCTTGCTGCCGCTGCCCTTGCAGTGTTAATTATGCAATTCTGCCAGAGCAGGAGGCTGTGTTGACTTTGAAGATAAATTAGTTACCCTTGCAGTTGCCATTGGCCTGGCTCTGTGCTCAAGGATTATCTTGTTCCCCCTCTTCTCTTCCTGGATCAGAAAGTCAATTAGCTGGTTCCCCATCAGACTTGAAATCTATAGGGAAGAAAAAAAAAGTCAAACTTTTCTAAAGCTTGCACTGGAGTTTAATCAAATTTCTTTTCTGTAACTTTGCAGCTCAAGGCAAGTTTTTATTTTTCCTGTAACGTTGAGAACCCTTTGAGCAGTCTGGATTACCAGCTGAAGCTGGTTATTTTTCAGATTCTTGCTAATTTTGTGTGCTTTCAGGTTGAAAGAAAGTTTTTATTGTTTCTGCCTGTTTTGTCTTACATGAAGATACATTTATGTGAGCGAAAGAAAATAGGATACATTAGGCCAACCTGTTAAGAGTTGCCTGGTTAAGAGTTGTATGTGATGATCTTGGAGGTCTTTTACAACCTGAATGATTGTTTATTCTGGTATAGATCTTTCTTTTCCATGCAAGAACAACTAAACCAGTGGGAATAATCTTCATACCAAGACTATTTTTTTTCTTTATTAATGCAGTATTATTAATGAACTGCAAACTTTGTGCACAGGTAACTCCTGGAGACAGCTTGTGTGGTAGGAGAAGTATCTGAGGGGTCACTGGTAGGAGAAAATATTGTTGTACTGGTTGTTCTCACCCTTTTATGAAGAGCTGGGTTGTAGATCCTTAAAACACAGGAAAACTTCTCCACGATTGGGTTCCATTCTCTGAAATGTTGACCTTTCCCAAAGCCTCTCAGTTGTCTTTTGGGGTGAGGAGCACAGAAAACCCTGTGCCATGTCAATAGAGCCCTTGGAATTACTGATTCAATTCCAAATGGGAATACTCCTTGCAGCTGGTAGAATGGCACAATACAAACAGTGTCTGATTTGAGTTGTAAAGGTGTAAATTTGCTCAGGTTTGAGGAAACAGCCCCTCTGCCAGCTGTGTTTCTGGGCACTGCAGCTGCTGCAGCACAAGGCTCTGGGGTCTGTGGTTCATTCCCATTTGCTCGGCTGCACAGAAAATAACCCAAACTCTTGGGTTTTTCAATCTGGGATGATTGGGAATATTTGTCCAGAGGACAAGAGTGGTGCATCCTTGTAAGCAGGTCATATTTCTAAAGGGATTACAAGACATTGTGATGAGTTACTAAGATCTGGGAATCTTTACCGAGCCTCTTGCTGGCATTGAGTTGGTTCGTTAGAAAAGTCTTCATGAAAATAGTGTATTTTCCCAGAGACAGCAGGGAAATTAGTATGCCTTTTACAAGCATCAAACTCATCTGCTTCGTTACAATCTCCTGGTAAAAGTCTGTTCCTGACCCCTTAGTAAACCTCAGTTCCCCTCTCATGAAGTGACACTTGCTGAATAAAGTGTTGCAGCTCTCGGTGACTCAGTCCAGAGCCTTATCATGAGATAATTGCCACAGCAGGAATTGAATACAAACAAATGCACTTCCATCCTTGTTTTAGCAACTTCAGAGATTGCACTCTCTGCCTTCTCTTCTGACAAGTAGTCTTTCTCTATTCCTTTAGTCTCATTAAAACAATTAGATTGTGATTCGTAAGATCTCTATGTCTTCTTAAAGATGATTGCAACACTCCCACTGAGTAAAACTGGAGCTGCAGCTTCATCTAGAAAACAATTGCTGGATAGGCTGAATGATACCAAATTTCTCCAATCACTACAATTGGTTATCCCAGACAGGCACCAAGATTAAATCCATCTCATCTGATCTTAGGCATTAATACGGTCAGCCTTGTTCAAGGCATCAGGTCTGGCTCTCTGGGAACTGCCTCTCATCATCTGCTGGGGACGGAATTCCTCATGTGCAGCTTCCTAATTTCAGTGAATCCAGGCATAAGTGAATATAACAGGAAAATGTTACCTGCTGCAATTCACTCAAGTCCTTAAAAAACCCAGGGATACACGGGATGGTGCTGATCTGACTGGTGTCTAAAGCTGCAAAGATTTCTATGCTCTAAGGTTTCTTTTGGATGAGTGAGTTCATCTTCTTGCCATAGTTCTTGGGTCATTTAGTTACAGTTGTTTTCAGATTCTCTGTCTTGGAGCAACTGTTTATCTTTCCCTTGTGAGAAGAAAACTAGAAAAATAGGAGAAGTCAAGTCCTCACTAAATTGTTTTGGTTTTTACTTGCTGTAACAGCTGAATAGAATTGGTTCAAAATAAAATAAGTTCACCAAGGTTTTAAATCTTTAGATATGATTTTCTATTCAAAGAATTGTCCATGTATTGAGATTCTCAGAAAAAGAGCTGGCAAAGTAGGATGTAGCCCATAGTCTCAATGTAAATAAGATTGGTTCCTGGGGGTGTTTTCTTCCTCTTTTATCCAATATGATTTAAGCAAATGCTACTGGTATTTTCCATTACATGATGTTTATATCTTGACCAGTGTGAGGGGAAACCCCCCCATCCCCCACAAAATGTAGGATAAGAAACCTTTGAATTTGATATAAACACCACTATAAAGATGGTGTAAAAATAAATGTTTCTATTCCATTTAATAGTATGGTATTAAACATATTCTCTTTACTGTGGTACGTAAGTCTTTTGTATATTCTTTATTTACTGAACTGTTCTACCATGTTTTTATTTGTTTTAATTTATGTTTTCAGGTGCCAATTGTTTATGATCACCCCATAATCAGAAATTTAAACTTCTCTGCTGCTGCAGTTACAGGATCAGGCAGGTTCTCTGCTGCTCTAAGGTGTCACTATTGCAGTAAAGTTCAGTATTTGGTCTGGGGTTTGGGGGGTTTTGTGAAGATCTGGCAAGTCTGTGTTTGTATCTTTATGCAGAGTGAAATTAGAAGGGATTCAGTTTTGTTTATCTACTTTCATAGGCATGTCCCATGAATACTCCAGTACTGTCCAGATATCAGTGGAAGTTCTTGAGGAACATATTTATAAGAAAATATCATGGAATAGCTTTGAGTTGAGAAGTGAGTTGTTCAGCAGCTTTGGAATGGCAGAACAGAGGTTAAGGCATTTCTCTGTGCAGTTTGTGATGCAGCCAGGAACCCAAATCCCACTTTCTGAACCCCATAAACAGAATGGTTTGGGTTGGAAGGGACCTTAAATCTCATTCAGTTCCAAACCCCCACCATGGGCAGGGACACCTTCCAGTAGATCACATTGCTCCAAGACCCATCCAGCCTGGTCTTTCCAGTGTCTCAGTCCACAGGAAACTCCTTATCAGTATTTCCCACTGGCTTTTGTCTCTTTAGTGGGTTGAGCTAGATTTTGGATCCATACTTGGGGCTCTAAACTTCCACTGTCACCTGGGCTTTGTGGATCAGCTGGGTCTTGCCTCCGCTAAGCTGTGGATAAGCTGCTTAGCCTGGAGCAGTAAGTGAATCAAAGCCAAATTCCCAGGCCCAGAAAGTTCATCCCTATTTAAACAGACACAGAAACCTGTGTGGATCTGCTGCTGAGGAGGAGGAAATTAGTCCTTTGAAATTGAACCCAACAGGGAGATTGGGTGTCTTTCCAGTTCAGGATTTTTTCCAGTAAATGTGTTTTTGTCACGTTAGTTGGCTCATGATAATGCTTTACATGGATCAGGCTGAGAGACTTGAGAAGAACAAATCCCTTGTCATCAACTCAGCAGGGCAAGTTTTTGCCTTTAGTGGCCACTTTTAGTCATCCTAATTTTCCAGCAGAATTTAATTTCTCTACTAAGTAGACAACAATCTGGATTCAGCCCAGCACCTTTCCCCATGGAAAATTGTGCCCTCGATGCCTTTGCATAGAGGTGAAACGATGCACAGAGCACAAGCAAGGAAATAGGAATAACTGAGGGATTTTGTCTTCCAGCAAGGAAATAGGCATAAATAAGAGTTTTTTGTCTGCTAGCAAACTCAGATCACAACAAAAAACGCGCACACACAAAACCCCTCAAACAAACAAAAACCAACACTAAGACTTCCAAATATTGAAATCATGGAATGACAGAGTGGTTTGAAAAGGAAAAGACATTAAAGCCCACCCACTCCCACCTCCCCTGCCATGGGCAGGGACACCGTCCACTAGCCCAGGTTGCTCCAAACCCATCCAAACTGGCCTTGGACACAACCAGGGATGGGGCAGCCACAGCTTCTCTTGGAATTCCATCCCAGCCCCTCAACACCCTCACAGGGAGGAATTTTTTCTAAATATCTTATTCGAATGTTTAACCTATGAAATGCTTCTTCTATTCCCATATTTGCAATCACTGCTTGCTCCAATTTCTAAACTGCTGTGAGAAAGGAGACTTGTTTGCCTGGCTTAGCAGTGAGCTAATTCAGTTTTGCAGCCCCTGGAGCAGAGCTGACCCCACGTGAAGGCAGCGAGCAGTCAGAGTTCTCTCAAGTGCCCCTAGACTGGGATTTTATACTGGAGCACTTTTTTATTAATTTGAGGTGGAGCACTTTGCCATTCTCTGTATGCAGCAGTCACTTTTACCTGCCTGTTTCTCCAAACTATCTGTTTTTAATAATCTGTAATTATTAAAATGTTATGCTTTTTGATTGTAGATCTGTTCAGGAAAGCTAAGATGAAAGTCAACTGTGGCAATGTTTTTCTTTCAGTTTATTCATAAGGCCTCAGGAAACTAATGAGATTTATTCTGTGAATTAGTTTATAATTGTGCTTTAACTGCACTGTGACATTTAATAATGTCAGAAGGATTTTGCTTTAGGCAGAGTGATTTCAGCCTCTGTAGAAAATTAATTACCACTTTCTGAATAAACCACTTTTGTGTATGTGTATGTGTGAGCTAAGTGGTATTTTCAAGGTTAAGCTGCTTCCTTGTATTTTGAGGAGAAAAAATGCATTGAAGATGTAGATTGAGCGTCCTGGTTCCCAGGCAAGCAGCTTTGTTAAGTAATCACCAATCAGATCCTACTGTTATTATTAGACCTTTTTTTTCCTAAATTCAGCCTTAATATCTCTGTTCTCCAGTGCCCAGACCTTGGGCCTGGCTTGGGGAGCGGCACAGAAACCTGGAGTGCTCTGAGAGTGTGTGTAGCAATTATTCCAATATCAAACCTGAACCTACCCTGGCACACCTTGAGGCTGTTTCCTGTTGTCCTTGTTCTCCATCAAAGCCTTAACGAGAACCCAAACCTCTGTCCTGCCCAAAGGCCACCTTACATTAACACACTTAACCTTATTCTCTCTTTTCTTGGACCTGCAAACTTTTCAGTAGCTAAACAAGTCTGAAATCTATTTTCACAGGGGAGTTAGAGGAAAAAACAGCTACTGAATTAACACATTTGATTTCACAGGATCAGAGCTGGATTAAGTATTTAATTGTTTGGAAAGTGTGAATCAAGCTAAACATTGAGAAGGCTTTTTTAAATGTGGTTATATTAGGAAAAGCAGGAGAAAAGTATTCTGAGGAAAAACTAAAAGCTTGACATGCGGGATAGCTTCAAGTGTGCTCAGACATGTGCGTTAGATTATGGAATTAATAAGATGGACTTGTTTGAAAAAATCAATGTTTTGAGGTTCAAGCTTGCAAGTGTATTTATAAATACATCCTTTAATAATGGGCTGCTGCTGTGGAGGCAGTTGTTGCTCTGCTGTGGTATCAGGATATTTACTCTAGGGTGCGGGGGCTTTTTGCAGCAAGGCAAATTAGCTTGAAGCTGCCCAAATGGCAAATCAGATGGATTAATAATTTTTCAAAATGACAGCTGCATTTACATGCCTTTTAGCCAGATCACTTTATATCAGATCCAGTGCTTATTGAAGTCCATGGAGGAAACAGACTTTGCTTTGAAGGCAGCGGAAATAGAATTTTTTGAGATACATTTGACCATAACTCTATGTACTCCAGGCCTTGAAATTCCTGCAAAGTTTCAGAAACTTTCAGGATTAATAGTGTGCCTGCTCACTTTTCCTCTGGTTGGTATTTCCATTGACAGCTCCCCAAATCCTTTCACTGCCTCTGTAGTGAGGAACTAACTCCCCAGTGATCTCATCCAGGCCACTACCAATAAAACTCATTGTAGGTACCCAGCATGCTAATTATCATTGTTCCACAATGTTCAACACACAGCTCAGTAGGAAATGGCTGTTGTCTAAAAATAAATGACTGAGAGTAAGGTGATGTGCTGGGAGATCTCATCAGGGCAGTTTTCAGGAGTATTTTCCAGCATTTCTGAGTCAGCAGGACCTTTGTTCAGATCCACAGACATTGCACTGTTGAGAGAAGTTGGATTTGTGCATTAACTGTCCCCCCAGGCTTTGGGGAAAAGCCACAAGGGATACTCTAAATTGATTTATCTCTCAAAGAGATGGTATTGAATAGCAAGGACAGTGGAATGGCGGTTTGGGAACCAAAGGTGAGCAAAGCCAAAATAAAGCAATCCAAGCCCACCTGCCAAAGGGTGATTTTCTCTTATTTACCCTGTTTTTGACATTCAGCCGATTTGTGGAGTTATTTCTACCCCGCAGGTGGGACTTCTATTATTTTCTCCTTGGAAGGAGGTTTGAATGATTTCTCCCCAAAACTCTTTCACAAAAACAACTGAGCCACAGCCCATCATCCTACTTATTGTTCTGTAGTAGGTAATCTGATTTGCACAGCTGATCTGCAGAGGTCACTTCCAACCCCAAACATCCAGAATTCTGGATTGATTAAATAGTGGATTCATCCGTTCTTGTCCCTTGCTAATGCTCCTCCATTTCAACATGCTGAGCTACACATGTTCACCACAAGAAGTCATCTCTAAATACCTGACAGGCTTGGTGGTGCTCAGGGTAGGAAAAAGGAATGAGGGTTGGCTGATGAGAGTGTAAAATGAGCTCAGCAAGGAAATTAGGAGCCATTCCATGTCAAATACGTGTGTTACTGGTCTCCAAGTGAGGCAGATACCACCACGTTCCTTTGGTGCTGGAGCTCATCAAGAACTGTAATATTGCCCAAACTTCTCATTAAACCCCCCACACTTTAAAACAGATGATTTCTCCCAAATCTTTAATCATTAGAAGTTTCATTATAATAACAACTTCAGGGTGGTTCCAATTAACAATAACTGTATCTTGGGCTAATAAATGTTCTGCTGCGGGCCTTGAATTTATTAGCCCGGGAAAATGGTTATTGCCTCATAAACAGGAAGCACCTCCAGGTGATTTAATGACTCATGTTTCTCTCACCCTTCATAAATTGAATCTAATAAACAGCTGAAATGAGAAAGATACTAAAAGTATAAAACCCAACAACAACAAACTTTCCACTGGCTATTACTTAATGATGGAACTGTTAATAAATGTCTGAGAAGTGAGCTCACAACATTGCAGAATAAGCTGAAGTTGTCACTCAAGTAATTCACACAGTGTTAAAAATTTTTATTGTATTCTGTGAAGAGTTGAATAAATAATTGTGATGTCAATTCAGTGCCTTTGCCACGAACATGATGTCCTACATCAGTGTTCAAGGACTGCACCTGGAGACATGCAAATGAACTGGGGCTTGTTAATGAGGATAACAACCTGCTCGCTTCATGAGGCAAAATTTGATGTCATGGTTGTGGGCTCCTCATTTTCTGTGTCATTCCAAATGCTGGGGAGCATGTTCCAAAAAAAAAGGAAGGAACCAAGCTTACTGAGGTTTCATAAACTTTTCTCTTGGGTCGTGCTTAAGAGGCAGGAGTTGGGGTGAGGATATTCTGGTAGTGCTTTGTGCTTCTCAGCTTTCTGGTTACTTCAGTGTGCTCCTGTTCCTGTATATCTGCAGCCTTTTTTCACATTTATTCAGTTCTCCTTATTGTCTGTGGCTTTCCTGCTGCAAAACAGGATTTTGTAGTTTTGTAAAACCACGAGCCGAGGGCATCAAATACCATGTTATTGACATCAAACTTTTTACATGGTTTAACCTCTCCCTGTAAGGAAGTTCAGGGCTGTAAATCCCACCAATAGCTCACTGAATAAGTCTACATTAGGTTTTAATGCTCTTATTTAAGAGCTCTTAACCTGATCTTATTTCACCATAAGGATTTTTTTTTTTTTTTTTTTACAATCTAATTTGAGGGTTTGAATTTCCCTTCTCTGTTTTTCTGGGCTGTTTGAGACCTTGTATGTTGTGTCTTATTGCAAACTCAGGACTGAAGGCCATTGTCGGAAGGTGTTCGGGCATTCACAGTGTGGAAAAGTTAATGGGATTTTCAGAAATTCACAGCTTTCAAATGGAACTTTTGTTTCCACGAGATTTAGAAGCCTCAGTGAATTTGTCCTTAATCATTTCTGTGCCTCAGCAAACCTGAACTTATTCCTGTCCATGAAGAATAAATGATACATTTCAGAAAGTTTCATTAATATTGATGAGCTTTACGTATGGCTAGTTAGTATTCAAAGTATTTCAATTTGTTAAACAGAAAGAGTTTCAACCATTAATTATGTTCTGGCCATTCAGTTTTCATCAAATTGAATAAAGCAATGTGTTGGAACAGAATGATATGTTTGGGCCAAAAATATCTTCACTGTTTCTAAGTGGAAGCAGAATAAAAATGTCTTGCTCAGCAATTTTTTTCTACATTTGCACGGCCTATATTTCATGTATTTATTTGGTTTTGCTAAGGTTATATACAAAGATGTGTCCAAAAGGAATATACATGGGCTTTTGAGTTGGAAATATTATTCCTGCTTGCTTACAGATGTGGAAGTGAGGGAAACAGGGGCTCAGCTTTACAGAAATATTTAACTTCACCGAGATAAGAGCCATATGATACCACCTCAGAGTAAATTAATACAACCCATACCAACAATTAAAGCAGCTATGAATTTAGTCAAAATCAGTCAGTTTAGCTTGTTTTTTTGTTAATGAACTGCTGGATGAAGATAGCTTAATATGAGCCAAAGCATGGGTATTTAAGATACTGGAAGACAGTGGTGTTCAGGCTCGTGGATCACTTAAGCACTTCTAGAAAGGTTCCTCTAAATTAGCATTTTATGGTGTCTACTGCAGCTATGGAGAAAATGATCCTTTCATATTTTTTCTTTCCCTAAGAAGATGTCACTTTAGAGACTCAGTAAATTCCTCCAATAAGTCTTCTGTAGTAACTGTAAAAGTACTTCAGAAATGTCTGTCATTAGCCTGGAGTTAAAATTCAGATTCCTTGCACTGTGTGTCTGAGTTTGCCTCACGGGTCCCAAGAATTGCTTCTTGACTGAGGGAGAGGGGCGAGACAGAGAACAAATCTTAGATTTCTGAAAGATTTCTCTTCTTTTCAGCTCAAATGCTGTCATTCACCATCGGAATCATTAGTGC
The DNA here is from genome assembly GCA_013396755.1 of Sclerurus mexicanus. Taxonomy (NCBI): domain Eukaryota; kingdom Metazoa; phylum Chordata; class Aves; order Passeriformes; family Furnariidae; genus Sclerurus; species Sclerurus mexicanus. The sequence goes on along the minus strand of VWZF01003689.1, from coordinate 622,243 downwards.
TGGGAGCTCAAAGTCACTCTGACATTAAAAACGCAGTGTAGAATTGACTCTGATTGCTGGAGAGCTCTCCTAGTGCACAAATGGCCCAATATAATGGGTTTCCCCTGTTCAATTATCAATTATCTCACCACACTTGCATTGCCAGCTCCAGAGTATTCTTTTTTTTATACTCCCCCCCTCCAACTTATGATCTCTCTGTATATCAGACTTCAGACTGGCACTGCAGTTGACTGGAGCTCAACAGAAGAAAAGGGGCCACAAAAAGACATTTATTGATATTCAGAAAGTAAAGAACTGGAAATAACTGGGAATCCTTGCTTTGAGCAGGGGGTGGATCAGATGACCGTGTGAAGTCTCTGCCAGCCTTAGATCTCTCCAGCTCCATAAAGGGAACTGGATGTGATGGTAGATGCTCACAAAATCACTTGAGTGTGTGAGGCTGTGTCAGCAAGATGTGCCAAGTTGGGAGACTTCTCTACAAGATGCCATTTTCAATTCCAGCTCCTTTCTGTGTGAGCTTTAGGTTTTTGGGACTAAAATTGTCATTCCTTGGGATGGGCTAGAACTTGATTTTTGTGATAAGAAGGAGCAGGAAGAGGTGATATTGCTGAGCTGCAACGAATCGAGGTTCAGTCCAGTATTCAGGAGGCCATGGGGAAGGTTCTTCTTGGTTTAAATAGCACCAGATCTGGGCCATGTGAGAGTTACCTGAGAACTGAATATTGTCTTTTCATTTCCATACTGCTCTCACTTCCAGTGGCAGAGGTTTGTTTCAGATCAGAGCCTGACCCATCACTGAGTGGACTCAGGAGGCTGTTTTATCCAACCAGTCCTTCAACTCCCTGATCTTGCCTCACCAAGCAGCTGCAGTTCAGTTCCATTTTTCCTGACAATTAATGTGCTGTTATTGCAACAGATGCCACACTACAAGTCAAATGTTAAAAGCTGGGCTGGGGCTGATGTGAAGATCTGCAGTGAGGGAAGGCAAGTGGTGAAAACCAGGCACCTCCTGGGCATGTGCACATAGAGACATTGATCTTTTTTAAGGAGTCTAATGAAGTAATGGAAGCCTTGAGGGATTGCATTTCATCACTATTAAAATTAAGCACTATTGAGACAGTTTCAGCTAAAGCTGAGTCTTCAGACAAAGCAGGCAGCTTGTCATGACCCATCTGGGAATGTACAGGAAATGGTTTTTAAACAGAAGAAAAGGCTGAACAATCACTTGCATCCATAAAGCAGGATAATCCCTGAGCTTTATTAACAGGTAACTTTGATGTAGTATTAAAACAAATTTGCATTTTAATACTAATTCTCTGTATTTCCTCTTTGGGGTAATCCTCCCTTTTGAAGCACAGTTTGATTGCTTTAGTAGTGTTCCTCTAATGAGAGATGGAATCAGTATGTTACAGAAAAGCTCGTGCACCGCAGAGATCTTGGGAAGATGGTGCTTAGGGAGACCTGAGATTTCAATGTTGCATCCAGACTTTTAAGTGTTCTCCTCACCCAGACACTCCCAAATAGAGGATTTTCCTGGAGAATGTTAAACAGTTGCTTTGTGATCGCAGGGAAGTCCCTCAGCATCTCTGTAGCTGAGCTGGGCTGTTCATGATGGAGCATTTACAGAGGAAGTGCACAGGTGAAGGGATGCTCAAAGGCACCACTGCTGAGGTTTGGCCTCCCCTGCAGGGGGGGAGGTTGATGCAATTCCAGCCTGTCCAAAGCAAAGAGCAACTTGAAGTTGACCACATTTGTCCAATGATGTAATTTTTTTTAATATATGAAGTGTCCCAGAAGCCACCCTAAAATACAAGATTTACTACTAAAAGTTCTCAAGTTTTCTCCATAGATATCCACTCTTGTGTCAACTGAGAACTGAGAACTTGGGGTCTTGTAGCTGACATTTGGTTCCATGAAAACAATACATTTTTACTCTTAGGGTCAGCTCTTCCTGAAGGGACAATTTGGATGATCAAATTTGTCACTCTATTAATGGACCATAAAATAAACTTCAGCGCTTTGGTTCTGCAAAACCCCCACTAAGTGTTGTGCAGGAATCAATACCTTGTTTTTATCTTCCAGAAAGCTCTTTAAATCTTAAAGAACACGAAGAACAAGAGATCAAAGGAAGCATTGGGAAATTACATGCACAGTGAGACAGTTAGAGCTAAACCTGTGCCAGTGATCAGGAGTTCTGAAATATGGAAGGGCTGGGTGTAATTGTCCTGGAGTGCTGAGAGAAGCAGCTTCCCAAGCAGGATCCTCCACAAGCAGCTCTTGGATGTGCTGTACACAAAAGGCTTCCCACATCCTAGAGCTTTCATTTTAACACAGGAACTGGAGCAGGAAGAAACTAAGCTTTTATTCTAGTGCAACAGCAAGGAGAAAGAGAAATTACAAACTTCCCAGTTTCCTTCCAAAGAAGCCTTCAGGGTGTTTGGGAACATCCGTGACTTATAGGCATCTTTCTCTGCCATATATTAAGCAGGCAGGGAACAGAAAGGCCATAAGAAATCTTGCAGTAAAATTTTATTATCTGCCTCTGTGCCACTTTCAATATCTCAATACCATTTTGTCCAAGAATGGTTTGAATACTGTATTTGCTTGAATACTGAAAAGATTTCAGTCTTGAGGAAGCTGGAAGACAAAGTTACACCTTTCACCTTTTATATTCCACAGAAGTTTTATGTTTTCTTTAATATCTTAGCTGAGAAAACCTCTAGTAGTTGAAGATTTTTTTTTACTGTTTTGCAAAGGCTTTATTTTATTTGAGCTTAAATGCATTAAAATTATTTATAAAGATACATTTGTCCGTATTACCATTAAGTACTTTTTTCTTTTTATTTTCTTCACTGATACTCTTAATTGGCTCTCAGATGGTTAACTAAGGGTTAAGTAAAGGTTAACTAAGGGTTAGCCCTAACCCATGTCCCTAAAGGCCAGGGAGGGCACTAATCTTGTTCCTGGAAGGAAAATAAACTATTACTGGAAATTTGTCAAAGTCTTTCATACAAGCACAAACAATTAGCATTAATTGGTTAAGATCATTCTGGTTCAAGATCACTCTGTATTATTTTTCACTAATGAAAGTAGAGAGTTAATTAATTCTGACTAAATGTTTTAGTCAGATATTCTTTGTCTCAAGTAGGAGTGGGCATTTGGGAACAGAACATGGCACCAAACCTGGAAAAAACCTTTGGGAGAGAAAGAAAATTATGCTACACAGTCTTTGTTACTGATCATATGGGCGTATTTGAGTGCTATTTGTGCATCAAGTTTTATGAAGATGGAAAACTTTGAGCAGAAACACTTCCAAATTAACCAGAACCTGATGTCATTTGTGTGAGCCAAAGGACAGCAGGGCTGTGCTCCTGCTCTGCCTTAGGTTTGGTGTCAGCACACGAGGATTGCAAATCCATGGAACCTATGCCCACAGTGGTGGGTCATGACCTTTGGCAGAGACCCACAGTGTGTTTCCGTCTTGTCTGAAAATTATTTTTTTTATGCAACAGAAGTTCTGGGTTGGAAATCAGAGACATGCAAGCACTTTATCTGTTGTGATTGGATTATAATTTTTAGATGCTGCCTCATTCCTTATGTGTGTGCTGACATGGAATTGCATATTCATCATCCACAAATATAACTAAGTGGGGTTTCCAAGGAACAGCTTCTTCAAAGTGTTGAGTCTTCAGGCTGAGGCACAAAGAACAGCTCTTTTCTAATGCAGGTCACAGTATAGCTCTTAATTTTCCATCTGAGATGCTTAGATGCGTCCTACTGTCTTAGTCATTAATAAAAGAAATTAACTTCAACTATAAATAAATTTAAAAGTTTAGATCTTAATGAGGTCATAGAGATGGAAACAAAGGAGATGTGTGAGTCAGTGGAACTGGGGGCACTGTGCGGTCACAGCAACGTGAAGAGTAAGAGCCATCTTCTGCTTCTGATCATTACAGGAAAGGACTAGAACTGTCTGCTTCAATCTGCTAACAGAGGTGCAGCTGTTCATTACCTAATTGGTGTTGAAACTTCAGAGATTGTCAAAAAAAAAAAAAGAGTCCTGTGTCCAGCTTGGGACCTCTCACCCCAAGAGAGACATGGAGGGGCTGGAGCGTGTCCACAGAAGGGAACGGAGCTGGGAATGGGTCTGGAACAGCAGGAGTGGCTGAGGGAGCTGGGGGGGCTCAGCCTGGAGAAAAGGAGGCTCAGGGGGCACCTTTTCCCTCCCTCCAACTCCCTGACAGCATGGGGGAGCCGGGGAGCCTCGGGCTCTGCTCCCACAGAGCAAAGGACAGGAGGAGAGGGAACGGCCTCAGGCTGTGCCAGAGAAAGAATTTCTTCATGGAAAGGGTTGTCAGGTATTGGAAGGGGCTGCCCAGGGAACTGGTGGAGTCCCCATCCCTGGAGATGTCCAAGGAATGACTGGATGTGGCATTCAGTGCTCTGGGCTGGGTGGGAAAGTGGGAATAGCTCACAGGTTGGACTTGATGGTCTTGGTGGGCTTTTCTGATCTCAATAACTCTGTGATTCTGTGTGATTCTCTTCTCTGCAGACTTGTAAAAGGTTAAACATCTTCACATCCTCCCTGCAATTAGAATGTGGTGGGACAATGTCTTCTCCCCCCAGGTGCCTGTGAGCCCTGGCTCAGCCAGTCCTGAAACACTGGGAAGGGCCAGAATTATGTGAATCCTATTAAAAACCATATGTACAAATGCAAGCTTTCTGCCCAGCACTTGGTCCCAAGGACATATTGTAGATCTCAGCTGGTCAGAACTGGCCACGGTTCATCTGGTTTGTGCTCAGTGCCAGGGATTAGAGGCTGTGTCTGAGCTGGGGCAGTGGGATATCCATGGGAAGTGCAGAGGGAAGGGCTGGGTGGATTAAGGACAATTGGATCAGTGTGACCAGGCCACCAGGGTGGCCCTGTGGTCCAGATGGCAGTGGCTGAGAGAGAAAAGAAGCAATGAAAACATTCCTAGTGGTATCAGCTGCATGTTTTGTCTTAGAAGAGAGTTTTGAGTGGCTGAAAATGGATATTTCACACTGAACCCCTTGTTGTGTTGAAGGCACAAAGGTTTGGTGCAGCTTTATCAGGGACTTGTATTGGAATTTAGTTTAAGAAGAATTCAGGAAGCGGGAAAAACTGCTTAATGTGAGTAGAAATACAGTGTTCTGTGGTTTTTGTTTTGCTGGAGGCTGCCATGAATTTCATGCCAGAAGAAGGGACCAGGGAGAACAACACGATGCTGCAAAGTCAAATAACGAACAAAACCCTTCATGACCAGTGAGATCATGGCAGTGTCTCAATCCCATTTTGTCTCCATAATGTGTTTATGATCCAGCCTTGCCCAGTGAAAGACAGAGATCAATTCCACTGTTTCTCTGTAGTCCAATTATTCTTTCTGATCTTCCTATATGAACACAGGAATGTTTGTAAAACAGAAATAACTTTTGTCCTCATGGAGTGCTTTTAAACACAGAGATGGGAGTTACACAGTACAAGACCCACCCCTTTTTTAGCAAATGTAATTAAAAAATATAACCATCTGTTGGCCTACTTTGTTCTCAGGAAGTTTTAAGGAGCCATTTCTTAGGCTGGATGTGCTGCTGTTTAGAACTCATGTCTGTGCTAAAGGTTGTTGAATTGAGGTTTGGACTTGTGATATAAATGCTACAGTAAAATTAATGTCCAGCCGAGATTCAGGCTCAAGTAAAGTATTTGAAGATGTATTTTGTGGCACTCAAGTTTTAAGAAATGTGAGGTAGGGGTTGTTCTATTTCTCCAGTCAGTCCCCTGGGTGAGCTGTTTTGATGAAACTTGACAGATATATAAAACTTGCAGAGATCCCATCTTTGATTCTTTTCTTTTTTTTTTTTTTTTAATATCATGGGACCTTGTCATAGTGCCAGAGAAGAGCAGAACTTGTAGAGGCAAGAAATATGAAAAAGGGATTTTTATTTTTAAACTATAAAGCTGTAAACAGTAAAGAGTTGTGCTGTTCGGCAGAAAATGTGCAAAATGCTGTAAATTTTGCTTTTCTTTATTGAGATCTGTAGTTAAAAATGCCTTAGGTTTATTCAGCCTGGAGAAGAGAAGCTTGCACCCTCCTCAGGCACCAGGACAGAGTTCACACACCCAGTTAAATTATGCTGGAGAGTAAACACAGCACCACAAACAAAACCCTGCGGTCTTTCAGCTGCAGAGTGCTGGATCTCAATGTCAATTTAATTATCTGAATTGTAATCTGAAGTTTAATTGACTGCAATTGCAGTGACCTATAATTTCTTAATACTTGATTGGAGCACACCAGCAGATGCCCTTTCCCTGTCCACTCCTGACTTCCTCTCCCTCAGGAGGTGCTGGGGTTCATATGAGATCTATGAAAAGGGCAGGAAATTAGGAGTCATTTCTGCAATGTGACCCTTCCACTTAGAGGACATCAAAGCAGGGCAGGTTCTGGTCAGAGATGCATGTAATTAGTGCTAATAAATGGGGTGACTTGGGGTGAATTGTTACTCATGAAAAATAGCAACTATTTAGTATAATAATAGCAAATAAAAATATAACTATAGAGTAACTAATAATATATATAAGAATGTAAAATAGCCTTCAGCTCTCCCCCACAGCAACAAACCACCCCACGAGATTTCCACCTGCTTCCTCCTCCCCATGAAAAAATTGTTATTCTCTATACAACATGATAACATTTCCTAGCAGGAATATTATTTCCTTATTCTTAATCATACAACCTTCACAGGGCTAATGTAGATACAGAGCTGTAATAGTACATGTGTGTGTGGACTGTTCTTTTAGTGAATTTGGCCAAGGTAAAATAACTTTTTCTTACCCAGATTTAGGAAGTGTTCAAACACAGTTAAGGAACTGATTTTCTTCTTTGATTTGCTTTGCCCCATCATTCTTTCTGCCTTGTGGTGATAAATTATGCAACAGCCACTCAGAGCACCTGAGACTCTCCTCTGTTTAATTTGTTCTGCGGAAATCACCATGGCAGTAACTCCAAGAGCAGGGCTGCAACTTGATATATTTGTTAATAGAGTCACACTGACAATATCTTCTATGATATAATTGATTGGAAAAGTAGCAATGTTCCCAATGTGGTCTACCAGATAAACATACAATAAATTAAAAAATACAATGAGGGGAATAGTTGCCCAAAGGATAATAAACTGAGGTGATGTACAGAGCACTAAAACCCAAGGGCTTATGCAGCTGTAACCGTTCAAAAGGCACTTACCAAATTACAGAAACTAAACAGGATTTGGCTGCATTAGCAGGAGGGAGGAGAGCTCTGGGGAAAACCCAGGTGCTGCAGATGCTTTGTTTCAGCAGGTGCTGCTCATTCTCTAAATAGATATTAAATCAGGGCCCCAGGAGGGGCTGGAAAGGGAGTGAAGTTGGGCTTGCTCCTGGCTGTTGGGTTTGGAAGAGTAGCTGGAGAGTTTCTGCTGCCCATCAGGTTGAAGGTAATGTACATTTGGATTTCTTAAATGTGCTAATAATTCAGTGAGGGAGAAGTTCTTTCTGCTGTGCATTTGGAGGTGTTTGTGTCTCTGGGGGGGTCTTTGGTGAACCAAGCCCACCCTCCTCCTTAAGAGCAGCCTGTGAAGTGCTGTTGGTGTCCTGGTAACTCTCTCTGGGCTGGAAGAAGGTCCTTGATAGTTGTGCTGGATGAGCCTGTGTGGTGTTAGAAAATGAGCATGATGTGTCTATGGTAGGACCCTGCTGCTTATTGGGGAGTTACTATAAAAGAAGTGACTGTCACTGGTGATGTGAAATGTAAGGCTGCCCCTCAATTTTCATGTTGCAAACAGCAATATCTCAAGATCTTTTTTTATTTCCTTGCTGTGCGTAAAGTCTATAGGAAATGTTTTCTACAATACTAGGAATATTCCAGAACACTCCTTTTCATACTACTAAAAAGACTAGAGGACCTTTGTGGGGTGATAGGCCTGATAAGCTCTTGATGGGTTAAGGGAAGCACCCTTAGAAGGGTACTCCCAGAAACTATTGTCAGATGAAAAAGAGGTTCCAGGGGTTTCCTTAAAGTGCTCAAGCCAGGTTGAGAAGATCAACAAAGAATAGAGTGTTACAGAGATAATATGGCCTTTCTTTGCTAAATCTTATGGAAGCATGGGAAGCCAGCCCTTAAGCCTATGTCATCTATCACCCCAGGATCTATTATTACCTATAGCCGCTCAAACTACCTAAGGAAAATAAGTATAAAAAGAGATTGGTCATAAGCAAAATTTGGGGAAAAAAACTGCCATCTCTGCAGGGGTAACCATGGAGCTGCCCTGCTTCCTCCTGTGCCTTGGACAATGAGGGGGTGAGCAGCCTTTTACTCTGCTTTCTTTTTCCTTCCTATTACTTTATAACTTACACCTTTCCATCGTTACCCCATAGCTACCTCTACTCACTAATTTTACCTGGCTAGCATCTTTATTTCATAAACACTTTATCTTGCTTTACATCTTGTAATCTATTGGGACTTCATATTGGTTGTGATGTTCCTTTAAGGTGTGTAATTCCTTTTAACAAGTTTCATTAATGAGAGACAGCTATCTTTATGTGCAATTCTCCTCTGTGCTATGGGTACCGGTCAGGTTTAGATTGTTGTTCTAGGTTGTTGTGCTTCTGATTAGTTTTCTGTTGTTATTTAGTATTGGTGAGGGAGGATGTTGTTTGGTGCCATATTGAGGCTTAGATTGATATATTGTCTGTAGAGTTTTTTTTGGAGTAGTTTTTGTGTTTGTAGAGTATGTTTTGTGCTGGCTATTTCAGGGTCTTTTGTGTAATCCATTAAACATAATCATGCAGCTAAGGTTATCACCGACAACACGAAACCCCCAATAAATGTCACACCCTTGTATTAATAAAAATCATTTCAGGAACTGCTGGAGTTTAGTCCAGTTTGTTTCTGGTGCTGGCAGCGATATGGTGGTTAAGGGGATCTGATGGAAAAGAGTGTCTCTTGCTGTTAAGTGTAGTTCTCATTGAAGCATTAAAGTTCCTATTCAACCAGTGAATCTGTCTTAGCAAAGTGTCTCTGTTAGGTGGGACACAGACAGAGTGTGTTGGGCATGTAAAAGGCTTTGATATTCGGAGGATGCTTATGGCTAATAAAGATATATTAATACAAGTGGGGGCGGGACAAGAAATCTTTGCATTTCTGCCTTCCTTTCCCCCTTTTTCTTTTTTTTTTTAATGTGACAACCTTTTACATGGTATTAGAATAGATGAGAATAAAATGGGGTTCTTCAGATCAGAAGGTTTATACCCGGGTCTAATTCTTTAGCTGCAGGTAGACAGGGAGGATTGCTCACCCTGCTGTTAGGTGCTGCTTAGGGTCATGGGTAAGGTCCTGCTGCCCAGCTCAGTTGGCAGTGGCATCTGCCATCCTGTTCTTCTGTCCATATCCCCTTTTAAACTGTTGGCAAATGTAGAGCCTCGCTGAGAGTGTTTCTCTCAGTCAGGGGCTGAAGAATGTAATCCTCCCCCCATCCCCAGTTGCATTTCAGAAGCATCTCTGGGTCTCTTTTTCAATATGTTGCCATGCAGAAATGCTGTTGCTTTTCTATTTCTGAGCGTAACTCAACCTTTCTCAACTTCCATTCAACAAACCCCTGTCACTTTGTAAAATCTGCTTATGAAAAATGGTACTAATAAATTTTTCTGCCACCCAGCCTGATTTGTGATGGTTCTGGTCTCGAGGATCAGACAGGGTCAGTGCTGTTATTTCAGGAACCTGTGTGATGCTGAGTTAAAGCCCTCCTTTTCCTTTCTTCCATGAGATGGAAACATTTTCAACCAACATGTCTAACAGTCCCAAAGAGACCTCTTGCTCTGTTTTTTTCTGGGTTTATATCTATTACTGAGAAGAGAAAGCTGCTCTCTCAAATATATGTGATGATACACATTCTCTCATTTCATGTGCTTTAAGTAAACTTCATCTTGTGTGATATTTGGTCCTTTTTCAAATATATGAATTCCTGTGGAGATCAGTAGTTTCAGAATAGACTAAAATCTAGTTCTGCAGTCCCCCTCCACTGTGGAGGTGTTTGCAGAGGAGGACAGCAGCAGCAGGATCTCATTGGAATTGATTGTGGTACTGGGCAGGAATACAAATGCTGCAGGAGTCCTACAGTCAACTGCAGCTCAGTGTGGACAGAATGGAGCTTCTGGATATTTTGTGTAATCACAGGGCAATCATTGTCTCATTCAAACTCATCCATTTTTTCCTGTACTCCATATTTTGTGTTATGACCCTTTCCTGTGCACCACTACAGCCAAGTTTGAAAGAGTGTTTGAGAGGTCCCCTTTGGGCCATCTGGGTTTATGTAGAGAGGAAACCCAGGAGCCCTGAACTGCTCCTGCTGTGGAGCAGGAGATTGATGTGCCTCCATGTCCAATGGCATAAATCACAAAATCACAGCCTCCAAAGGACAAGGCATCACCAAACCTCAGTTACAGTGTGGTTGTGCCTCTACTGCTTCAGTTCTGATATCTAAGTATGTAAATTTTTGTGCCAGGGAATGAAAGCTATGTCTGAGGTTGGGGGTGAGAGTAAGGTTGGAGTATAAACACATAAAAATTGAAATAAAATCTATAGAATTCCCTGCATTTGAACCACTCTGGATTTCAGCCTGGTGCTTGTAACATGGCAAGATGTTTTATTACAGTCCGTTCCCACAAGGTGAATTAAAATAAGGATTAAAAAGCCATTATAAATCAGATTTTATAGCTGCCTAAACCACCTGCAAACTGTTGGTACTTGTTTTCAAAGTCTGCCATCATTCTGCTGTCAGATTGATTTTGGTTTCATTAGCAGAGCTGGCATTGCCTGTGCTGGCAGCATCTACTGGCTGCATAAATTACTACGGGTGGAATTGTAAGCAATGTCTTAATTTTGTCAATAGCATTCCAGAGTGCCAATGATCCCCTTTATGTGCACCATTTTTAATGGTGTTGGCTGGATGTTTTTTCAGCAAATTTTACCTCAATGAGAAATAACAGAATTATGTGAGCCTGTAGTAGTTACTGCAGGCCGGAAGATGCTGCACGTGAAATTCAAGAACAACATTTACCAAGGGGCCTGCTGGTATTTGTAAACAGCTTGTAATTCAAAGGGTAACTTTTGAAATACGGGCAATAAGTGGAGAGTCTTGGTGGCCCTGTGTAGCACATTTATTATATTTAAATCCTATTTACAGGAATCTTTTCTGGGCAGAGGCACCAGAAAATGCAAATGAAAGGTGCTAGTGTGACCTTTGCTTGTTGTAAGGGATTTAAATTGTGGTTTACAAAGTTGTGTGCTGGGAACTCTGAACTGTGGAGGAAGAGTTTGGTTCTCTGTGGCTGTGTAGCCAATTGCTTCATCAGCAGCTTGTTTGCTCAGATGAGTATTTTGCAATCTGGTACCAAGTCTGTAATATCTGAGCCTCCAGCACATTGATTGTGACCAAAGTCAGCACTGGGGTTCTGTGCTTCACCTCTCCTTAAGGTTTCACCAGTGCTGGCTGCATTAAAGGTGTGGGAGCAGATAATTGACTGTGTGGTCTGTGTCACCAGCTGGGGGAATTGTCTCCAAATCGTTCTGTATGAATGAGCTGTCTATAAGTCTGTAATTAATGAACATGAGGAGCTAACAGCCAGCAATCAAGTCTGTGCGCTATAAATCGTGGGCAGTGTGTGCTCAGGGAGTTGCTCTATGCCACAACTGATTTTTGCAGCTGAGGACTTGATGTCAAAGGTACCTCTTGCTCCTTGGTTGTGAGTAAATGTAGGCAGGGCAGCAAGATCCATGTTGTGATGTAGGGAGTGCATTTGTGGTGTATCTGGTCAGGAGATAAGTTGTAAGGTAGCTGATAGGTTTGTTCCCTTGCTCCTCGTTCAAGAGCACTCCTTGTTAGCAATGCTCTGTATGTTGAATGGAACAGGAATGGATTTGTTAAATGTGAAAGGGTCTTTCAGTTTCAATTTAAAATCCATGGCAGATTTTGCTAATGCTGTTTTACAAGTAGCCGTTTATTTCTCTGAAAAACCAAAGGGAGAGGCAGGGAGTTCCTAAAAGCTCTTCCAGTCCGTGTGCTGTGCTCCAGCTCTCCACCCTCTCTTCCTTCAAAACTCTGGACCGAGGTGACCATGGCAGGAAGAGCTTTTCCCATTAATCAGGGCTGCATTCTGGCTGCCAATACACAGAGAGCCAATTTAGGTGTCTGCTCGGGTCTGACCTAAGTCACCCTGAGGTTAAAGCCTGCTCTAAATGCTATTAAAGTGAGTGCTAAGACCCTATAAACTGAATTGGGTTTAGTGTAGATCTACTTTATGGATTTCTTGGCACATTTGTAATTTTTTTGGTCAGTGAGTACCTTTGGATAAGCTATAGATGAACTGTCTAGGACAGTATATGTATCCTTATTCTCTTGAATTTGAGTGGAATGTGCAGTCTGGGAAGACAGCTAATATGTTGATATTCAGCAAAAACTAGCCCCAAGATCTAAGCCTGACCATTAAAAACAGCCTCTGTCTCCTTTGGTAACCTGGTGGTTGTGTTTTACATTGGGTGCTTTTGGTAGGGGTCAGTCCTGGTCCTACATCCAGGTTTTGAAATTCACTTTAATGTATGAAAGGTTAAACTAGTGAAAATTATTACAGTTTTGATGCTTGTTATATGAACTGCCTTAGATATCACACTACAGAAATCTAGTAAAGTCAAAACTGAAATATAGGAGACTGTTAACCTTGCCCATAGGAGAAACATTTTCTATCATGTACCATCATGAGGTTAAGATGGGGTGTTTTTTCATTATTTTCCTGAATTTCTATTCACAGTATCATTAGTTTTCCCCTAAAATTGGCTTTTTTATAATTTTTTTATTTCTTTTTAGTAGGTTTATTGAGATAAAGGTAGACACCAACATTTGTGCCTCGAGTAGACACCAACATTTGTGCCTCGAGTAGACACCAACATTTGTGCCTCGAGTAGACACCACCATCTGCACTTCAAGGGGTGTCTGATATTGAATACTCAGTTCTGACAGTGGGCCAAGCTGTAGGCACCCTCTTATTGGAAGTGCTTGATTGAGGTGTTACTACAGCAAGAAAAGCGCTCTATGGAAGTAAAGATTGGTTGTACATCTCTTGTATAAGGTATTGAACTCAGCAGGACATCATATGTTGACTTTCCAGACACCAGCCTTCTATAAGCATGTTTTATTCATTAACCTGAAAATCTGTGAAGAAATAAGTGACAGCAATTATTAAACATTTGCTACATTTAATTTATTCCTATGAAATTCTGCTGTGGCTTAATAGTCAAGGAAAAAGCTTGCAAGGTGATGGAGCAAGACTCCATCTGTTCAGACAGATTAAAGGAAATGGAGGACAACTTTTAAAGGATGAATACTAAAGGTATTGTTATTGCTCTTGGTGAGCTTAATTACAGAGAATAGGGACCGATAAATATGTCTATGGGACATATTGATTGCTCTGTGAATGTACACATCTATTAAAGGCAAAGTCAAAGATGTTTCAACTGGCTATGACCTACCAAACCAAGCATAAAGCAGGAAGGTGAATATTGGCAGAGTGAACGGGTGGGTTTGTTTTACATCCTGCTCTGAGGTGCTTTAAAAAGTCACTCAGGGAGTCAGATGAGTGACTGTGTGTGTGTTCTTCACCTCAAAGGCTGGGGCTGAGGGGCCTCTGGAGATGGTTTAGTCTGCTGCCCTTGCTCAAAGCAAGGTCTCGAACTAGAAGAGAAACTAGAACAGGTTGCTCAGGACCACATTCTTTTGGGGTTTGAAATTCTCCCGTGGTGGAGGCTCCACAACTGCTGAGGAAAATCTACTCCTGTGTTTGAGGACTCTCACAACAAAAGAAGCTTTTCCTGTATTTAAATGGTATCTTCTGTATCTCACCTTGTGCCAGTTGTTCCTTTTGCTGTCTGTGTATGAGCAGGTGAGGATCAGGCTCTGTCCTCTTTTTTTTCTTCCCTGCAGGAATCAAATGCCCTGAAGACACTCTAGGTTGCTTATCCAATTATGTCTCTTTTCCTAACTAGTAGTTTTCAGATATTCACTTTTAATGCCTTTTGTGCCTCTTGAAAATGCCAGCAATATTGCTCATAAATCATTGTCCTTTCCTTTAGCTCTGCTGGATTAATGTAAATTCACTTTAATTACAATTCCACTTGAAGCAACTGCATTTAATCCTACCTGTGTTTTGGGTGGGTATCTAGTGCAACTTGTTAAAGAACAGTGCTTAATGTTGGTGTCATTGGATGGGAAAGTAGATAAAGGGAAAGGGGATTTATGTGCTGGTGGGTATTGCAGCTTTCCTTCAGGAGCATTATTCTTTAGTTGGGCACAGTTCTTGGGGGGTTTTTTGATCTTTTCTGCTCAGCACCCTATCACTGTGTGTCAGCTTTCTACATGAGGCTTGTAGGTCTTTGAAATGACTGTACAGGCACTGATGCTCTCCAGGTGTCAGAGATGCAGGTGTGACAGGGAATGTGTTATATTTTAAACACATGGTTATTTCATTTGGAGGGTTGGTATTTGTTGGTGGGAAGAACAAGGACTGATGATATTTGCAGGTGTAGTCAGTGTTTCTGACTCTGTGTGCTTTTGGCCAGCCATGGTCTATGGAGGTACACCAAGCCCTGTCCCCTGTGTGAACGGCTCCTGAGCCACCTTGGATACCCACTGGAGTATAAATGCCATCATTTTATCTCCATGCTGTGCTAGAACAAACACGGGGTCGGGGGGGGGGGGGGGGGGGGGGGGGACGCC